>CM053980.1:6513452-6926511 GCA_028641955.1 Protonibea diacanthus | reverse complement strand
AACAACAACAACAACAACAACAATAATAATAATAATAATAATAAATATTCAGATAATATAATTAATAAACAATATTGGACCAACATTTGAAATCTTCAGGTTGTTGTTTCAAACGTTTTGGGAAGGTAATAATGCTTCTCATAATGAAAAAAAAAAAAATGTTAGAAATTAAAGCAGTTATTCTTGGAACTCCATTAATATGTTTTATATTAACACTGATTAAATCTACAAAGTGTAATGTTAAATGGGCACTCATAGTGACAAGTCACAGTCTTTTTAGTGTCTTTTAGCTTGTGATTTTGGTTTTATGTCAAATTCACTGTGTGGATAAATCTGACTGTTTTCAGAGACTCCATTTCCAGCAGCTGGGAAAGCAGGAGATAGACACTGACAAAATAGCTGTGTAATGTTGACATAAGTCCGTTGTTGTTGTCAGCCATAACAAGACAATAATATATGAGGGCTGTTGGCTCATCACCTTATGGTGGAGTTCTTTTGTTCCCCTAAGTGGCCCCAAAAAATCCCACAGTTTTAAACCTAGAACTAGAAAAGCTGCCCAAATATATTGTATGACTTCTAATTTGAAGAGAGTTTTGCCAATTTTAAAAGTAAAATAAAACTATTCTAAAACTATTCTATCCTCTAAGGATCCTTGAGTGCCACACTAAGAACTCCAACGAGACTACTAAAGTGTTAATCAATTTTTATTACATCGTATATGGCATGAGAGACAATGGGATTTTAAATCCTTTCCAATAAAACTAGGAAAAAAATGAGCGAGCTGAACTTTATGCAAAGATCTACAATCTATATTTACCTCAAAGAAATCTGGGCAGAGGAGAGAGAATTTAGAGAGGGGAAGGAGAATGAACAGCTTCCATTGTTCAAGCTCATCAATTACAACTGCAGCTGAAGGTTTGGTGGCAGCAAAAGTAGAGATTTTCTGTTAGTTGGCTTTTCAGCATAGTAACTGTTCACTTCCAATAGGTTTGCTGTGTCACATGTGGCCCAGAGTAATAAGCTCGTGGCAGGTAGTTAACACTGATTGATAAAATACCTTTTAGAGGGCACAGCACCCTCTGCAAGTGTTTTATTGCCTTTTGCGTCCAGGGCAAAGAGACACAGCAAAACTAGTGAGAGAGTGTCTCTTATGTGACATTAGGAAATGCATAGCTGGGGTTTTAATCCATGCTACAAAACATGCTGTGTGAGGATAACAAAAGAGCCACTAGGCTTTGCAGAGGTTCTCGAAAGTAGACTCATGTCTATTTAAAATGATGTGTCTAAGTTATTTGGTGTTTAAATTGCCCTGATGTTGTTTGATGAATTCCACCCTTGTCCCCAATGTTATGTAAGCTTCAGATCAACTGACTGGAGCATGCATAATCTGAGTCTCATATTATTTCAACACTAGGAAGTCTCATCAAAATATTTCAATTAAATCTCATGCTTAATGCTGTTTGGCTTAACAGCAACAACTGAAATACTATCTGCAATAAGCTCTGTTTAGAGAGCCTTATACTTTAGTTCCCCCCACAGTCCTTCTTTAACAAAGTCCATCTATTTCCAATATTATTTGGAATCACATATAAAAAGCCAGTGCCAGAGCAGTTTGAACACAGCCAAAAGAGAAAGAGGATGTTACCGCTAAATCAATGGACAGGGCTTTACTGCCTCAACATATGGGAGTTTGGGAGTTAAATCTTGCTTGGTTGCTGATTGAATTTTACAGCCAGAGCCTTCAGGAGAGTGCTGGATGGTAATTACCCCAATGTAGGAACAACCAGAGTGGAAAGAAGTGCTAAAAAAGAGAATGAGAATGAATAGCAGCGGGCCAATCCTTGGGTGTAACCCATCTGCTTTGAAATGTGGCAAGTTTAAAAAAAGGACAAGGGAAGCTATAAAGGACAAAATTGCAACGAAGACAGACTGTGGCTTTGGTTCTTAATGAGGTTTAGACTATTTGCGGGGCAGGAAGCTTAACTTTTTTGTTAACAGTTCACAGTAGCTGGGAGATTCCTAATTTCCTCACCAAATTTAACTGTTTAACCGGCCAATTATGACTGTAGAATAGAGTTGGACCTTTGAATGACGCCATGTGACCTGCTGAAAAAGGCTGCTACAGCAAAATCTGACGGTCAATATCAGACTTCACCAAATAACTTCACACACTCTGTATGGGATTCATTGAGCAAACTAATTCTCAGTGGCTTAAGGACTTTCCTTGGAGATGAGTGTCTATTATGGATGGCGATGTATTGTAAAGCACAGCATCGAATAATAATCAGCTTTAAAATAAGATGTACTTTGCAGATGTACTGTCCATCAAAAGTTTTTAAGCCTAATTTTTTGGAGGGGGTTATATCTCATGCAAATTAGAAAACAGTGGAACCAGTACAGCTGAATTTATGAAAACTTTTTTGTATTATTGGAAAAAGGCTTTCCAGAATCTCTTTGGAAATAGCCATGGCCTTGATTACTTCATATACTGTGAGTACTTGACAACATACTGCATGGGCCTAAAACAAAAAGCAATATAAATGAACTGAGAGAAAGCCATTTGGCAACCATTTTGATATTTAAGCACCAAACATTTGTTTCAGCTTCTTGAATGTAGAGAGTCCCTGCTTTTATTAAACAACTAGAAAAATTTCTAAAGAAATTTTGAGTGTGCCTGACTCTGGCCCCATCACCCCCAAACATTATTATTGACACTGCAGTAGCACAGAGACTTCAACAAAGTTATTCAAAGGCAGGCTTGAGGTTATCAAGCAACCAGGGTCAGCTGCAGGTCAGAGCAATTAGTCAGAGGTGTGCGCATGCACTGTGTCTGTCTCACTGAGACACACAGAAAGTCTCTGAATGAAGCCCCTCTAAGGTGGCCAAAAATACCCTATACGGTGTTCCACAAACCAAAAGCCGAAATGATGGTGAGCGTCCTTGTCTTGTTGACCAGCAGGTGCTCCCTGCCCTTCTGGAAATTTCTCCTCTCAAATTAACATAGGAGTAGATTGGGCAGGAGATGGGTGTTGCTGCCACATCTTCGCGTCTCCCGCCAAAACTATATATCTGACAGCTTTAGCAGGCGAATATGAGTGAGACGACAAATTTTCCTACGTTTCTAGCTATAAATGATTTCTGTAGCTTGACATTTGCAGTCGCAATCGCAATTTACAAATTTATTTTTCAACAAATTTGTCTCTCTGTCTCCACTCTAGCGATGACGTCACTCACTCTAGCTCTCAAATATACACACCCATTCATTTTTTTGGCGTGTTTTTTAGCGATTTTTGGCAAAACCGTAACCAAACTCTTAGTAAAGTCATAGCAGGCGAGTCCCGGCCAAGCCGCACGTTTTGACACCGTTCACACGTTTTGTGTATGTGCGACAAAAACTGCGGGAGAAGAAGTGAACCAAAAAAAAGGGCGGAAGAATAATAATAAGCGCAGTGGATAATAGTGTGCTTTTTCAGGCACACTTAATAAACTGAATATTTGAAAAGAGCAATGTGGTGTTAACAATTGTATACATCCGGTTGAAAGTTCTCATTTAACAGGGTTGATGATTCATTTAATTATAATACAGACAAACCCAGGAGGCAGGAGGTGAGCAGGTACTGAGACAAAGCGTTGTACTAAGATGAAACATTATCCTGAGGTACCACTTACAAAGAAATTTGGAAAAAACATTTGAGCAGCATACTACGCTGTTCAGGACTTAAAGTTTAAAAAAATCCTGAGCCTGAACTTTTCTTCGGGAGTGGGGAGTGGGGGGGGGGCTGTTTTTTACCACTAATTGCATATATTAGCTTCTTCGCACACAACACACCAAAGCAAGAACCTGGCTCCACGCCCAGCGCCATTTATTTTTAAGTCTTTTTTCAGTTAGGACGTTTTCCCCTGGCTTCATGAATTTCCCCTCCATCTTTGGATTTCGGTCAAACAAAGGCTGGCCTGGATGCTGCGTTCAAGATCACTCGGATCACCCATGGTCACAATAATCATAACTATGCACGTCATTGCGTGTGCATAGTTACGATTGCTAACGTAGGATTGGGCAGTAGTGGTTTGAGGGAGGGGCTTGACAATATCCCGCGTCAACAGTTTTTTTTTCTTGTTTTTTTTTTTTTTTAGATGAATCGCAGTCAAACACCACACGCCGGAGATCCGGCATGGTGCCGGAATACTATAAGCCCTGGCTGTTGAGCCACCTTATATCAGAGTGAGGGTGACAGCCTTACTGTCAGACAAAACAAGCAATTTTAAGGCATTAGCCTTGAGCTCTTTTTTGTGGTGATAAGCCTTTAATTAATGGTAGTAATCATTAGCATTTTGTCTATTTGTCTTAAATCTGATTCACTGTCAGTGTGAATAACTAGCAAATAAAATTCTGCCAGATGTTCTCTCGCCAACATGATATGGCCAAATTACTGTTTCAAATATATTAAAAATATAAATAACACGCAACAAGTTAAATAATACATCCCAATTTTGCAATATTACATAACCAGTAATATAAATATATAACTTTCTGTAGACTGTTACAATATGATGGGATCAGCAAAACTATGGGTAAAAAAAATAAATTAATTAATTAATAATGATAATAATAATAATAATAATAATAATAATAATAATAATAATAATAATAAATGTCATGCACACCAGCACAGTTGCCAGTACTGCATGCACACACAAATACAATTCATTAAATGGGCCAATTAAAAATGAAATACTGCAAATAAGCCAATTGGAAGCTGTAGAAAATGTCAGCACATTTCTTATTACTATATTATTTGTTATCCAGTATCCTATGAATGTTGTTAAAATTACAAGTGGTGGCGCACAGGAGTTTAAACTGATTTGTTTTGATCTGTCTGGAGGCTGCTGAGTCTTATGTTCTGGGATTAAGGTGCTATCTAAAGCTTATTACTGATTAAGGAATCAAGTGGACCATGACGTGGTCAGAGTGTCCCATTGCAGCACTGGAGACCGGCATGACAGGCACTGTTGACTGTGGCATGAGAATGATCAGACTCAGATCAAACTGTCAAGCTAAGCAGTGCTGATCAAATATGAAACAAGATCCTACATTGCGTCACCTCAAATGCTTTCAGAAAGCTTTTAGTGTAATACAAGAACATTTGTGACCAGGCAGGCCACCATTTTGAATGCTTGTAAACACAGTCAAAACCAAATGAGCCCACCTTAGCCACAAGCTCCACACATTTTCCAAATATGGTCACTTCTGGCTCAAAAGAGAAAAAAACAAGATGGCAATGACCATAATGACGTCAAACTAGGTTTACACTTCAATATGACTGATTTAAAATGCTTTTTTAAATTCAAACAATTAAAAACTCAAAAGATATACCAAAATATATATTCTATAATTACAGAACATGAGTCACATCAGAGACTGATGGACATCTGGTGCTTGAAAAAATGAATTTAATAAATCATCTATCAAAATACTGATATAGTGTTGAGAGACCGTTAATGTGCCACATATGACAGACAGAAGTTGCTTCAATCTGGCTTTTACCAAAATATAAAATAAATCAGGTGCACAATCTGCTGCTAGCACCTGCTTTGTAGAATGTTTTCACATACAAATACTACCTTAGTCAATCTTCCCAGTACACCTTTACAAAAGTACTAATTAGTCCCACCTACCAAAACAGGACCAGGTATAAGGCAAATAAACATCATGTGGCCAGCTACAGGAGCCTTATTACAGTGCTGAAGATGTAGGTCAGATATTTCCAATTACATCTACAATGCAGCCTACTGTGGATTTTACAGTGACACATTCTCTATTACTTTGGTTTTGTACATTCAATTTGAAATGAAACAATAAATGAGGTTAAAAGTGCTGACTTTCAGCTTTAGGAGTGTGTGAGGTTCTTTTCTACTCTGGTCCCTGCAATGAGTGTCAACACACTAAAATTAAAGCTGAAAGTCAGCACTTTGAACTCAGTCAGTGTCGGAGCAAATCCTAAAAAAATGTCCTTAATGAATTAAGCATTGACAGCTTTTAATAACATAGTAATGACTTAAATTATTCATCAAGCAAGAACGCCAAATTTATTTTCAGCCGTGAGTATCGAGACATTAAGTCCCATTCAAATCCCCCTTGTTATACCCCGTGTTATACCTGGCACTTGCTTACTTGCTGCCCATTTGCCCCTGTTGGCTTTGCAGGAAGAGCGATTAGGTCAGCCAGCTAATCTCACTGTAGAGCATTTCTATCAAGTTACACGTCTAGATACTCTCTTTACACAGACGCAGATGTCTTCCTCTTCCTGTTTACACAGTCAGAGTGAGGAGATTCAAGAGAATGGCGACGAACACAAATCAAGCACCTTCGTGCTTAAAAGTAGAAGTGCTCCCACCACTTCGGGTTTAACCCTCTGGGGACGGATTGGGCAGATCTGCTCAAAAAGTCTGCTGATGCCCTAGGCCTTTTATTTTTACTTTCATTGTGCAATTTAACCGAAACTCCACACACGAAATGAAGTCCTAAAAATCACAGATGTGTTCAGCTACATTCTGTTTTCTTACAGACCTCACAGTTCATCTCCACAGGTTCTCACACCAAGAATAGCCAGGTTAAAGATTGATGTTTTCAGGCACTATGAAAAAGATTTACTAAATCCGACAGAGTGTCCTGAAAACTTTGAACAAGTATATCCCATCTCGACTGAGTCCACACCTGGCTGAAGGTCAGCAGACTGGGATTGCATAGGTCAGGTCTTGTACTGGCGGTGATGAGCTCTTTGGAGACTTTAGTTACTTGCCCACATCTCCTAATACCAAATTCCTTCCCTGCAGTGCTTCCTGCATTGCTCTCCTTCAGCAAAAGACAATTTGACTCTTGGGCTTCTCCTTTCTTGCAGGGAGGCAATTGTTGGCTATTCATCCCCTCTCAGTTTGAGTTGCCTGCCAACTGAGCTCTTGCTGATAGCATGTTTTGCTGCCAGTCTATCAGCTGACTTTGCATCCAGACAGCCTATGACTGGTATTAACTCTGTTTGATGACAGGGTGAATACTCACTTGACAGAGAATATCAGGATCACACTGAGCAAACTAAAGGTACAATAGTGTTAGCTGAAAAGTCTGGACATGCATATCTTACCTTAATTGAACTTCTGTCAAGAGCCAAGCCAAGAAAAAAAAATGCAGTACATTTCTTACGATTAGCAGCAATAAGGCAATTTATAAGGATGTCATGTTTATTGTTTAATTGATTTATCTTTTTTTTAGTGTACACCTTATTTATTCATATTATCCACTATAACTGACATTTTACTGCATTGGCCCTCGTTGCAGCATTGCTAAGAGAGGATATATAGCATGTTTTGTCAGCAATGCAATTCAGAAACAAGATCTGAAACTCTTATTGTGAAAAACTGGTTCCCGCTTGTGAATGGTGACTAAGACTTACTGTGTACTTATGTGTATGTATGTTTTTTAATGTAATCCATGTTGTGTGTAACTTTGATGTTTGACATTTCATCATCTTTAAGGTGAATCTGCGCTCTGTAATAAAGTACATTTTATCATAAAAAGATGCTCTGTTTGAAGCAAACCAAGTTTTGTGCTTCCAGCTGTCATAGGTTTTCAGGTGGTATTTGGCTGCTTGTCACATTGATGTACTAAAGTTTTATATATCATAATATATTGACTTAGCTCTATCACGATCAAAGGCAAACCCCGGCAACACAGAACAAAAACATTATGGGTGCTGGAAAAATTGATAAAAGCCAAATGACTTCAACAGAGGCACTGTAAGGATTATGTTGCTGTATGTCGGAAATATCTGAAAGTCTGTAACATACTGCAGGAGTAGACATCTAATGTACAACAGAGAATAATTTTAAAGTTCACGTTAAAGATCAAGTGGAATTCAGGTGTTTTAACAATGCATTTTCAACAGCACTGAGTGTCTCCGCAACCAAGGTCTCTATATATTATTTTTATAAACCCCAAGGTTTTTAAACACGACCATCGCTTTCATTTTTAGACAACGTGTATAGAAAAGGATGACTGTATGATTACTTCACATATACCGTGCATCCATAGTCGCTGGGAATATGAGCGGTCCCCAATCTGCAATTTTCCCATGATCCTTATCTTTATTAGCTCATTATTTCCACTGGAGCCAGCAGTGGCTGCTGATCTGTGGCATTTATCCAGGCGAGCAGAAACAGCCAATTAGTGAGTGCTTATCTGATCGCAGATATGGAGGTGCAATAAGAATTAAATAGCACAGTAAATTTGGTAGATAGACTTGGGTTTAAATTAGGTTACTAATATACATGTATATTATGAAAATTTGGTATTGTAGAAGGTAGTAGAGATGTATACCACACTTCTTACTATATACAGAATCTAATGCAGTAATATTTTTTTCCCAGTTTGCTTCAGTTCTTTACAAGGACATATTGGTGTTTGTAGGTTTTCAAGGCTCCTGTATTATATATGATATTAGATACATGGCATATAACAGCATGGGAAACCACCTTTACTATTGTCAATACATTTCAGAATCCACAGAATTACACATGTAGAAGCATGTTTAGAAGAACATACACCGGGAAAAATGGCCAAATCTGAGCAAGTAAACAAAGTCTGGTGGGCTAAACACTCGCTTCTGAAACTCTCCCGGTGGCGTTTGGAGTCGTGTGCAGGACGGACCAAAACTGCGGCGTGTACGCGACGTGCTAGAGACATGTGGAGTGGGGTTTAGGAGCCTCCCAAAAAAGGAAAAAAAAAGGTTTCTCCTCAGCACAGCGTTCATGCGACATGTAAATCAAGATATAATCATCGTCCACTGCCATCAGTGAATGTCATCTTTATTTGCCAATGGCGTTAAGGAGGCAAACATCGGCCGATGCCGATGTTCAGCTGACGCATCAGTGCATCCCTGTTTTTTTTATACCGTAATCACAGGAAGATAAACATTTGTTACTAAGAAACACTCCAAATTAAACAGAAACAGCATAGAAGACATCACTTCACAACTATCATCACAGATTATTATAGATGATGATAGATGAACCAAAAGAACATACACAACAATCAACAAAATAGTAGCCCTTGTAAACATAATGTTAAAAGTGAAAAGTACGGCTGTCTGAGTGCTTGATGAGCTTCTGGTCTGGACTGAGACTTGAATGCTCAACAATAATGGATCTATTGAGGCCCAACCACAGATAAGAATGTTTGAAAGAGTAGTCACATGTGGCTTATTACAGCGAAACTCAGTGACAAGCTGTGCAGATGAATAACCGAACAGAATATATAACTGAATATACTTTACAGGCCACTGATATTCTGTTTTTGTGCTCAAACATGATTTTGTAATTTTGCTAATACAGCACTTCTGAGAAATGAGTAATCTCTTTAGTCTGGCTCATGGCCAGTGGGTCAGTACTCATTATCATTACAGTACCTTTCTGTTCATTCAGTTCATGTTCTGTGGTTCCTGTTGAGGTCAATCATGTCATTTTGTAACATCAGATTCTTGTTTGGGGTTTTGATTTTTGATGGTTTGGTTCTTTTGCTTCATTAGCAAACAGATTTGGAAAGTATTTAATTATGTTTTCCTTATTTACCAAGTTGCTACAGCTCAGTTGTTTCTGTTTTCAGTTTTTATTCCATTATTACTTCCACGTAATTTTATTCTCTGATATATTTTAAATCTCTGCTACTGACTTATTGTCCCTTTATCAAATTAATACATTTGAGTTACCAATAGTTACAAAAACTATTACTGATAAGAAATTAAGTAATAACTAATAGAGGCTTATTTCAGGTAATGAGTTGATGGATTTTGATATGATTGTCCAAAGTTAAATCTTTTCTAGAAAATCCTTCAATTGTAGTTGTTATTGCACAAAGACAATAAATCTTGAACTGTCGTCTATAATTTGTAATAATCACACATAACTGAACATATAACCTACTACATCATCAGTCTAACAAACAATACTTCACATTTTGTCTAATTGGTCTCTTCCAGTGTTGTCTGACTCAAGCTAAGCAGCACAAAATCTTCTTCTGTATATATGAATAATGTTTCAGAAATCATTCATTAGATATTAACTTTGGAGTATCACTCAGGGTTTCTTCAACAGCTGTCAAGCCCTGGCGGTGTAGTGCAGGGTAAACACAGGTATACAGACTTAATTTTCAGTTAGCATTGGGTATACCACTTCTTAATCCCCCCCAGTGCAGTAGTTTCCAATCTTCATGAGTGAATGGAGTAAGGAATGCTTCACTCAAAAGGCATAATTATGTAGTTGCCTCACACTACAGTCTGTGGGCTAGTATTTATTGGAAAATCTGCACCTCTTCTGTGGCCAATCTTAATTTCATAATGATCCTTACACCTAAGGTCAAGCAGCAGAAAATAACCGACAATGTGCAAATATCCATATTTGGGTGAGGTAAATATGCAAAAGTATTTTTACATGTCTGTTTAAAACAAAGGGTGTTCATCGTTTGCTGGACAGGCTGCTTTAAATAAAAATTATAATAATATATTAAATAAAAATTGAGCCATACAATCAGAGTATACCCACTTCCCCTGCCACCACTGTGATAACCTAATCTACTAATAAATGATGGCAATGTGTGCCAACCTGGAATACAGATCCGACAAGGGACTTTTTACAGTAGAACAACCAAATGAGTAATTTTTGACCATAGAGGTAGCTGCCAACTGGTATTTAGGAATGAGTACATTCACGAGGGAGACAGAGTGTCCCTGTGGCTTGGCCTGTGATTGGCTGGCATCAGTTTGACATGTCTTATTACTGGCACATCTGGGGAACTGGCAGCAGTGGTGTGGAGCTCAAACACTGCCAACAGATTACCGTAAACAGATCTGAGCCAGAACAGTGACACAACTGCACAAAGCACGTAGATTGGTTTATTTTTAGTGGATTAATGGGGATCAATGGGTACTAGAAACACAGACATGCACAATGGACACGTGTGTGGACTCGCTTAGTGGATGTCATCTGTCAAACTTTCAAACAAAGCAAATGGGCTCATGAATCTTGTCAAGGTAACCTTTTTCGTTAAAAAGAACACAAGTGCCAGGGGCTAAAAGTTTCACTTGATTATTTGAGGATCAGTTTGTTTATTTTGTTCATATGTGTGGGAGGTGAAGAGTGCTGCTGTTGTACAGAGAGTAGTTTATATAAATAGCTACAATCAAGTCAGGGAAGGTGGTTTAGAAATGAATGTTGTGGATTAATGTGAGATTAATGTGTGGAGCAATTTGATACAGTCGTTGGGTTTTTACTATTTCAAATATATATTTTAAAGATTGTGATTATCAGTGATTACGAGCATTCTATGTGCTCACTGCTGCTTTTCTAAGCTGTACACAGGGCTCATATATCCTGAGATTAGTCCCTATGCAACAAAGTGCAGTAGTGCTGAAGCCTCCCTTATCCATATGTACTGGTCATGCCCTAGCCTTAAGCACACCCTGCCTCACGTGTTAAATGTTGAATTGGAACTGAATCCTCTGGTTGCTCTGTTTGAGGTCACTGGAGGGGAGATGCAATTAGCAGAAAAAACGACATGCTTCATCCTCCCCTTCTCTCCAGGCCAAACGAACAATCCTGGATAGGTGGAAAGACGCAGCTCCATATACACACACAGAATGGTTGACATTGTGGGACATTATGCCCTGCTTACTTGAAAAAAATCAGATACTCACTTATATTCAAAATGCAATACAATATTCAAAATGGAAGGTTCCAGAGAGTATGGAACCCTTTTGTACATTTCAGACTCTGTTAATGTGATGTGGTGAATAAGTGGTGAATGGGCCTGTATTTAAATAGTGCCTTTCTGAGCTAGCAGCCACTCAGAGCGCCTTTACAACACTTGTCACATTCACTCTTTCACTCTTTCACTCTTTCACACACACACACACACACACACACACACACACACACACTCATACACTGATGGCAGAGGCTGCTATGCCAGGTGCCAGGAGCTCATCAGGAGTGGCACTGTGCTTCCTATCCAAAGTGCTCACACTGATACTAAGCTCACCCATGCAGACTCTCACACACACACTCTGAGGTCACAGCCACCGGGAGCATTCGGGGGTTCAGTATCTTGCTCAAGGACACTCTGACTGGACTGGAGAAGCCAGGAATCAAACCAACAACCCAGCTTGATTACATTACATGTTACTCACTCATTCACTGCAAATCCCTGATGTGGCTCACTGGCAGTGTGGAGAGGGATTGTTTTATTGTTTGGGCACATTACAATATGTACATCTTTGTTTTGTTCATGTCTACTGTTCATCTCCCATTTCTCTGAAATGACTGAATGAATAAGAAAAGACATCATATATTCATATAACTTAATCATCAAACACACTACCACTGAGTAATTGAAAAAATAGTGTATCTACTGTCTGTACAAGGTTGCAGGCACACAGTGCAGTTTGTGGCTGTGTATAACAGAGCAACAAGAGAGTGTGCATCAGATGATTCGTGTTTATGGACAGACATCTATCTCAGTGTTGACACTATGTAGAGAAGCACCAAAAATAATCAGAAGGCTGAAGAAGGAAACCAAATAATCTACAACGGAGAAGATGACAACAGTGGCATTCTCATTTGCATATAAATCTCTTTGGACACATCCTAACCTCCTTTGCTAGTGCACAGTAGAAGTATAGAAAGAGTGCACAGCGACTAGGTACTGTGAGGATTAGGTTCATGTAGAGTGGGTTCCCAGGGGCCTTGGAAAGTCCCCAAGCAGTGATTGCTTCAGTTAGACAGTGAAATGAGTTACGGCTTCCACTGACCGGAGGCGACAGCAAAACGACTGCGACTGGACTGCCTTTTTCTGAGGACATCCTCTTCCAAACCCTTCATCTCACACACTCACTCACACACACACACACACACACACACACGCACACACACACACACACACTTTGCCCACATTCCATCTAGCCTGTGGCTGTTTAGACAGCAGGGCAGTGGGTCCTGAATCTTATTACCTAAGAGGAGGGCTTAGCAGCTGGCAGCCTCTTGAATTCATGAAATCTCAATATGTGTTGTTTTTTTAGCGTGTGACACAGGCCAGCGAGGACTTCGATATCAGCCGTAGTTGAATATATAACATCCTGGGTAAACAAAACTGCAGATACTGCTTTGTTGCAGCTAAATTGTGCGGTACATGAAACACTGGCTTTTTGGTACTAATTGCTCTTCAGTAGCTACACATAAGAGTGTGGTTTTTGTTTGTTTATTACATGTGGAAAACATGGTGACCAGACATCATACCTGTGGTTTCATGCCATGCCAATATGCACCTTCCACACAAAAATGCTATTTTCTTTCAATGGAGAAGAAAAAAAAAATGGTCTGGAGTCTCCTTTGAATTAGGTGAACTGTTTTCACTACTGCTCCTGAGTAACTGTTTGTGCGCTGCAATGACACATGAATAAATCTAAATATAAGAAAGTTTGCAAATGTCCATGTTGCAGCACCTGCCTATAGTGATCATTCTGCCCATAGTATCTGGTTGATAGAGCACCAGTTCAGCTTGGAAATATGTCCTGGGGATATAAGGCGACAGAAACCATCTTCTCTAGATATAGACTGATTTTTTCATCGCAGGAAATACGTTAGCAGCTTACATACAGAAAATGTCAAGTTACCCTAACCTGGTCACCAGTGGAAAAACATAAACAAGGTAGCAGCTGCTACCTTTTTTTTTTGCTTACCCATTTTAATGTCAAGGCTCCCCTGCTGACATGCAGAAAGCAAATTCCCACCATAACAAGTCACCCCACCACTATTTTTGGCTTTGCACTGACCAAGACAAATTTGAGAAATATAAAGAAGCCTGTGTGTGGGGTTTTTGTTTGTTTGTTTGTTTGTTTGTTTGTTTGTTTGTTTGTTTGTTTTTCACTGTAGCGCAATAATAATGGGTGCACCTAAAACCTTTCTCCAGCGCTGGCACAACACTAAGCTGTTTTACTAAAGTTTCAGTGCCACCTCTGTTTCAAAGTTTCAAGCCTGTTTCACTTCATCACCATGCTGAAGGTGGTTAGAAGGTCTTTGCTACAGATGTAACCACACCCATTAGGAACATGACAGTGTCCTAGCTTACACCTGTGCAAAATTCACTTTAAATACGGTAAAGAAACAGAGGTACCAGTTGTGCAGGAATGTAAGAAGTGAGGACTCACACATAGATTGTGTTGCTCATAGTTGCATTTTCTGAATGGTCAGGTTATTAAGAGTTGTGCAAACCAGTTTATGATCATTTGCGTTGCTGGCAGAGCGAGAAAATCCCCCCAAAACCATGATAAACAGTCTGTCCTATTGGAAACAATACTTTTCTAAGATCTCACTGTCGTTTCAAAAAACACAAACCCGCTAGATAAAGCTTTAGACTTTAGAAAGGCTTTAGACACTCATAGGACTGTAATTTACTCTAATTAACTAATTCTTCATAGATTTTGGAGTTTGTTTCGGAAAACAGCTATTAGTAAGGTTTCTTCCATGTCTAGACTCTTTCTCTCTTTATAGTAATGTATTTTTACTTTTGTTGTTAATTAGCCAAATAAGTGACGTGACATGTCAAGACCTCTCGAGTGCAGCTAAAGTGGAGTTTAATTGCTTAAAAACAGAGTTATCTAAAGCATCAACAGTAAGTAACCTCTACTAAAGTAATTACAGAGTAAAGGGTAATTTCAGTGATGCTGTTTCAGTATGAACATTAAACAACAGGGACAAAGGCATCATGGAAGTTACAGTACATTTACAGTACAAAGAGATCACGTCATTTGTTCTCGGAGTATGCTCTTGCTCAGTGTCCTCTATGTATTAATGCTTTGTTCCAAAATAAGATCCTGCCTACTCTCTATTTCTCTGGATAATTAGAAGCATTGTATTATTATTTATTATTTTTTTTAATGATAAAGCCTTTCATATTTTATCAGAGCTGTCTAAATGAACATGTTATGGTCCAAGGGTTATAACACTACTTGACCCTGGTACTCTGTAAATCCACACAGCATTTGAGTGTGCTTTTAATTATTCAGTCTCCAATCCTGGCTGAGGTCTAGGACAGAAACAACACTCTAAGAGTGTTCAGTGCAGCTGAAAAATAGGCTGAAGCCACTAATGGCTGGTATGATGGATCTCACAGTCTGTGTTACTGTGTTGCTTGAAAATGAAACAGTGAGGCTATAATACTGTCAAGTGAAGGGAAAATGACTCCATGCTGCCAAGCTGCGCTCTTGCTTGCTTTTAGGTAAAAACAAGTGAATGAGAGAGGTTGTGTGAGTCGGTGATGAGGGTGGACTACTGGTTTGCACAGTAGAGTTGAAACTGATGAACATATGCTGGCCCTTCCTACCCAATGGTGTGTGTTGACCAGAGATGTCAGTTTCAGTCAGCTGGGAGCTAACCAGTTAGTTTTTGAGAAAGATCGTGAAATGACACCGCACTAGTCAGCCTCAGCGAGAAGAGACACTTGTGACATTTCGGTGAGAAGAGAGGATTTTTCAGCAGTCAGTGGTCAAAGACAGCTTGTCTCCCTGGCTGGCCTGACTTTTAACTCATCATTCTTTTCCTCAAAATGTTTTTCAATGTGTTTAAGTTAGTCACAGTAGCTCTCTCTGACATAACTTAAGGACTCGTGGTACCAAACTAACATTAGACCAGTATAATTTAAAACCCCATTTGCATCATGTGTTTACACTCTTATGAAAAATTTGTGCCATAAACTGTAATTAGATAGAACTGCCTGTAACAAAACTCCCAAATTCAAGTTATTCAATACACACAGTACATTACATTCATGCTAATTTTATTATTTGTATGTATATTGCATATATTTGCAGTACTGTAATATATTGTTACTGGGAAATGTTCTTTTTTTCTAAATTCTAAATATTTTATGTATTTTATGCCACAGAGAATTGACACTAGAGAGCAAAGTAGAGGCGGGAAGAGACAGATGGTAAATATTGCCAGTGAACATAAACCAGTCAGTATGTATGTTTCTAATTAGAACATAATTGGGAAACCAAATTAGTAGTATACAAATATATTTTCTAGGAGAGAGTGTTGCCAGACTCAACCCAGGGATGTTAAGAAACAACCTAATGATATCTTTTCCACTGCATTGCTGATATTCTTTCTGACAAATTCAAACTGGAGTGCCTGGTGTCCATTGCGCCCACCATCACTGAATAAGGGAAGTCACCTGACCCCCAAACTGAGTTTTCTAATGAAAAATAGGAAATATGTGTAATAACAAGCACTAAGAGTATCAAATAGGAGTTGATTTGTTCAGTCAACTATGAAGCACCACTTTCATGATTCATGTCAAAAACAATCCAACCCATTAAACTCATGACTAAGAGTAGTTTTGCATATGGATTTCCTCTATCCTCACACTCTTCTGACCCACACAATCATACACTACGCTTCATTCCACACACAAGTACGTTGAATTTTTAAGAAATTATCGAAACAGACAGCACTACCTGGGAGCATGGTGAGCTTCAAGAAATCATTAACATGTACTGAGTTTGACAGGCACCCATGGTGTCCAACTTTGTGCTTGGATATACTGAAGATCATTCATTATTCATTTCAACTTTATTTCTACAGAATAACCAACTCGGTAATGAGACTGCTTCTCAGGTAGTCCAAGGTAAATGTGACCCATAGAAACCTAATTTAGGTCCAGATGTAGAGTCCTGATGATTAGTTTGTTCCATCCTACTGTAGGACTGATCAACTGAATTTAAACAATACCGAATACTACATTTATAAACATGCTATATAACTTTTCCTTACACCACTAATGAACCTAAACTTATAACTGAAATCTAAAAGTTGGACTTCAGACTTTAGAGTTGGGTATTGAACTTCAATACTTAAAAGATAAGGCTTGTGTTTTCGTATTTGTCACGGAATCCCATAAAAAGAACCACACCAACGCATTAACCATTAACCTCTTTCAATACTTTCAACACTTTCAACAGGCTTGCCTGTGCTAAGCTCACTGGTTCCTATCAAATACATAAATCTTTAAAACAGGTCACAATTTGAGAAAAGGCAATTGGACACTGTTAGTGTTATGCAAATGTTAATAAAAACAACAGTAGCAACTGCTATAGATTAACACACATTGTATGTGCTGGAAAGTTTACATCAGCAGGACATTGTATGTGGAATTGACTAACTACAGTGGCTCATTGCAATAAACCAATAATTTAGCCAGTGCAGAGGTGTGGCTCATTAATGTGTGTTTAATAGCTTCTGGACAACAATGTTTATCTTTGGCTCAGAGGAATAGGCTATATCAGACTTTCTAATTAGTTAATACTTGTTAGTAGGGTCAGGGGATTTTCACTGGGTTTGTTGATGATAAGAACATAGAATCTTGCCAGCCTCTTCTTTTAAAAGGACCAGTGTACAGGACTTAGCTAGCTATGTAGTTTCTGATTGTAATTAAGTTCAATGTGACACAATCTGAATATTATAATATTATGAATATTGCATTCCATCTGTCATATCCTGTAAATAGAGCCCCCTAAATTCAACAAACTGGACTTTCAAGATGAGCACTGAAAACTGTAAAGTACCAAATGTTGTCAATCTTATGTACTATAATCTTTTATGGTTGCTCATGTATAGACATTTTTATATTTGAAAGCTTTGCCTTCCTCTGTTTAATAACAACAGGGCCTGAAGAAACCATGTTCATATTTCCAAGGTGAGAAAAGTGTAAAAGAATACATATGTAGTTATTAATACTGAGACTGTACTGTTTCTTCACTGGAATCAAAACATTTCCAAAAACCCAGCTCTGCTGGGGATCTCTTTATAAGTGGAAATATTGTCTCATTTTTCAATCCCACTCTGTGGTGCAGCTCTAAGCAGATGGGCCACATAATGTTTGCATGGAAATTTTTAGATCTATACATTTGCACTCCAAACATTCATTACTGATGTCATTGACTGTAGACTTGGGATCATCAGTCTGCTGAGCACAACGGATTTACAGAAGCAGAGATAAACAACAATGTAAGAACTGGATGGATGAATGGACGGATATACATACCGCATAGTATAAGCAGTCCAACACAACTGCAGGACAAACATCGGCCTTATGTCCTTGAACTGGATCACTACCTCTCCTGACAGTCTCAATAGAAATTTTACATTTCACAATGTCACTGTAGTATTCATTGTGAGGATCCAGTATATTATTGGTATTGCAATTCAATGTAGAGATATTTTTTTGTTGTTGTGCTCAGTCACTGTATATTATATACAGTCCTTATCCAGTTAAAGCCCCACAGGCAAGCTGCCAATTTAATCTGTATGCAGCCTCCTGTAAAAATAAATTAAAAGTACACAGTATTTGAAGGAAATGCTGCAGAAAACAAGACAAGAAAAGTATATGAAACAGACAAAAAAGCAAAGATTTTGAATAAATTTGTCTGTAAGCCAAGTCACGTTCCAAAAGTGAATAGGTCAAGTCTGAATAGGAACGCTAAACCAAACATATCTTAATCTGCTAGATACTGCACAACTTTATATAGTGCAGTCTGTTCTAAAGGATGCTGATGCGTGGCAGAAAGACCAAATGCAAATGTATTTATTTTTCTAGTGAATGGACTATTTGTGCAGCTGATGATATCAGTAACCACAAAAAGATTAAGAGAAAGTAACCAAACGAACATTTTTCAGCCCAACTTTGGATTTTTGCTCACAAACCAAAAGTGAACTGCTAAACTGCATACAAAGCTCCAGTTACAATAAGTTTACTGCTCATAATACATCATTTCTAACACATTTTATTATGTCACCATCTCACTTGTATTTATGTTTTAATGCTTATTATCAGAAATATCATAAAAAACATTGTCTGAAAATGTTTAAAAGACAAAGTAAAAAAGAATCAATAATAATAAAAAGAATTTTTAGAAGCATTTGCTGAAATTGCTCCACAAGTAAACACTTTCTGCCTTCACATTGCAGTCATACCACTGCCATCACGTTGAAATATAAAAATTGTGAAGCAAATATTCTAAGCAGTCTGTTATCACAGTTGGATTACTGTGACAATGAACTACACTACCTCTGCTATGGTTTGCCAGTTCCCGACAAAACATTAAGATCTGAGAAAAATACCATTGAGTTGGCGTGGAATATGCACTGGTATCTGTTATGATGGGTCGTCCTGTGTGAGTGGCTCTGAAGCATGTCTTGACCTCATGAGCTGAATCGTGAGCAAAAAGGACACTCAGGCTGGGTAAGGAGGGAGGTGTGCTGAAACATACACAGACACTGAATTATGCCTTCTGGTTCATTATTGCAAACTTTCACACCAATTGTACACTTTTCCATGTCAACAGTGTGGGACATGAATAATTATAGGGTTGCAAACACAGACTTCATCAATTATTTGCTGATTGTCTTGATAAATTTATCCTTTTGTCTATAAAACATCAGACTTTAGTTGTGTCTCACCAACAGTCCAAAATCCAATCAAAACCGACAAAATCAACCCACCAATATATCTGTTGGCCGATATTATCAGCCAGTATTGGCCAGTCACAGACATATCTCTATTTGGTATCCAATGCGCTGATATGAACATTTCTCTCCCCAGATATATTATGCAGGAAATGCAATACTGTGGCAAGCAGCACCGAGTGAGAGAGAAGAAGGAAGTCTTGATCCAATATCTGTGGACAATCAACATAGATAAGCGATATTCACTATATTGGCTACCCTGTCAGTAATTTGTGAATTTGCCCCCTCTAAAATCACTATCTGTATGGGTCTCAAAACTTCCATATTGGTCGGCCTCCATTTAAAACCGAAAATCAGCACACCCTTGAAAGGCTGCTTTTAAAGAAGCAATTCTGTAGATGACTCATCAATTTATCGGCTAATTGTTTCAGCTCTGACAAACTTGTGAGCAGTCCAGCAGCTCTGATTGGTACTTTACTTTGATGTGACTTTTGTAGTCTAAAGCAGCATTCACCTCTAAAGGACTTAACAAACATAGTCCCAGCGGTGCAGAACATATTAGCAAAACAACTATCATCACTATTACAACACTACATCTGCTGTATATTCTGTAATGCAGTGCTGGAGTGAATTTAGATATATTATTTTCTGATGTCATGAGTGAAGCACTTTAATTATGCAAGCTCTTGAGGTTTGTCATCATTAGTTTTATTCCATTCATTAAAGAAGTTTACATGGCAACAAGAACACTTCAAAGATTAAGAAGTTTAAAAATATATATTATTATAAACACGCAAGAAAATGTATTCTATCACAATTGTATGCAAATGCTTCTGCTTTTGCCCGACGTAACCATATGTAAATAAATCACTCTGTGTAAAACATGCAAATGTTTTCTGCCCTTAGAGCTTTAAAGGTCTGAGCTTGTGCTGAGAAACTAAGTGTTTCTTTACTGCCTTCCAACTTTTACAAGTTCCCATTGTTCCTTATAGAATTGCATTAAAAAATTAGCTCTGGACTTGACCTCTATTGTAATTTAACTGTATCCATGTTGACATTTTGTATCGATATATATTTGTGAGAGCTTACCTCGGAGAAATTGGTAAGAACTCATTGCAACAGATGAATTTAGCCAACCCACAGCAGGAGACTAACACAAGCCAAATCTTCTACAAAACAGTGGCCAATACATGTCTGACCAGCAGAAATCCCAATTTCCAGTAGGTAAAAATAGAATTTTTCTTTCCTAAAATAACAAGGTGATTTAAAAAGGAAACTGGTCTAAAGAAATGAACCGAGCTGATAGCAGTAAGCTAGCTGAGATGTAGGTGTTTGGAAGATGAGAATGTACACCCAGTGGTCAAGGCACCAGATGGTAGCTACATGGTTTAATGATTATATTTGTGCCTTGGTTCAGACTGCCCACACAGGGATTTCTCCTGAAACAGTTTGAAATCTGCTGAGCAGTGGCTTCACAGCGGAGCCAGAAGGATTGGGTGGGAAAGTTTAGGGTGTTCCTGTGGTAAAAAGATGCATGTGAAACAATGGGTGGAGCCTATGATGGGTATTAAGACTGTAGGCAATTTGGACATTGGGTTGCTACGTTATACCTGACAGGAGGTATAGTTACATTCTCTTGAATGTATAATTGAGAGTGGTTTTACACAGCTGGTCATTTGCTATTGTTTTGATGCTCTGATATTGCCTGACATTTCATTTCATAATGTGTTTTCTGTAATTTGTTGAGATGTTCTATTTGAGTACTGAAAATCTACTGTGGATTACTGTGACACAATGATGTTCTTAGTTATTTTAATATCTTGCCAGATAATTAAAAAGCATCACAGATATCATCCCTCCATAAATTTCCAGTGGCATTAGAGCAGCAATAACTAGTCTTTTTTAAATGTATTAAATTAGCCAGCAACTATTTTGATAAACTATTTGTTTATTAAGGCAATATTTCTTAATTTCACATTTTTTCCACATTTGTATATCTGAATACTTTTACTCTGAAGGACTGAAGATATAGGGTGTTTGGACAATTAGTAAAGATGTCGACATTTTTTTGTCTGAAGCTGTGACAGAACTATTTCACTATTTGTTACATTTTATGAAAAAAAAATAGTTATGCAAAAGATAATTGGACCTTTCAACAATCAAAATCAGTCTCTGTGGCAAACCTCCTCTCTCTACCGAATTGGGGGGATGGTTCAACATTTTTATATAAATTTCCAAAATCAGACACTTGGTCAGGTGTGCATAGATGTGACAGTGAACAGAATTTGAACATCTCTCTCCAATTCTCTGCTCCAGTTCTTCACATAAATACTGTGGTCACATGTCATGTGTGAAAACAAACGCAAGACTGTGTTGCAATTTTTCTGAGTAAGACCAAAAAACATTTTTCCTGCCTTGGCTGAAAACTAAAGTTTATTTTATTCTCATGTCTCTCACCTCTCTATGGTGCTTTTTGCCACCACCTTCACGTGTGACCATTTGGAACAGGTACAGTATAAAACTCTCTCTTTTGGACATGATGGAATGACACATGGATTAGTTTCAAGGACGCCCCAGCTTTAGCAAAGTGAGAACACCCACAAAGAACACACCATAACAAAGAAAAATCTGAAGCTGTAACTCGCCTTGCCTGCAGGTGTGTGTGTTTTTTTTTTTTTTTTTGTTTTTGTTTTTTGCAGCAGCAGCAGTTATTACTTTGCCTGTAGGTGGTGACTGAATTATACGTCCACATCTGCATGTGTAATGCTATTGCTTTACCACAGGTGGCACAGGTTGGCTTGTGTCCAATTTGCCTGATCAAGAATGAACAGCTCACTCAAACTGAGAATTTGCACTTTGTGAAACTATGAGGAAATTGAAAAGCATTGTATCTAAAGTATATAAATAAATATGGGTGGGTTTTATCTGCCACCCTGCTGTAAGTACATTTCACACTGCCATTTCATCACAAAGTTGAGAGTTCCCTTGTTTTAATAATACTACATCCACGAATTAGTGGTTCTATAATTGGATTATTAGCTTACATTTGTTAGGGCACATAGAAGCAAAGAGGGACACACGGTGCATTGTAGTCGTTTGGTCCTCTGTGGAAGGTGGCAGGTGGTGAACAACAGCTGGCTTCCCATGCTGCTCTACTGCGGTCAGAACTGTGCTGATCCAAAAACTCCCAGCTGCCCTGTCGGCCTACCTGGCCACCAACCGCGTCTGCCTCTCTGTCTTTGTCTGTTTTTCTATCTAACTCTGCATTTCTGTTCTTTATTTTTGGCTTGTTTTAACCCTACAATCGGTTCATTCGCTTATCCTCATCCACTTTTTCTCCACACTCAATCTCTACAGTCATCTCTCCCATTCCATTACGCATAGACAAACAAAACTTTCTGACTCAAGACTTGAGAAAGAACAAGAAAAGTTGACTGTGTGGGTTGGTACAATGACTATGAATGTAAGAGTTTGACTGCTGTAAACAGGTCTTTCAGTGCCAGCCTTTCTTTCTATTAAAAAAATCAGTGTCTTGACAGCAGGAGGTCAATAGATTCAAGTCTCTGGTGTCAAATCTCATATCAACTAGATAAAGTCATGTCTAAATGAAAACAAAACACCTGCAAAATTCATAATAATAAGCCAGTTATGGCTGTAATGCCTGCATACAGTCTGGCTTTTCAGACCTCATTAAAGTACTTCCTGTTGACATACTTGGTGGATATGCCACAGATCACAGAGCAGCCCAATGAGGCTGTAACAGAATGTGTGACAGCCTGAATGGATTGATCAGCTGCTCATTACACAGATCAAAGCTGTGTCTGTGGCTGTAGATAATGTTTTCCATAGGAGTGTGCTTTGGTTAGCAGCAGTTCAGGTATTTTCTGCACCGCAGGCAGCATCATATGAAGACAACCCTTGAGGGCATCCTCCAAGGCAATTTAAAAGTGCATCTAATTCACATCTTATTACATACCACACCGAGATCACTCGACATTTGACTGCAGGTCATCCAGCCTGCTGCATGTAATATCACTTCACCGGTCTGATCGACCTCCTCCACTGTGGGTGCCTCTCAAAATATTTCCCCCTCTTCACCTCAGGAGCAGAGCTCCCAGTTGATGCTGCACATCTTTTGTGGCAAAGAACAGAAGAGTTATTCTAAACACTGGTTGCAATGGTGTGATATATTCATGGTACGGTAACTGCCTCAATATTACTCTATGACCGTATTACACAATAATTGTTATTAATACCAGTTACGATGACCCTTAATGAAGAAGAGTTCTTCTTCTTCTTCTTAATGAAGAAGAGTTTAACAAACGTTTTTTTTTATATATATAATTTCACAAAATGTCGTAAGTATTTTTTACACTTATACAGTAAAATTTGTTTTACATTTTGTTTTAAATAACAGAACTACAGTATGTTGCTACTTGTAAAAAATATAAAATAAAAACTAACAATTTTAGTAAAATAGCAGTAATCTGGACAATGACAAAGAATTTTAAAGTATGTGTTGCATGCTAGAAGCAGTGGGAAGTAACAGCAGTACTCCTAAGTTCATCGATGGCTTTACAAAACACCTTTTTCTTTTAAAGTTTAAGTCTGTGTAAAGTAAGAATAAATGTGTTCTGATAGATAAATGAATCTCTGTCTCTCTGCTAAGGGTGCAGGGGTATGCTCAGTGTCATCGAGCCACCTTTTAGGCCTGCCGGGAAAAAAATCCTGGACTGAAAACTGGTGAAAAAACTTTTTAACCTCTGACTCCACATTTCAGTAATACAGTATAACATTCAAAGCCTTTTCACATGTTCACAGCAACTATTTTCCAATTTAATGTGTTTTGAAAAAAATAAATAATCACACAACTGCCTATACACAGACTTTAAAAAACAGCCAGCATCTAAGTGGCAAACTAGATGTTGAGGCCTGGAGACCTGAACCAAAAGGGGACCTGAGGATCTGAATTGGCCTGGGTATAATTAGACCGGATCCAAAACACAGATGACCTGAACGGGTGCAAATAGATAACAACACTGTGAGCAGCAGGATGTGTTACCAGTTAAAAAGAAGCAGCAATCAAATTGCAGTAGCAATCCATGTTATTTTCCCCTGCAGCTTACAGTTCACACACTCTGGGGGTGTGCTTGAAAAGCAATAGTTTGTTCAATGTGCTGTTCAATCGCATCCAAAGATTAAGGTGTTTAAAGCTGTTTTGAAAAGCAGCACTTCAGCACATGATGGGGTTAAAAGTCTGCGGGTTTAAAAGACCAAGACACAACAAATCATTCAATATGGGGCAACGTTTATATGATCCAGTATGTTTTTGTTTGTTTTTTTTTTTCCTGGAAAAATCTTCAGACTTTAGAAGATATGAGTAAAACAGTACAACTTCAAGTAAAACTTAGCAGCAAGTCTTAATCTAACTTACCACGTTGTGCCACCAAATACAATATGACTGAGGAAAACAAAGAAAAATGCTGAAGTCCCATTTCATGTTTGTAAGACGGATGGATCGATAGAGAAGAGAAGGGTCACAGATTGAGTCTCCTCTCTGCACAGTGGGGAGTCATTATAGTTATCAAAGAGATGCTACACAGGTCAAAACACTTTACAATCCCACATTATGTCAGTGATCTTGGTGAAACTGGATCATATATTTTATGGTGAAAGTGTTTTTTGGTTTTCTGATGTCCTCCGAGTTACCTGATGGACAGAAGGGTTTACTTCTTGCTAAAGTAACTCAGAATGACCGAGATAGCGGCTGATGGACAAGAGTAAACCTGTGCCTAGCTTTCAGTCATTGCTGAGAGCTTTGTGATATAAAAGGCCTGAGCTGGGAAGTAATCAGTTATATAAATTATTAATATTAATTAAGCTGGCTGCTATGTCGTGTGTTGTTGCACTTAACTGATGTTTGGCTGCGTTAGCAAAGTGATTGACACGCTGCCTTTTGAGCATCCATCCAGCGGTGCTCAAGTGAATAGAACTCTGAAACTGGAGGCTCAAAATCACACAAAAAACAAAATGTTTTACCAGCATTTCTTCCACATGGATCTACAGCGCTTTTTACTATCAGAAATCTGATGTGGGGATAATGACACACTTTAACCCTGCCAGAGCAAGATACTAGAATCCAAGTATACCACTTAAAAAGTACAATAGTATTCAGTTCACAGCCTGTTTTGACTTTTTTGACCAGGTCAGGTTGAATGCAACACGCTGATCAACAACAGCCCGAGCAATAAATCAAATGAAATTTCATTTCATTACTTTGCCCTGATACTGTAGTACTCACAAGTTGTCAAGGTCAGGGACTATTTCCTTCTAGTTACTTAAATAGTTGAATTACAGACTTTTTGGCTTGTTGCCAGGCGTTGGCAAACTATTTAAATCATTCAAGACAGACTGGGTGAATAGATGCATCCATTTTGGTTTTTAAAAAACGGCATCTATATTTCGTGAGCTGGTGTGTGGGTGTGTGACCCAGGGGCTTGTGTGTGGTGATTGCTACAGAATGCCCATGCGTGTTCCACCGATAACTGTAGTTTGTAAAACATTCTATCTGCGCCAGTTAATTGGCCAAACCGATGGATCGGTCAGCCTCCAGTGGAGACTATAAATGGAAAGAATGATGATCATGAATACTGATGCTCACTGTCATGCAACATTAACCAAGGGATAATTCAGTCTGCTAGCTAACAAAGATATCAAACAACAAATGCCTAATCATGTAACTTCTGGTGCCATTAACTTACTGAAACAAAGTGTTAGAGCAATTTAATACTACACAATAAGCACATAGAAGACTTTAGACTTCTTAATAAAAGAATCATAAATATAGAAATTAAATATAGAAATTGGTTCAAGTAAAACATAGCAGGAGGTCCACAATAAAATAACTGCAAACTTATGTGCCACCATACATAATGATAAAGGGAAAATGCAGTGCAGTTACGTTTCATGCCTAATTTGTATTTTCAACTCTTCTCCCATCTGTCTTATTCCATCATTCATACAACTCAATAGTTGCAAGTTACGCGACAATTGAGACGTTCAAAAAGTGTCTCAATCATAATGCAGGAGAAAAAAATTAACCAAAAATCTAACAGTCCCTGTCTCAGAACCCAGAGTGTGGTCAGCTTGCACCACTCATCGATTATAGAAGGTCGCTTCACTAATGAGCGAAGGTCAGCCCCTTCTTCATCCGTCACTGTCGCCCTCGCTGTCCTCTTTCTTTCCTGTTCGTTTTCTATGCCTCTCTGCTACCCTCTCATTGTCTGGGAATGCGGGAGAATGTGGCGCGAGAGGAGGACATGTCAATGTTATCAGCATGCGACAGACGACAGCTTTGAGGGAGACCGCGACTTTCAGCTGCTGCCCCAGTGGCTAATTACCCACACTCCTCACCGGGCGGACCCCCACTCACCACTTTGCAAAATAAACTACCAAGCTACGGGTGGCCATTTTGCATGTTGGAGCCTGTTTTGACTTTTCTAACACTTTTAATGTTGGACATTACTAATGTTGAGGAGATCATTAGTGATGGTCCACTTAGACCAAGAGGCCTACAAGTCCACTTGTGTCCATTTCCACATAAAATAAACCAGTGTTTTCTAAAAGTTTGTCTTTAGAAGATGATTTCCTATATGTATGCTGGATTTGTGCTGGTCGGACCATTTCTCAAGACTGTAGGTGTGTGCAGTCAGACCTTTACATTAGGGAACTGAAGTTGTTTTCTACATTTCTTTCTACATACACATACATCTTCAAAGCCACCATGCCGGACTTCTTTACAAAACAATAATTTTACCAGAATATTTTCACATCTCACTCAGTGAATTGTGGTTTTTCATAGACCAAACCAGAGTTTGCAATGTTGGAACAATGAACTTTGTTTGGTTTCTGTTGTGTTAGAACACAGTGTGTTTCACAGTGAGTTAGTGTGGCTCACTGGCTAATCTTAGTCTGGTAAAAGAGATAGACTTGAATTCAGAAGGTGTATGGTTGTATTTTTCTGTTTCATAGGGAAATTAAATGTAAGAATATTTCCTTTCTTGACAATTTATGAGCTTACTTTCAAATCTCGACTGAAAAAATTCTAATATATCTTAGATGCTTACTATTATAAGACCCTAAGTTACATTGATATAAGGCTTTACAACTTTATGACAATATACTGACTATGCTTTTTTCCCCCCTTCATACACAGATTTTGGGAAGAAACTACTCACTGAATGGAGCACTTTACAGTTGATAAATACACTTGTCAGTACTCTCTGGTGGACAAACAGTACTGGTATAGTACTAAATAGCAACAGTGGCACATACTGTGACAGCCCTCTGGCTCTGCCATGGCCTGCAGGTTCTTGCCCTGGGCTGCAGCCTGTGTTTTGTGTCTCCATTCAGGTGCTGGTAGTGCAACTATTACAGACTGTGTTCAACACCTGGCCAGTCCATCCAGAATATATTTAGGATCAGCCGTCCCCATTCCATCTCTCTCTCTCTCTCTCTCTCATTCCCACCGCTTGCTCGCACCACGTTTCATTTTGTTTAGTTCAGTTGCACATCTTTATTTTACACCCTACAACATTATTCACACAACCACACACTAACACTACTGGATTTACCATTTCATACATTTAGGAAATGTATTCTGTTGCAGTTTCTGTAAATAAATAGAAGTTGAAGTTCCCAATACAACCGTGTGTATTTCCCTCCTTTTGTCATGGCCTAAGAGCTCAGAAATTAAAATATCTTTATCAACAGAAAAGCGAAGATAAAGTGATACATTTCTAATGGCACAATGAAAATGGCATTACAGCAATTACATAAAACAAAAATAAGCTCCATGTTAAGATTTATGTAAACAAACTACTGCAGTGCTGAAACAATTTATTAATTCATTTTTTGATCGACTGAGAAAGAATTTTGCCTTTAGGCCTTGCGAGTAAAAATTATTTTTTATGAGAATAAATGAAAAATCTTTGGACTTTAGACTGTTGGTCTGACAAAATATTCAAGGGCTTTGTTCAGGCTGACAGCCCAAATTTCGCATATCCAGATTCCATCAAGATTCATTTTTAAAAAGGAAAAAAAGCAAAGAAAAACTCATGATGGTTTGAAATGCAGTTTCAATCAGATTTCCACAGACGCATCTCAGGCAGACACTCTCCATGCTCATATCAGATTTCTGTTGGGTCACTCAAACAACACAGAATACAACAGTCAGTGGACAGACAGCAAAACAAATTGTGTGCTGGGAGTTTGAGGGGAGGCCTCTGTGCAGACAAAGCTGTGTCACCAGTGTATGTCGTAGGTGGCACCTATGTAGTTACCACAGCTATCCATGCATACAGGTTGGTAATATCTGGACGCAGAGCAGTGCAGACAGTCTTAAAGATCTGATTTGAGACTGCGATCAAAACTAAAGACTAAAAATATGTCGCAAAATATGTGTCAGATTTATCGATAATGAAAAGTCTTAATAAAAAGCCGTAAACAACAAATCCTTTAATAAAACACAATATGAAAAGGTCTAACTAAATATATAAAAAATACTGTTTTTAAAACGTGTTTCAAAAAACTTTATTAAAAGAATGATATCAGTAAAAAATAATCAATAAGCTGCAACAGAATTGAGTGAATCAATAAAACTTGGTAAGATTAAATAATGTTTTGGTTGAATAACTCTGATTTTCAGACTTAAGTTATGAGATGAAACACATGATTGCATATACACAAAGACAACAGTACACAGTTTTATTGGAGTTCTAAAAAATCCATCAGGATTAAGTAAATATTTAAGATCAAGCTTGTGCATTTAATACCTTAAATCAATGAAGTCAAGGATTCCATTAAAATCTTTTCAACGGGCAATAAGTTTGATATTTACTGCACCAGAGAACAAATTGTAATATACCTGAGGGGGTTTCTGATCGATACCAATAACTCTCACTTCACCAGGTGTGAGTTGACTTTGTGAGCCAGGCTGCTTTTTTCAAAACAAAAACCATCCAATCACTGGAAAATTAAAAAGATGCTTTACAATTAGTGTCGGTTACAGACCACAATAATGCATAAACGGACACAGTGTGGACATTTTGTCAATGTTGTGATTCCTGGTTTGCAAAAGAGGTTGATTATAATTGTAGGTCAGTTAATGCCCTTTGAAACTGTGGTGTAATGTACTCAATGTCCTTTTTCAAATTAAATAGTATACACATACAAGGAACAATGCCTGACATTGATCTCTTGGCTCATTTAGCAGGCACACAGACACACCAGACTAGTATCTCATACCACAATTCAGTTAGCAGTCATCAATTCAGATCTATTCACAGCTTGAAATTCAATTGACAACTGATGCACATAAGTGTCAATCAAAAGCCACATCTCAGCCTTCTATAGATGTCTTTGTGGTCTTTTCAGCCAGTTGCTTTGTGAAATGCAAGAAAGCCTGGATCAATTGGATTTGAATCAATATTGCAAGCGGCAACAAATTAGTTTGCTCTAGAATTAATGTAGCTGTAACGTTTCATTCCTTAGTTAATGTTTGAAGCAGTAAAAACAGAGTTATTTTTAACTTAGCAATGGTTTTCTGTTAAAGGGACCCTTCCACCATAACCGCACAGCTCTCTATTCATGGTTTATGAGTCAAACAGATGGTTTTGATTTTTATGTTATGTTAAGGTGTTTAGGTGGGTACACTGTATATTAGATGAAATCTACCAGCAACATGTTCCTTCAACAAATTCTAACATTCAGGGCTTATTTTTGGTTATTGCAGTCCCTGTAGTATCTGTGGCCACTGCAGGTGTGGTGCTTGTGCATTTAGAGTTGTTGCTGGGTCTTCTGCAGCCCGGTGTATTATCCAGGTTGTGCATTCATATTTCCAACACTGCCTACCATTAACTAATACAAACACATATTAAAACAGAATAGCTAGCACAGTTTCATAGTTTCTGATGCTAGACAAAGTTATTTCACTGTGTATCTCATCAGACTTCTCAATCCTTTTGTAAAGTTCCACTTATTGGGTTAGAGCGCTCACAGTTCATATTGCAGAGGCCACAGAGGTCTATTTAATTCACTTATGTTTTCTAATATAATAGAGAGACAACAGAGAAACTAAATGGTTCAAACTAAACAAAAAGAAAAAAGAAAAAAAAGACCAATCGAGTGTGCAGTACGAGTGTGAGTTTTAGAGTGTAGTATATCACACACAAAAGAAACAACCACATTCAAAGCAGGTTAGATATAGTGGATTATTTACTCTATTTGATTATTATTGCATTTCTTATTTTCATTTAAACTCAGATGTAATTTCAAGTCAAGGAGGACAATAGTACTAACAAATTATATATTTTTATTATTATAGTATCATTTGTATGTAGGTCCAGTGTCTTGACTAATCTAGTGCAAAGTGTTTCCAGTACATTAAGTATGAACCTTTTAAATTTAAGATAAGCTGATAGTTTCTATTGTGTTTATTGAGCTGCTTTCAGCTCCAACGGTAGCTATTTGATTGGACTATGAAATATAGTGAGAAAAGAACCTGCCAAGGGTGTTTTCTCGATATTCCACTAATGAACCATGACTGCTCTGCTTTCTCCAGAAAAAACAAACAGACCAGGGGAAAACATGCAAGCTATAGCCACAGGGACTGTCAGCTGGTCAGATAGAGGTAAATGCAAAGAAAACCCTTAATAAGAACTAATGGGCTCTTTTACACACTCCCAGTTTCTGTGTAATTTACCTCCCTTATAATGGTCACAATGGCAGTAAAGATTAGATATGCTGTTTTCCACATGCCTGCACACCACACTGACAGAGTGTGGTGTGCTTTTCTATTGTGTTTTGTACATCGTTAGGCTCAGTAGGGGTATGCCTGAATTGGAATTGTACTGGAAAGGTACCAAATCACATTTAGGATTCTCTCTCTCTGTCTCTCTCTCAAAGGGTGATGGTGGCAGGATTACATGCTAGCTTCTACATGCTAGCACGAGGAAGAGGATTCTACCAGCTATACCATGATCTTTTCCTAAATCTGATTAAGTAGTTTCAATGCCTGAACCTAACCAAATAGTTTATGCTATCTGGCAGAAGTACCTGAGGACAAAAAGGTTCAAAGGCATTACCGTTTTTGAATCATGGCAATACATTCTGCTTAGCAATTGCACTGGTTGCACTTTATTTCTCTCACATGACCATAATGTGTCACTAAAAATTGACAGAGCTGTGGGAGCTCAGAGCTGTTAGCAGCTGTATGAATTGTGACTACTTTTTTTTTTTTTTTAAACACATTTTTACACAGACTGGTTCAAACTATTTGTATTGTATTTTGCCAATAAGAGGGTAAATCAAGACATAACTACTGCATGTTGTCCACTTGACAAAGACATGACCCTTGCATGCTGCTGAAAGTTCATTTCTGGTTGCAGGTACTTCTGTGCTACTTGTAGCATATTTCTGCTAATCTAGCTAAACCCAGTTAATCAGTTAATCTAAACAGTAGTTCTGCTCAAGCACTCTCCTTCTCCTCCTATCCCACTTGTTTACATCCTCTTTAGCTCTGCTAGCTGGTACTTTAGCTTAGAACCTACCAGTGGCTTCACTCTGCCTCCCCTGCTTTCTTTTGCTCGGTGTGTTTACTCATTACTCTGCTTTGGTTAGTGATAATGGTACACATAATGAATATAATGTATTTGACATGCATGTGAGGCTCAAATTGGAAGCACTGCTATGTACTAAATCTGCTACAGCCCTCAGTAGCTGATATAGCTCCTGTTATAATTTGGCGCAATTAACTTATTTCCAAACAGGGTTATTAAGATTGCTCGGGGTGCAAATCACTCTCTGCAGCTGAATTGGTTTGTAAACTCTCTCGAGCGCACTAAGTGCACCAGCTAGGCCTATATTTCATTTTTCAGTAGTTTAAAGGCATGTTGCAGATGGATAATGGTCAATCGGCATCATCTTGAGGGACTAGAGTTACATTTACCTCTGCTAGTATGTTTTAGCAATAATGATGAATATAGTTGTGCTTGTCAGAATGCCTTAAAGCTCCTCTAATCAGTATTTTTGATAAATGACTCAAATGACTGGAGAGTTCTTCAGGCTCCCCTAAGCTGTAACTGTACATTAGCACAAGCAGCAAATGGAAGAGAGACAAGGTGAACACAGTGGAGAATTTAGGAACTATGAGTCATATGTTTCCCTCAGAAGTTGATGGAGACAAAAATTGAGCTAAAAGGAGAGTGAAAATGGGACTTTAATTAATTATACTGCTGTCATGTGTCTGCAGGATGTGTCAAGATGTGTAAAAAGTGATGAGATTGATTTTTTTGCTCTTGTAGATCTGGAAAATGTAGAGCTTTTACCAGCCATCGGTGCTGAGGCACTGACCTCTGACATGCCTGCCAGACGGCAAACTCACAGAGTCTCCTTTGCACATAAACTCATGGCAGTTAGCTGAAGGCGATCCAGTCAAATATCACGGTACTCAGATCTTAGTAGCCATTAGGGGGTCGTGACTTTATGAATCAAACCCTTAAACATTGAAAGGTCATAACATATAAACCTAAAACATTAATTATGTCATCACCTCTTTTCATGGCCGTAATAACAGGGAACCACATAATCTGTAAATGCACAGTGAATGGAGATGGCATATTTTAAATTTGAGCATTTCTGACATTTTAGAGCCACATTACCACATTGTGTTGCATCTCTGACTAGTGGCATTGAGGTGGGAGGTTATAGAAGTGGCAGACTGCTGGTACTGGTACTGTAACCTAGACTTTGATTAGGAGCACACACAAAAAAGAATCATGCCGAGCTCTGAAAATGATAGACCTATGTCCTTTCAGACATTGGTTTCCAGGAACGACCAGCCAAAAGTCCAGCCGAGGTCCTCTGGAAACTGTATGCTAGATTTAGCTTGATCACATTAGTTCTTTCACAGCAGACTGATGAGCATCACACACTTCTTTTAATCCGTCCTGTTGTTGATAAGGAATTTAAGTCACATCACTTTGGTCAATACAGCCTATTTAAACAGCTGCATCCTATTGAGTGTTAATGAGTGAAGCTGGAGTAAAAACACGCTCCTCACTTCAATGGATTTATTGATGCAGTAAAGAGGCATATGAGAACATTTTGAGGAGAGTTACCATTGGCTTTTCCTACAGTTGTATATACAGTTAATGTTATAGCACTATCAGTAAACAGGCTGTATGAGCTGTCGTTTCACCAAACAAGGATACCAGCTGCATCTCCAAAATGTCAGCTTTGTATAGTCAGCATTAGCTCAGCTATGGACCATTTTTAGTTTAATCAGAAGGTTCAGTACATTAGAGGGTTATAATTTCATCATGCCTTTATCCGGAGGTGAAACACGAAAATCAAGGAAGCTGCTAATGGGCTCTGCTGATTGGAAGGTTATGCTGAAGTTCAGTTAGAGCTGATTAATCAAAATTAAGAGTCCAGTATCTACAAACTATGACAAAATCTAACACAACCAGATTCAACCAAACCAGACACACGACCACCGATGAATTCTGAAAACAGTGCGGTGGGTTTATGGTTACAGTTCCGCAGACTCACACAGATGTTTTCACTTATTTTTATTAATTAGTCATCTGCTGCAGGTTGAAGTCATAAAAATGATGAAGGTGAAACTTCCTCTGTACAGGACTGGTCCTGGACGTGGCCTTATCAGGCAGAATACATTATCATTGTTTCAGCCCTTTAACATGAGCTCATCTCAAACCGCTTCAAGGCTTGATATGTTTAAATTAGAGCTGAAATAATTGGTTGATTAATCAATTAGTTGATCAGCAAAAACTTAATTGGCAACCATTTTAATGATTGCTTAATGGTTCGAGTCATTTGTCAAGCAAACATGCCAAACACCTGCTTATTCCAGTTCCTCCGGTGTGAGGACTTGCTGCTGTTCTGTGTTTGATATCATTTTAGTTTGAATATTTTGGGCTGTTGAAAGCTTGGTTGGACAAAACAAGACATCTGAAGATGGAAAAGAGGAACTGTGAGCATTTTTATGAGATGATATTTTAAACCTGAGTTTATTCAGAAAACACTCTGCACTTGAGTCAATAATAAAAAATGATCACTAATTGTTGCCTTAGTCCGAAAATAAAAAAAAAAAAAAGCTAATTTAGCTGTTGGAGGAAAGATTAAACCACGCTACATAATCAAGTCGACACAATAGTTTGATGAGGAAACTATCAATCAATTAACAGAAAATCTATTCTGCAATTATTTTGTTCAAGGATTCATTCGAGTCTTTTCATTTCCAGATTTTGAAAAGTGAGAATATGCAGTGCTTCTTGTTTTATGTTACTTTTAATTGAATATCTGTTTTTAAACTGAATGGACAAAACAAGCTATAAATAAGAAAGCACACGAGGCTTTAGGAAATAGCGCTGGGCAGTTTTCATTACATTCTGGCATTTTAAATGGTAAATGGACTGTGTTTATAGAGCGCCTTTTTAGTCTTCTAAACCACTCAAGGCAATTTCACACTACATATCTCATACACACATTCATACACTGATGGCACTGCCACGCAAGGTGCAGACTCCTCATCAGTTTTTGCACATATTTTGCTCAAGGACACTTTGACGTGCAGACTGGAGGAGTCGGGGATCGAACCACCAATCATCTGATTAGTGGACGACCTGCTCTATCTCCTGAGCCACAGCCGAGACCAAATGATTAATCCTGACATAATGATGTAAATAATCATTAGTTGCACTGCTACAATACATCCTGGATGTAACTCGTTTACAGCACAGTAAACTATAATCCCAAGAAAGAATGGGCTTAAAGCACAACAGGGAGTTTTTTTTGTCCAGTGACTCAGGTGAAATGTGGCATGACGAACTTGAATCATCTATTAATGGTATTACCTCACCCAAAACAAGAGATTGCTACATCCTAAAATGCCATTAGTGTTCATCTTTGTTGTTGTAGTAAGACAACAAATTAAACGAGAACTTTTGTCATAATAAACTGCAATATTTTGGTTAATTGTTCAACTTTGCTGTTAAGCAGTAGTTACAAAAGCATAATGCATTTAGAGAATGTGTAATCATGCCATTATGTTGTTATTTTGTGTGATTAGCAATTGTGTCATGTATTAATATGGAGTGTTAGTCTGAAAAACAATGCAGCTCCATAAACAGTTGCAGCCATGTTTAATAATATTTTCCTCATTATACTAAGAGCTTCAGGGTGTTCACTGCTGCAACAGCTAACATAATGCCATTTTAACTCCCAAGTTTGTTTTTTTCATAATTTTGAGAGTGCTCAGTTGGAGGACTGCAGAAAGAAAGTGAGTTTCACCTGTAATTAGTAACAATTGGCACAACAACATGCGTAGTGTGTATTTTGCCATCAGGATACTCCCAGGAAGTAACAATAACACCTCCCTCTTAGTATAATCTGTCTGATTAGTCCAAAATAAGAGTGTTGCTGATGTTTTCCTCTGCTGTAACTGAACATTTAGCATAACTGAATAGTTTCCAGCAGCCCTGCAAAATCGCTGCTTCATGGCGATTCATACACAGATGGAGTGACAAAGCTGTTCATGTAGAACACTCTTGTTCTAATCCATTTGTCAGACTTAGAGCTACCTCAGGTCTTTCTGATGAGGAGATAAATGGCAACAGTAGGTACGCAGGTAATTATTTTTTTTCTGGAGGACGTACAGAATACATCTGCATTTCAGATTCCCGTACTTCCTCTGTTCCTGTCATTTCTCTTTATCTAAGGATGTAGAGTTTAGGCTTGAGAAATTCTGTACTGTAGTAAGTTAAACTTCTCAATAACATTTCACCTCACGTCAAAAACAGACAACTAATTCTGATGATCACACTGTGGATGTGATATTTTCTGAATTTGGCTTAATGTTGTGTGAAAGCGGCCGTCAAGATGCTAATGGATCAAGATAACTCAAGTGGACAACATTTAAATGCACACGTCGACTCAGATATTTGGTGGGCAGCTGGTGAAAATAACACAAGGCAGAATACAGGCATACTAATATCGGGGAGCTGATTGGCTGTTCTCCAGAGAGAGAACGGGGGGGAAATGGGTGGGTTGTATTCTGGATGCTGTCATTAGCCTTCCACTTCCCCCTGCTGTAAGAGATGTCACATGGCATCTGTGTGGAAGAGCCTCTGATTCCAACACAAATATCAGCAGCCATGCAACGAGGCGTGTGAAGACACGAGAGCTAACCCCAACACTGACAAGATACATGCAGTCACAGCCACTTTCCCAGACTCTGTTGTCTGCACTTGTGCATGTATATGCAAAGTCTGATTTTTTTTTTTTTTTTTTTTGAACAGCTCAAGTGTGCTAATGGTCTGTTCATTAGATATAACCTCACTGATGTCTCCTGGGTCACTGAAGCAACATTAAAGAAAACAGCAACAAAGCATGAGAAGCACGAGGAGATGCTTTTGAAATATGGTCGGCCTACAGTTTTTGTGAATATCATGAGCAGAAAAATATTCATTGAACTTACTTCATAGAACAAGCTAAAGCAGTGCTATATATGAGTAAATAATTGAAATATATTCCAGACAGCATAAAAACACTACAAATACATATAACAAATCAGAAAAAAACATCAATTTAGACTCTATAGCTCTTAATAAATGGCGCATATTTCAACTGACTTTGTCTAGACTGTTAATCAACAGCACAATAAGTGCACAGGTGTTAAGATGCAAACTGTATTAGCTTAAGTACAAACATGTAATAAATATGTTTTTATAAAAAAAGACTTTGAATTTTAAATACATGAAACATTGCTTTACATTACAATCCCCAACAGTATGAAAATTAGCTCCAAAAATTGACATCTCCTGCTTAAATCATGACAGTCTCTCTGTTGCATTCCATGAATTCAGCCAGCTTACATGAAACAGAATTATTTATATAGATACAGAATATGTCCAGAGTTGATCCAGGCTAGGGATGGGAATCGAGAACCAGTTCCTGCTGAGAACCGAAACCAAATTATTCAGTCCATTGGAATCGTATGCCTGGGAGGTTATCCTAGTCATTTTAGCGATGCTAAAAGCAGTGACATCAAACTTGTGTGTCTGACAAGAAAAGATGGAAAGACTTCTATACAGCATCAGCTTAAATTTCAGGAACGCCATGACATGGACGAGTACCACTGTGTCACAATCGGGCCACACATCTGTTACAGAGGACAGATATCCTGTTAAAATAACATTAGTGCCACACATGTGCTCAGAGCAGATTGTTTCTTTGACTCAGACTAACTAAATGAAAACAAATGCTGGACAAATATTCACTCATTTAACATGATGACTAAGCCAACATGGAAGTGCCAAAAACTGCAGCTCCTTGAACGGCCACTTGAGGCTGGCTACAAACAAGTCAATTTCCATAAGTCCCCATGTTAAAATGTCTGACTTCACAGCAGAAATAAACATGTTTACAGCCTGGTACAAAACACAGTTTTGGTCTCTATAGCTAATTTCACCTGTTCATGACAACTGTACTGAGTGTCAATTTTTATAGAACTCACCTATTTAATTATATTAAGGCTTGAAAGTTCTGAATAATTAAGAGTGTGGTTGCTTTGATTGACAGGTGTGTGCCGTCATAGGTGGGTTGTCTAAGCAACCAGACTTCATTCAGCCCAACCTCAGCTCCACCCACGCTCCACATCTTTGCACATTTGTGGATTAGCCATGAACCGGTGGAGGCAGGACTGCTAAGATGGTGACGGCCAGAGCCACCACACGTCAGAAACCTACGGGTGAGTCTGTGTGACAGACAGACTGTTGCTACAACTAGTTCTCAGACTAGAGCAAGCCTGACTCACCCATCAGCTCCTATTTTTTTTCTACTGTTCTACACTGTGTTGAGACTTGAATCAGGAATCAGTGAGGAAATCAATAAAGAATCAGACAGATAAACAGCACAAACTAAGTATTGACAAACTTTCCACTTAAAATCATCACATTCAGTCTGATGACAGCTATTATGTGTAATCTACTTCTAATAAGATGGACACCAACTACCGTGACTATTCCCCAACCAAGCATGTGCACATTGCGAGGAATATACTATCAAGTGAATGAAGATGGACCCAGCAATCCACCTGATATGCAGCGAATGATCAATAACTTAATAAATTAAATCACAAATATGGAAATGTCATCATGATAAGCAGATGGCAGAACATGATAGGAAACCGACAGCAGCTCTGTATTTTAGCTGCATGTATGATATAGTTTAAAAGCAACGTGTCATTTTGCTTTGCATTGTTTATTGGCTGCAATATTCAGCTGAACATGAACTGTGGTGAAACTGTGAATGTGGCTACCTATGTTAGATATGACAGATATTATTTGGGGATTTTCAGGAGAATGCCATGGAAATAATTATATGAATGTGCTGTGCGCACGGCTGCCATGTTTACATACTAAAAGCCAGGATACAGTGCAATATTAGCCTCTCCAAGAGATTCAAAAATGATGATAACCTGGAGGGAAATCTACAAAGTCAATCATGTCCATGAAGCTCATGGAGTGTGTAAACAAACAACATGAAAGCATCAGAAAGCACCTGCCAAACAAGCACCAATGAGCAATGAGCTTAGCCACAACAACAACAAAAACAAGGCTCATTCATAATACCAACGCAAACATGGATAAATAAGCCAAGCAGAAATTAACAACGTGAATATATTGACAAAACACAGATCAGAAAGCTGAAAATGATTCAGCCAGCAGTGTCAACTGCCTCACTGCAGCACCCACACACACACTTAAATAAACAAGAGCCAAGGCATCAACTCACAATAATTAGCAAAAGCAGCAATTACTTATCTTGTTGAAGTGAAGCTTTGGACCCTGGTGTCTCACGGGACGAAGAGCCAAGCAGGTCAGGAAACTTCCAGGCTGAAGTGAGGAACTTGAGCGGTATAAACATCCACAATCAGCGGGAAGGAGAGCAGCTTAAAGACGATTATCTACTCCACAAAGCATCCGGAGGGGACAAGGATGGACCTTTGCCAGGTAGCTTCAATTATGCTAGTTTATGAAATGCTACACACGCCGCAGCTGTACGAGTGTGTACAGCAGTGTTAGCATGTGGAGCAGTAAAGTGAGACAACAGGCAGATAAATATAAGTGTAATAACTGTACAGCTGCTGAAGATATTTGCTCCAGCTAGCTGGTAGAGTTGAGTTGAGTCCGGGTTTGTCCGTTGAACTGAGCTAGCTGGCCTTCAGTCCGGAACTAACTCCATCTCAGCTCAAAGTACTGGAGACTTCTTCGATTTAAAATGAAGTGCGATAAATTTATAGGCAGTATTACTTCGGTCAGGTGAGGCTTGATAAACATGTACAATGTACACAGGTCACAGGTGGTGTCCTGTGGAGGTGAATAGGCGGAGGTCAGCAGCTGAGTGGCTACAGGTGCAGCTAATTAGACTAATGAGCATGCCTATGGTAAAGCTGTAAACTATGGAAGCCCAAAGCGGCCATACGTTTTTCTGAAACATTTTATTTCCTCCTCCGTTTTCTCATGATAAGAAGAAATTTGCACTCACACACACACACACACACACACACACACACACACACACACACACACACACACACACACACACACACACACACAGTGCTGCTGTGTGGGATATTTTTTTTAAGATTTCAAGATAACTGTTTTCCCAAGATAACAACAAAATTAATTTGAGATCTCAAGAAAAGAAAAAAAGGATAGTCTGATATATTAAATAATTGCACAAAACACCATTCAGTGTAGCAATGTAAGAGGAGTAGGATGTTTCCCATTCACTTTTTGGCATGGTTTTTGGTGATTTTTCGGCAAACCGTTTCATGAAACTCAGAAAAGTCCTAGCCCGCAACGCCACAACGTTTTGATACCTTTTTGTGTATGTGCAACCAAAACTGCGGGAAGAGTAGCACAAAAAAGCTGTAAGAATAATAATACAATTAAGTATGGGAAATAATAGATAATGTGCTCTTTCAGGCATACTCAACTATGCTGGCTTTCACTGAGCTCCTGGTCTGGTCTCCCTAGTCTAGCACTCAGCTCTCTAAGTCTCAGCAGACCTGAAAGGAAAACTCAAAACACTTTTTTTTGTTTGTTTGTTTGTTTTTTGTTGCTGTCAAGAAGTTGAAGTCTGAAATTCAAGTATGTTTTTGTGATCTCACAGATATCCACAATCTGTCCATGCTGTTACTGTACAAAAAAAGACAGCAGAACAAATGTTTAAATCCAACTGCCTGTACTATAACTTGGTACTAATGTAAGAGCAGCTAAGGGCAAACATTTCATTATTTTCAGCAGCCTTTAGACAAATGTGGAATGACGAAAATACATGTTAGGATGGTGCCTGCAGGTGGATAACAGGCCAAAGCAATGTTTAAAGTTTTCTCCAAAGAATTGCAATCGCTATTAAACGCTATGCAATCGTTTTGTAATGGGACTACAGTCTGGACTTCAAACTTTTCCAAGGTTTTTAAAATTGTACCGGTTTTTATCATTAAATCTAAAGCACACAAATGCACAAACATTTATTTCATGTCATGTGTTTGCAAAAGTCATGCATCTATCACGTCTATCAGGAACAGAGCCACTGTACAGAGCTAGTAAATAGTATCACCCTGTAAAATCCAAGAAGCAACCAATGCAGAAGCGCCAAAAACTGCAGTACCTCAAATGGCCATGTGAGGCTGGCTACAGAAAAAGTATAATCTCCTAACTTCCAATATTAAAATGCCCAACTTCACAGCAGGAATAAACATGTTTACAGTCTGGTACAAAAAGCAGTTTTGGTCTCTATTACTAATTTCCTTCTTCATGACAACTGTACTCAGTCTGAATTTCTATAGAACTCGCCTGGTTAAATTTATGTTACAACTTGAAGGTGTGCATAATTAACCGTGTGGTCACTTTGATTGACAGATGGGGCTTATTTGAACACCCAGGCTTCATTCGGCCTGCCTTGGGTTCACCCATGAGCCACATCTTTGCCTTATAAGCTGAGATGCTAAGCCAAGATGGTGACGGCCAAAGCCACCACACTGAGCTTCACAACAGCTCTTCAGTAACCTGTGGGTAAAGTCATGGAGACTACAGTATGTCCATGTTTTATACAGTCTGTAAAACAGAAACCTACACTTAAATGCCTGTACATGTTGACTAAAGTAAAGTTGATAAAGTAAGACTTGTTCCACACATAAGAAAACAGCAGTTACAGCAGGCTGTCTTACATGTTATGATGCTGAAGCAGAGGCTGGAGATGGTCTGTAGCTCTCAGCCCACCACAGAGGAGGTGGGAGATGTTGCTTGAGATGGAGTTCAGTTTAGTCCTCATCCTCCCCTCTGCTACTGCCTCCAGGCTGTCCAGAGCTTTTTTACACCAGTTTGTTTATCCTGCCTGCCTCCCCCACTGTGCTGCTGCCTCCCTTGCACAACACCGTACACAGCAGCGGCTGGAACATACTGCAAAGAGAGGATTGAGATTGTCAGTCAAAAGAGATGCAAAATGGTGCTCTTAACCTAATTATCAGTCCACATCCGCAGGCAGCCAAGTCTATTTATTTGGAAGAAATTTGTCTCAGTTGGAATGTAGAAAACATCTAATTACCATAGAAGAAAATACAGTGTGTGCACATGCTGATGCGCAGGTTATACTGACTGCTTGAATTGCCAGGGGGGTAAGTGTGAGACAGATGTAGACATAGACTATACATGTTGGTCTTTGAACATTCACCTCATTGTGCATACTCAACCAGCTGCAGCCCTCTGACCTTTCGAGCAAACTTTTACTCCGTCTAATGTGCACTGCTAGGCAAAATTTATGTGCATTATATAAATTTGATAAGTGTATGAAATTCAGATGTGCTCTGTCACTGTTCACTGTTAATGATGAATTATTGACCATCTGTATGAGAAGCTTTTGAAGTATAAAATTGGTGCATAATGAGAATTTGGTTCGGAGGCAGTTTTCAGCTCAGTGTAACCTCTGCATGATTACATGCTGAATATTGATTATGCAAAGCCTTTTAAATGACATTAGAGATTAAATCAGCTTTGCAGAAATCAAGCTTAACCTAGACTTGCTCTGTTCCGGTAATTGACACAAAGTTGATTAGTTGTATTTACTCTGCAGTGTGAGTGTGTATGTGTTTTTGTGAAATAGAGTTATTACACCACTTTTCCTTGTTAATTTATTGCTCCTTTAGGTAATTTTCTAGAAGAAAAAGGTTATTACAGCAGCAATCCAAAAGTATTAAGCAAAGATATATTTAAAAGTGGGTCATACGTGTTTCAGTACACCAGCTATGGGTTAAATGTATTTTATGTGAAGGGATTCATAATTCTACTTATTAGCCGCTACGTCTATTTGTCCCCAGCTCACTACTTTCCGCCTCAAAGGACCACTCAGATAATAAGCCTGTAATTAGACCTGGCTGCAGTGGTTTTTGGTGTCCACGGAGAGAAACAAAAATAGTAGCAGAACTAATGCTGCCATTATATTGTGCAGAAAGAGCTCCAGATTAATATGGGCTGTTCTACTAAGAAGCAGTGACGGCCGGCCCTGAGTAATGTCCCTCCATGTGGACCAAACTCTCTCTCTCAGAGCGCTGACAGACATGAAAGAGCCTCCTCAAGTTCTGACCTGTGAGTTTACCTTTTGTTCGTCCTGAACTCTTCCTTCGTGTGCAGCGGGTCCGACATTTTAGATCTGGGCTTTTAGTGAATCAGACCATGAAAACGACTGCGCTGTACCTCCATCATCATCTATCCTGTGTTTGATTTTCTCTTGTTTTGATCTATATTTGTAACCTTTGCTTTCTATGAAGCACTCAGTGTTTGTTTAAAGTTCTTTAGAAATAAATGCAACTTGACAGCAACCACACACTATATATAATTTTGTCTTAAATGTATTGAACCATTGTGAAACAGTAGACTTACAGTATGATGATAAAAATCCAACAACACTGTGACAACCCTTTACAAAGAAATGATTATTGTAATAGGATGATGATTGTGATGATTAATACAGTTTGAAGTCACACTTGTAATAATAGTGTCTAATGTAATAATTCAGTTCATTAATCGGTGTTGTTTTTCTTATGATTCATCAAACCTATCTTCAAAATGATTATTATATCACCTGAAAATGTTAATAATAAGAAGAATTATTATTATAATTAGGAGAGAACTGCAACTAAAAATATTATTTTTTATTACTGATTGTTCTGTTATTAGTTATTTATCAGATTAAAGGTCCAGTATGTAAGATTTTGTTGCACTGCAATCTCCTCACCTCACCCTCACTGTCCTAGCGTGAAGGAGAATTCTCTAGAGTCAGTGTTCAGCTTCTCTGTTACTGCTGATACTGTAGAATTGTGGTATTTCAACATGGCGGCCTCCATGGAAGAGGACCTGCTCCCAGTGTAGATAGTATGAAAAGCTCATTTTAGAGTTTTCAAGGTGATTATATGCTGATAATATCATAGTTGTGAATAATATGTTCCATGTCTGCCATATTTTAAAAATAGAGCACCACAAATCTTACACACTGGACCTTTAATTGATTATTCATTTAGTCTTTATGAATTCAGAACATGCCCAAAGCTTCAAACAACTCGTTTTGTCGAACTGATTGTCCAAAAGATTTTCTATTTACAAAATAACTGAGAGAAAAGCAGCGAATCAGCACAACTTCAATAATTAATTGATTATCATTCATATCAACAGAGAAAACAAACACGTTTTGTCAGGCTTATTCTCATGTTACCTGTGCTTCAAATAATGACCAGCATGAGTGACCCCGCCTGATGTGGGCCACTTGCCAGAGCAGCGAGACCATGTGGAGGTGAGCCGACCTATCAGAGGTCGGACGTGATGTGAGAGGGAAGTGTCTGCAGCCCTTCAAACTCGGTTAGGCCTAATAGCCAATTAGTGGTTCAGAAGGGAGGTGAATGTCAGCTCATTGTTTTGATGACTGTCACAGCAGCTGGATAATACAATATGTAGCCTGTGGGAGGAACACTGAATACTGGATTTCTTATGTTATGACATGGAAGCTGCCATCAGTGAGGCACAGGGAGAAAACTGACTGATATGTTTCGCCCTATTTCCAGTCTATATGCTGGAAATAAGGAGGTACAGCTAGTCTGACTTGTCCAAGTGTAACAAAATCCACCTACCAGCATCTCTAAAAAAGCTCACAAGTCTAATTGAATTGGTACAAAAAGTGTAAAAAGGACACATTGTGGTTTTTATGAAAGGGTATGAGCCGGAATTTGTTAGCTAATTAGTAAAAACTACGAAGAAGCCATTGTTCAACTTTTATTGGAGCTGTGTTTAACCTATTTTAATGTGTAGCTGTGCACTCATACTTGTAGTGAGGGCAGAAGAACTACTTCAACTAAGTAGCAGCGTAGAGGAATATTAATATTTTGGACTTCTAAGCCCAAATTGGAAAGTCCTAACATGAGAGATTGTTGTGCAAATGTTGAACAGGAACCAAACATTGATTGATACTGGATTGGCCAACTCAATTTCACTTTGTTTTTTTTAATCAGACTCTTTGATTTCCACCAAGTAATTGAGTTTCTAGTGCTCCGCATCCACTCGCAATGAATCAGGGCTGCTTAAGGGTCATTAACTTAATAATGATACTGTTATGCATGACCCTCAGCTCGGATTGATTGACAGTATTGCTAGTTTCACCGCCTCCCTTGATAATAGCTGCTCAGCCAACAACAGGACCATATTTAGCCAAATGAACCTGATTCACAACAAATCGAAGAAACATGGACCATGAATACCATTGTTTGTTCCCAGACTGACACTACACCGAGGGGAAACAATAGTTTCATGCATTCACAAAACTTCAGCAATCCCAACACAAAGCTTGGCAGAATGTCGCTTTCAGTATCCCTCCTTTGAAATACGTGGCTGATGTAAATGTCACTGTGGATTATTGAGGAAATTATTAATAAATGAAACGTCTCTGCTTACGTTGCAGTAACATTCTAGGAGAAGATTAATGGAGATTTAATGATCCCCATGGAAAAATAGGATATTATGACATTAACAGTTTTACTTGTGACATTTTCAACAATGATCCCTTGGTACCATTGTAATATTCATATATTTTAAAGAGTGCTAAAGTACAGAAAATTTACATTTCTCACTGTCTGTCTGTGCCCAGTGGTAAATCAAGCCTTATTACTTTATAATAGACTCCTTAAACCATTTTTTGTTGCATTTTAAAATATCACCCTTCAGCAGGTTGAGACCTTTTAATCACATGCTAACACACTCAGCCAATGCAGGCTATTGAAATGGAGGGCAAGCCCTTCCCTCTGCATGCCAACTAGCTTAGTGAGTCAGGCTTGTAAGTGAATCCATGGGTGGTGGTTCCCTTAAAAGAACCATTTGAATTCAAAGCATCTCAAAGCAAGCCTCTCAGCTATATTTACAGCTTGGATAGCGATCAAATGGGATCCTTCAGGGTCAATGAAACGGAGCGGAACACAGTATGTGAAAACACACAAGGGAATGAGTCACTTATTGAGTTCCATGCATCCTACATGGAAAATATGTTTCCAGCATTTCATTTTTTGGGGGGGCTTTTGTGTTGATATGGAATATGTTAGTGACTGTACAGCACACAAAAACATGACTGAACATTGTTTAGAACAACATATTGAAATGTGGCTTAGGCAACAAATATAAGCATCGCATCAACATACATACATTCAGGGTGTGTTCATCAAGGTATCACACATTTCACACATTTTAACTGATGTGCAGTCGCCTATTAATCACACCCTTTGAAGATTAATGAAGAGAGGATCAAGGTAAATTTCAACTAGTTTGGCAGTTAACCATCATGACACATTCACTTATACAAACACATACACATACATACACAAACACAGTCACATTTGCATACATGGCTCCAGTTACACGTAGAATGCACCAGTCGATTTCGTCCCACATACTGAGATTACAGAGTTGTGTCCTTAGAGAGGGGAAAAAAAAGGATCAGTCACCACGATAAATTCACAGTCTTTAATTGTGCAAACAGACGTTTCATCACTACTGTGTCTTCATCAGAGTCTGAGTGAACAAAGACACAAGGCAAACAACAGTTAAAGTCAACCCAGACCAGATGTGCAACTGTCATAGGATAATTGGCTGGATGAATCCAAGAGAGTTGCCATCAGTGTGCAACTGCCACACCTCCGACACCATGTAAGAAGTACAATAACAAAAGAACACAGACACCTAAGTTATAAGAAAATAAAAGCACAAAGAGTACAGATACAAACATCCATCAATAATTTAGAAGAGATATGACAAATTTAGTTCTTCATTTATTCCAAGTTGTGTCCCTACAAGTATTTAGTCTTTGTAGCTGTAATGTAACTGGTGTCTACGTCTGTCCTCAGTTGGAGTTAAGCTGTTACTGTTGGACAGTTGACTTTACATTTCTCCATAACACTGTTATCAAGTTCTTTGCATCTGCAAAAACACCCCAGTTGTATATGTCTGATATTTGGTATCTATATCCTTCCCCATATAAAGAATGCTGGCTCCAGAGCTCAGTCTATCTGCATGATTTGCTTGATCTCTGCCTGAATGTCTCCTTAGTATTGATACAGTTTGGGATGTTCCCAAAAAATGTGGGTCACCAATCTTCCCACATTCTCTCCAGCATAATTCTGAGGTGATGCAGTATTTCACACACACACACACACACACACACACACAAGAGAAGTCTTAAATACTCCATTCAAACTCCCTGCAGGAGTGCCTGTTAGCTTGTGAAGATCAAGGCCTGTCTTTTCCCACATTTCATCTCTGATACTAATATTCATGTCTAATTCCCACTTCTGTTTCCTTCTTATATTGTTTCCTGTTAAGTCATCCATAATTCCCTCCATAGTCAGCATGAAAATATTTTAAATCAGATGGTGGCTGACATATCTGTTCCCAATCTGTGTGTAAGAAGGGTCGTACTTGAAGAAATCTAAAGAAAATCCATCCCTGACAAACCAAACTCTGTCTAAAGATGTTAATGTGATTTCAAAGTTTCACCATAAAAGAGCTGATCCGCAAAAGTTATCCATTATCTGCTGATTAATTTCCAGTTTGCCTGGCTTATCCCTTCCAGAGATACTTGGGCATAAATTTTGCTCTGTACTCATCCAACCTTGCTTTCATGCCCAATAGTAGTATTTAATGTTGGGCAAATCAAGGCCCGCTTTTGCTTTGGTGGTAAGTCCTGAGTCAAACTCTTGGCATACAGATCTTGACCTCAATTTGTCAAAAGCGTTGAAAGCTACCACTGGGACTCTAGGACTTTTACAATCTAATAATACAGCCATTAGAGCCTTATTTGCTTTTTGCCAAAAGTTAGAAGAGCTTGATTGATACCACTCTCATGTTTATGATAAATACAAATATCAGCAGCTGGCTACCTTAGCTTAGCACAAATACTGGAAATGGAAACAGCTATCTCGGCCCAGCCAAGAAGTACTGTGATAGTGGTGTGAGTAGGAATGTTTACCTTTGAGCTAATCTCTATAAACAGATGATTGCATTTGAATGCAGAATGTGTAGGTGAGAAACCCAGAATTTAGCCCAGGAGGTGTTCTGATTACCGTTTTTAAAGCGGGTAGTAAAGGCCAATCACGCTTTTTATCAGGATTAGGTTGCAACTAATGACAGTATAAAGAATGCACCGAGCCTGAGTGACCCGTAGGTTTTTGATGCTGAAAATATGCTATGCTGGCCATGTTGATGTACTGCTTCTTTCGCTTCTCGGCTAATCCTAATATCAGCAAAGATGTGGATCATTGGCGGACCTAAGGCAGACCAAATGGCGCCTGGGTGCTCCAATAAGCCATCTGTAATGGCACACCTGTCAAAATAAATCACCCCCTGTACAGTTGTCATGAACGGGGAAATTAGCTATAGAGACCAAAACAGTTTTTTGTACCAGGCTGTAAACATGTTTATTTCTGCTGTGAAGTTGGATATTTTAACATGGGGACTTATGGAGACTGACTCACTTCTGCAGCCTGTCTCAAACGACCAACCGAGAAAGTACAGTTTTTAGCACTTCACAGCACTGGAGGTTGCCGCTTGGTTGCAGGGGTTAGTGTGGAGAGCAAAAGAGGCGCACCACATCGGCTATCATCGACATGGTTGCAGTCTTTGTGCTTAGCTAAGCTAACAGGTTGCCAACTGAACAAAAAACAGAATAAAAGCATCAAGCTGTGGTTTAACAGTTAGGATATAGCTCGATTTTCCAGTCTCCCAGTGCTAATGCAAGCTAACTATCTCTTAGCTTCATATTTACAGTGAGTGTTGTACTAATTTTCTCATCTAACTGTCAGCAAGAAATGTTTTTTTTTTTTTTGGAGCTATTACTTCAAAATTCATTTTTAATTGTGCTCTTAACTTCTTGGAGCAAAACTGTGGCATATATGTGAACGCTTATGTCATATTATTATATCATTTCACCATACAGTAACATTTATAAGTCAACACTTCACAGCAGATGCTGAGAGGATGTTTTCCTGCTCTGTGATTCTTCTGCGAGCACCATGAATAACAAGAGAGTCATTACTGCACGGGGTGAAGCAAGTCACTTCTCAGAGGCAACAGGGAGCAGGAAGGCACAGATTTATTTATGGGACCAGTATGTGTGAGACACTGGGAGCAGTGGGAGGGCTTCTGCTGGTTGCTAGATAGATAGATAGATAGATAGATAGATAGATAGATAGATAGATAGATAGATAGATAGATAGATAATCATATTATAGAGGCAAAAAAGAGAGGCAGAACATTGCAGAAAGAGTCCTGAGAGTGATGTTTCTGCTACAGTGTTCACGGCTCATTTTGTTCCCTGTTTATAAGGTAGCTTCCTCTTCTTATCTCTGCACATTTGCAGGAACTCTGTCAGAGACAGACCTCACTATCTGCAAATCTACCACAGTGGGGACCCAAGAGCCAGAGCGGCAGAGTCGAGGGAACAGCAGCACCGAGAGCAGAACAGAAGAAAATGGTCCCTCTCTCACAAAATAACCAAATGATCGATGCAAGATCATAACAGATCCGAATACTTTGGAGCCGCTTATCTAAAAATACTGCTGTGCTGATTTGTGGTATTGATTTATTTATTTATTTATTTAAGTGTCATAAGATATAAAAATGTATTGATGTAGCTCACAATGTGGCGACTGCCTCTTGAAAATTTGCTGCTGGAGGCTGGGAGTCTAGGAAAAGCTGTAAAGATGGAGGAATGAATGTAATGGAAGAAATGGACTTCAGTCAAATAATAGATGAGAGTGTACGTTGCATTGACATCAGACACAGGTAATACAGTTTGTTTCCAATTAGAGGTAAAATATCTGAAAGGAATCTAAAATGTAATAATCCAGAGTAAGCAGCCGTGGTAATAAAAGAGCTTCATTACAGGCTCTGTAAAAGCGTATTGTTTGGGTGTGAAACAGCATCAATCCCTTTATGAAGCGTGCTGAATGTGGAACGTTTTCCACAATCAAAACAAAAAGCAGTGAAATCTGCTCTAAACTGCTCTCCACCTCCCTCTCCGCCTCTCCAACCTTCGCTGGATTTTACCACAGCGAATTGCACAGGAAAGCACCTGAGCGGAGGAGAGTACAGCTTTTATTAATCTTTCGTCTTTTTTTTTTTTTCTCAATTCTTTGACTCTGACAGCTTTTAACTGAATTGTCTGCTCAGGCCCGTGTAGCCCCTTGGAGTCCAGACACAGGCCAGTGAGCGCTGTGACATCTCCACTCCCCCTCAGCTCTAGTGCCGCTGCCTTCATCCAATTTACCATGAAAGGAATCCAGACAGTCCCATAATATGACCCACGGCTGCCTCGATTGAGCACGGTCGACAACTCTGGGCCTGGGCTTCACACACATAACCAGCCGGCTATCTACAGAGGACCATTGGCTGCCTGCTACTCCTTGATAAGGCCCATTGCCCAGGGAAAGACTGGACAGGGCCATCTGGCGGCATTTCATAGTCAAGAGTGCCCCCTGGTGCCTCTGAGGGCGCTGCACAGTTACAGCGTTACAAGTGTGTGGTAAACACATTGCCTCTAACTGTAGTCAGGGGGTGGTTTCACTGTCGGACACAGATTACAGCAGTGTTTCCTCTCTAATTTTACGCAGCGGTGGTGCTTGGGGTAATTTTTTGTTGTTTTGGTTCCACATCCATCCTCGTGTCAGTCACAGTTATCTTTCTAATGCAGGCGACCGCTGGGAGAATGTTTTATTTATTTTTTTTCCAGATACTTTTATCGTAATAAAAACATGATTTGTCAACGTAATGGCTGTAGGGAAATTAGAAATTTATATATATATATATATATATATATATATATATATATATACTTTCTGTGATGCCACACCGTGTGAATAATGATCAGTTTCTGATCTAATGGAAGAAGTTCAAAATGAGTGAGTGGATCCATGGTGGGACAAAACCTGCAGTCACGCTGAATTTTGGATTTTAACCCTTTAAAGGAGCACTGTGTAGGATTTAGTGGCATCTAGCAGTGTAGTTGTGGATTGCAACTCCGCCCCCTAAATCTTACACACTGGACCTTTAACCTGGTCTTATAACTGTCCAGAGATAATGCCTGTTAAAGTCAGAGTTTGGAACATTATGTCCCCTTTACGTCTTTAGGAACACACAAATCCGCCAAAAAAACATGTGAGCTTTGGTAAAATGACTCACCAAACCAAACCATTTTTACAAACCAAACCTTTCCACTCCATGAGCTAATTGCTCCAGGGGCTTTTAAAGATGCACAAACCAATGAAACACACAAAACGCTAGGGGCAACATCAACATCCTCAGAGCTGTTCTGGCAAATTTGCAAAAAAAAAAAAAAGGAGAAATTTTGGCACAAATGTTAATTAATTTTTATTCCAAAAATACTCTTATCTCTCAAATCCTCCTGGTCCTCTGTGTGTGTGTGTGTGACAAACTGAAGATAGAAAGAGAAATGGAGTAAGAGACAGCCAAACATATTTTTACCTGTTATTTACAAGACTGAAAGTGTGTGTGTGTGTGTGTTTGTATGGGCAGCTCCTCATATCTCATAGTAGGAGGGTGTATCATTTCTTTTGGTGAGTGTGACAAATTGGGGCCCTCGGCTCTCTGATAGAGGGGAACCAGGACCATCTAGCTTGCATTATTCATGAGGAGTGGAAATGTCGAAATGTGATATGGTGTCTACTACCACAACATGGCTACAGAATGTCAAAACGTCAAACTGTATGAGCTTGTACATTATCTCCATGTGAATCCACGCTCTGGTAAATAGGAAACTGTGGCATTATGGCACCAACTAATGAGAACGTTACCAGTTCGGATGAAGACTTAGGAGAGATTTTTTTTTTTTTTTTTTCAATGAAAAGAACACAAGTAGTCATTATTTTTGAGGATGCTTTGACCCATTAAATATTAGTTCACATTAATATGAATGTGTTCATAACTGTATATACAATACAGTATCACTGCAGTAGTTCGTGTTATTTGCAGAAAAACAGCGCACTCTTGTGGCAGACTTGTTCTTATGCGTGTGTCATACTGCAGTTCCTTTTTGAAAAACTACCCATTATCCCTGTAACATGGAGATCTAAAAGTACAAACATTTTAACAAAAACTTAGACCTAATTAGTTATTTTATTTCAGTCTACCCATTCTGTTGCCAGGAGCGACTAGTTTGTCATTTTGAATTACAGTAAGTGGAAATCTCTCATGTTTTATTCATAGTATATTAATCTTCCTTTAAGTTATTAAAAATGTGAGTCAATCCCAACAATTAGCGTGAAAAGCGAGGCACAAATGAAATATTTTACTTGCAGGAGACATAACTATAACAGCATGTTTCCCCAAAACACTAGCCCAAGGTATTTATTTTTCTTATTATGAACTGGAGATATAGAATATTATTAGAAAATGAAACAAATGAGAAATGAACTGAATAAGAATAGTTAAAAGAATAAAAAAAATGGAATGAGAGTTGGGACATGTACTACTATTCTCACAGCTCTGGAGAACAACACAATACAAAAACAGGTAAATAAAAGCCAAGGAGAGACTTTAATATCTCTTTTTTATTAATTCTGACACACTGTGGTCAGATAGAAAAGTATGAGAGTTACACTTTTCAAGTTGCTTCCATGACTTGTGCAAACACTAGACGGTATCTGGGGGCAAAAAATCCTCTGAAAGAAACAAAAAAAGAAACAAACTGGAAAAGAAGAAACATCAAAATGCAGAAGAGATGAAGAAGTGCATTTAAACCTAGGTGTTGATTCTTTATGCAGTATTTATTGATTCCCAGCTTCATATAAACTGGATGTTGAGGCATAAACATAGTACATTTGAACAAAAATATAACCAATATTTACAATTATTGTATTAAAAATACAAAAACAACTGATACATACTCCACCATTGTCTTTTTAAAAGACATACAGGTCAAAGTAGTACAAGAAAAAATGAAGAAAAGAAGGTCATCACCAGCTAAATGTACATTTCTCACTGACATCACACATCAAACGGAGTAGCAGTTCTACCTACTACACTTATCTTTACGCTTGTACATTTTTGTGCAACTTTTTGTTTTTCGAAATAGGACTCGGCCTGCTAATATGCACATTATCTTCAGAGTTGAATGAAAGTGAATGATGCATGTCACCACTGTATTACAAACAAATTATTAACAATCTATCTGCAGCCATTACAAAAAAAGTACAATAACAAAAGAAACCCAGGAAATCATTAGTGTGTAGTCACAGAACACAGTGGAAAACACTGCACTCATTCATCTTGTTCTCAGTCCGTAGTTTCCAAGACTGATCAATGTGATCAGTGCGACTCAGTGATAGGAGAAAACAAAAAGTTGCTCTTCACAATTGGATTTCTAATCGTTCTGATTGGCAGCCTTGAAAAATGTTTCTTCATATGTCAACTTCCCCACCGGAGTCAAAGAAAGAAAGAAAAAAACACCTTCAGTCACTTCCATTGTTGGTACGATATGGTGGAAAACTGGACGCAGGCGTTAGCGATATACATACAGCATCCACTGATCTGACGTCTGTAACAGGTGAAGAGTTTCTGAGGACGACTCAGTTAGCACAACAGCAGAGGGAGAGGTGCAGGGTCGCTCCATCATCCACTGCTGTAACATGCAATGGCCACAGCAGGTCTGATGATAGCGTCTGAAGCCGCGTGAGAATGAAACTGAAAGAAAACGCTCGGCTTCGTCTTGTACTGAGTCTTAACACATATATATATGTATGTGTGTATATATATATATATATATATATATATATATATATATATATATAAAAACGTCTGGGGAAGTATCTTGAATAAGGCATTTCACTCCACTATTGCTTGATTCAAGACTGCGCTTGAAACAAGGTGATTGGTGATGAGAACAACCATGCGAAGAAAATGTATGCAATCATGGCATCGTAAGGCGCTTTGGACATTCACAAAATGTGGCATGTGTTCAGGTTGGAAAAAAGCCAAATCTGAATTTGTGGATACTTTTATTTTGAAGGGAGATATGGGTGTTCATAAGACTCTGTACAAGATCATCTATAAAGGTAGACAGTTAAGGGTACACTCACAAAATACACGTTGGCAGATTCTTGAAATATGCTGATGTTTACCACCCTGGTCAGTGAGTGTTGGCTCACAGTTTGTACTTTGATTCGTAAACTCCCGTCTGATTCTAACACTTCCTGACGTCAGCGTTTTTTTTTTTTTTTGTTTTTTTAATTTGGGCCAAAAAAAAAAAAAAAAAAAAAAAAGTGAACGTCCGGGATTGAATCTTCTCTACTGCAGCTGCACTTTGTGATTTTTAGTTACCTTGTGTACCTCGGACGCGCTGTAGAGACCAACGTGATGGAGTCCGACATGTTCGCTCAGTTTTCAGTGGGCGCCCAATCAGCTCTGTGCTTTTTGATATCACCTACAGGCCAGTTACAAAACACTATACTCTTTATGTAACAACAAGCTACGGGATGATGAAAAGACTTCGATATAACCAGACGAGCTCCGAGGTGGGATGACAGTAAGATATGGTTCACTCATACCCTGGTATCCAGGCCAAATGTCTGGTAACATTTAGGATTGTGCTGAAAGTGCTATTTTTAGAAATGGGTTTTTGTGTATCCACTGGTACATAAAAAGCACTCAGTGTGTGTGTGTGTGTGTGTGTGTGATGTGCTGTGTGTGTCGTGTGAGTGTGGGTATGTCAGTACACTGTGCATGTCGGTTCTCCTTACTGGGCTCTCCTCCTAGCTTTGATTTGAACCAACACTTGATAAGCTTTCACATGTGAAACATGAGATAATACTGGATTTAGAGTTCAAACACTCAAACAACAACAGATGGGTTGTTTCAGTCCAGACAGAGAAATGGGCTGACTTGGTATCTCTCGGTTTTTTTTCGGTCCCCAGAGTGCAATCAGTCAAGGAAAATAACAAAAAAAAAAAAAAAAAAAAAAAAAAAAAATTAAAAAAAATCTAATGGGAAGGTGAAAATTAAGAGTCAAGTCAACCGTTGTTTCTCTCCGTCTTCAAACCGCAGTCTTGTTTTTTGTGTTCAGTTTTTTTTTCAGAAAGTAGAAAATGAGAAAGTGCAGATGAAGCTCAACACGTCATGATGCTGTTGTGTCAACAGGCGAGTTTGGAGTTTGGGCCGGCCTTTAGGAACCGCTCCCGTTTCTAACAGCAACATCTATGTGTTTTTTTTGTGTACGAGGCTAGGTCGACCCCTCCCGGCACCAGTTAGGTTTCTGTAGTCTTTTCTTCCAAAGTGCCAGGCATTTTGTCATCGTCTTTGACCTTCTCTCCATCTTTTCTTCACAGTATTTTTTAATTCTTTTTTTTTTTTTTTTTTTTGCATGCAGGGTCATTCAACCCCCTTATGATGCTTTAAGGCAGGGGAGGGAGAGGAGCAGAGGAATCCGCCGACCAAGGAGGGGGAGCCAAGTGGAGGAGGCAGGCACGTACGAACTGATGATGAGTCCCACTGGTCTGTCTATCTGTCAGTCTCTTTAATCCCGCCCACCCCAAACCAGGGGGACTTCAAGTTACTGCAAAAAGGACGTCCACTGTTGTCCCTCAGACCGCTGACACCTGTTCATCCTCTGTGGAAACAGAAAAGACATTAAAAGGTTACAAAGAACATGGACATGATGTGTGTATGAAAAGTAAAGAGCAGCTGAAGCAGTGTTAAGTTGGAGTGAAATTCTGCCTTCTTATACCATAAATCATGTTCACAGAGCATGCCATCATTGTTCTGAGTGAGAACAATATATATACATATATTCCTGTCAGTATGTGAGAATCAACTGCAGCGACTTGAAACATGATAGTGACATGTCCATTTCATTGTTCACTGAAACACGGTAACAGTCGTGAACAGGACATGCCCCCATCGTCTAATATTTTATCCCAGATGTTCACTGGATTTTCCAGGTGCACGACTGCTCCATCGCAGTTCCAGTGTTCCAAATTTAAAATATAGTTTTCTAAACGTTTACAGCTGATGTACACTGCATGACAGATGTTCTGCAGCTGTACTTCACTCTCTTTATTTACTCTACAACCCTGTGTTGTCCTGCAGATGTCATTCTTGTATAGCAGTTGCAGGCTAACATGAACTGCAGTTTTCTCCCTTGGCATTTGGTGTGCACGATGTTCACTGTGATCGATGGCTGCCCGATATTTTAAAACTTATAAAAGTTGTGCGTTTCTTCATGTGGAAACCAATGACAAACTCTGTGCGCGTGCGTGTGTGTGTGTGTGTGTGTGTGTAAAAAGTGCTGCTACAATAATACAGAATTCATCCAGAGTGAGTGTAGGTGAGAGTCAGGTGCGTGCTGGTGCAGGAGAATGGAGGTGCATGTTTGCAGGCACTGAGTTTGATCGCATGGGTGAGAGGACACTGTGCCTGCTGATGGATGCTGTTCGGCACAGTGTGTGAGACGGTGAGAGAGAGAGAGAGAGAGAGAGAGAGAGGAGAGCAGAATGTGTGGTGGTAGAGAAGTGGTGACTTTTTCTGGTCCGACCAGTATGACTCATGCATGATGACATCTTTGTGGGTTAAAGGTGAGGTGTCCCGCTCCAAATGAACAATTCCCGGATCATAAATAATAAATGACTTGAATTTCAGAGCACTGGTAAGAGAATTGTAATTTGGAGTGGGACCGATCCTACTGGTGCTGTGGGAGGTTGTGTGAAGAAATGGTCTCAGTCCAAGTGTGTGTTCCTGTTCACATGCAGGTTCGTTGAAGTGGAGGGGGTGGGGGGCAACCTGATAAATTAGTTTTTACCTGCCTTGGGGAGAGGGGCCCTGCCTGTTAACCCCCGTACACACACTCTCATGGTCTGGGAGTCTCAGGTGTATGCTGTGCCACTGGCTTTGGCTTCCTCAGAGCGATTAGTTTGGAAGACAAGGACTCACCCTCCTCTTCCTCCTCAGCCTCTGGCTCCTCGGCCGGTGAGCGTGTGCGATGGAGGCCGCCCGACCGCTGTTTGGCCCCCTGGTGGGCCTGGTGGGAGTCAGGCGACTGGGTGACCATGCGCGAGCGCTGCAGGGCCGTGGTGTAGTCCGGCGGCCGGCGGCCTGTGTGGGTCGCCGTGGACGTGGGAACAGACGGGGCCGGGTGCTGCCCTTCAGCGAGGTCGGAGATGGTCAGGGCAGTGTAGCCGGGGGGAGTTGGGGGAGGCTCGCGGTAACGGCTTTCTTTCCGCGCTGGAAGGACAGAAATGAAATGAAGATGAAGCTGATGAAGGAGCAAAACATGTAGAACATCTATTTGATGGTGAATTTTATGAGATGACTTGAGAAGACGTGAGAAGATTGGAACCACTCTCATCTCTGTACGCTTAATATGAAGCTGGAGCCAGAAGCTGGTTAGCTTAGCTTAGCATGAAGACTGAAAATGAGGAACCATCTAGCCTGGGTCTGTCCAACAGTATCAAAATCCACTAACCAGTACAGTTTTTACTGCCGGTCTTCCTCTAGTGATAAAATGTTCAGCCTACACAAGCGTAAGTAAATAAGTTTCCTATAAAAGCTCGACCAATCAGCAATTAAAACAACAGGACTGTGAAGTGCAGCCACTCACAGATGAGGCCTTTACCCCCGGCGGTGATGGGTGACGGGGAGGGCCGGCTGAGCTGCTTGGCCTCCTCTGACCCGGTGGATGTGATGCTACTTGTTTCTGGGTCGGCATTGACGTCCTTCCCTCCTCGCCTCTTAATGGTGCCAGTATCTCCCTCAGAGTCCTCTCCCCAGTAAGCAGCTGAGGATGAGGAGGAGCTGGCAGATGCCCAGCTCCCCCTGGCCTGAGCTGCCCACAGTGCAGCAGGCCCCCCTAATAAGGCCTCTGGTCCGCCAGGAGGGAGCCCTCCTATGCCACCGCCGCCTCCACCAAAGGCCAGAGTCTCCCAGCTACGCCCCTGCTGCATGGTCTGGATGTTGTCGTGGGAACCGGAGGAGCAGGAAGTCCAGGAGCCGCGGCCGCTGTCTGCAGCATCGAGGGAAACGCGATCGCCCTGATCCTGAGTCAGCTCCTCTGAACTGGGTGAGGAGAGAACTGTAGGGCAGCCAGTGTAGATGCCCCGACAGTCCTGCATCGATGAATACGACCTGCGATCCCATAAAAATAAAGTTTGAAGGTCAGAGAAATAAAATGCAGCATAAAAAAAACAACCAACCATAAAAAAAGGTCTGAGTGTTCTTACCCGAGGCTGTACTGGTCGGGGTCAGTGGTGGCTCTTCGTTCTAGCCGCGGTCCCCCGAGGTGCGAATCCCCGACTCCTCCAGAGTGCCGCAGTCTCCTCTCCTCCTGGGCCATGTCGAAAGAGGAGTTACTGACGAGGCTGGAGCGAGAGGAGATCTCACTGTGACCGGAGTCTGAGTAGGCGTCTCCCACCCTGTTGTAGCCTGGAGGAGAGAGGAGGAGAAAAAGATTAAGTTTGAATCCTTCAGGTCTCGTGAAGGAGCATGAAGCCCTGACATGGCCCCCTGCGTGCCGAGTGGGTCTCTGCCACGTTCCAACAAAACTTCAAAAGCTTCAAACATAAAAATAACAGATTGTCGGTCAACTTTGCTTTAATTCTCATCATAAATAAATGCAGGCCTCTTATCTCGGACAGCGTTGCACATAGACTGCAGGGATAATTGCGGAGTGCAATTTCCAAGTAAGCCGACCAGCTCTTTGGGGACGAGTGCATCAGATTCTTACTGAAACAGCAGTTTACTACGAGATTCGGGGGTTTTAACACAATGCTGAAGAGTGTGGAAAAGTTTGGATAATAACCGTCAGGGGACGGGGAATTACACAACAAAGTCTGGGGAAGTATAGAGAAATCACTGGTGCTGACAGCTGACACATGTAAGTACATTTTTTCAAGTTATAGGCGACTGTCACTGTGGCATTTGCTACAGCTGGGCTATAGAGCTGAAAAGCCTGGTGGTCATATTTCCCAGCCACTATCAGCATTACCTCAGTAACCTCTTCCTGTCTGCACCTTTGTTTCTGAAGAAAGGATGTTTAAATGTCAAATTTTAGGCAGCTAGAAAGATGTGGAGCAAACATGAGTCAGACAAAGTTTTGTCGCAACTAGGTGATAATTGAGCTCAAGGGGAGACGTGTGGACTCAAAGGACCCTCGAGGTTCCGGCAATGACAAAAACTCGCAAAGTTAATTTAAGCAACAGCTCCGAGGACTGCAAGGACAACAGAGGTGTCTCTGTAACACTATAAAAAGTAGGCAGACGGTCCTCAGAGTCCTGTGATCTACAGTCAAAACATCCAGCTGCATAAAGAAAACCATGAAAACAACCTTTTTTCATACTCGCCACACTAACCTTCTTCAATCAAATGAAGCTGGTGTTACTGTTTTTGCAGCAGAAACATAACATTATGAGTCATAATTATTTATGTTACTTCTGAACTGCAGACCTAAAATATATTGATTTTAGCTTATGTATTCATATTTTTCCGCATTTTCTTATTCATATTGAGACACTTTTACTGTTGTTCTGTATTCAGCATTGCCTCATCTGTCCTGTAGTTTAACTCTAGTTAGTTTTTTTTCTAGCAGCTGTGACATCAGTGTGCTGGAAGCACACAGAGGAAGAGCTGTTTCACTTTAACCACTGACGGCCACCGTGTCTGAACAAATTGATCGCTGCATCGACCAAAAAATTTCTATGAAAAATATTTATATGAAAACACCAGTGGTTTCTGGGAAATGCGGGGTAAAAGCATTACAGCAATGACTCAGCAACAACAACTGTTGACAGAATCCTAAAACCAAGAATTACAGCACGAGTCTCACAGCTTACATTTGTCTTAAACTACATTTAATGCAGCTGAGTCCAGACTGATCAGTACCACGGTTCTCCAGCCTGAGAATGAACTCTACTCACCACCAGACCAGCACCAGTTCACCTGTGGCTGCAGTGGTTTAAAAGGGGAACACACATTTCTGTGATCAAGGCAAACATGTCACAGGATGAATAACAACACCTGATTGACTGAAGCTGGGTGGGAATGTGGTGGCCCTGCTGTGGCTTCAAGTTCTGGTTAATTATTGTCTATCCTGTGCCGAGGACCGCGGGACAGGAATCCGATAACTAGAATCTAGGTTTGAAATGAGGTGACTGTTATCTTGGAGGAAAAAAACAGTCCACCAACATATCTAACAAGGTGCAATGCGTGCTGGCAGCCACCAGGTGGCATTTGCGACCCATCATGACAGAGAAAAGGAGCCTGGAGAACAGCGTGAGAGGGGAGGGGAGGATTATTGGCTTACTCTTTTTGGGTGAGCTCTGGGGGGAGGTGGGAGGGGAGGAGAGCTGGGAGGAGGCGTTGGACACAGTGTCCTCTGGCTGCCTCCGGTGCCTTTCGGTCCCCTCCTCTGACAGAGACAGGATCTTCTTCAGAGACTGAGGGGAACTGGTGCCTGTGGACATTTGCGAGAAGACGAGCAGAATTAGCATGAGGAACACTGCCATTCCCCCGAGGCAGCTCGGATGCTAAACTGCATTGTCTAGGATTTTCTTTTTCTTTTCTTTTTTTTTTTTTTTTTTGCTATTGTTCTTTGCTTGTTGTCAGACTGCCTCTAGGTGGCAGCACTGTCATAAGCTGCTGGGAACTGCTGGCTTTGCTACTGTCGGCAAAAAACAGGATGAGGAAGAGAAAACAAAGCTGTGGTTGTATGTAGAAGGACAAGTTAACAGTCCATTCAATCCATAACAACACTGTCACACAATATTATTAACACAAGCATTGCACACCTACTAGTATTAATGCGGTGCCAGTGAGTTTGAATCTGAGATTTTAGCCTAAATATGACGTGACATGATGAGGATTGTTGGATTTATTCCACTACAAGATCCACTCATTTCCATCAGTCATCTTCTACACAGCATTTCCACATTCATTGTGATTTACTGAATACACCCAAACACATTTCTCAACGCAAACACCTTTAAATCTCTTTCAGGAATACAGAAACACAACTATCTTTATCTCTATCTTACCAAAAGGCGGCAGATCCTTGACTGGCACTTTCTTTCTGGATGGGTAAAGGGCCACGGCGGGGACCTGGAGGGCCTGGTTTCCTTTGGCCAACTGGCCCCTCTGTTGGCTGGCAGCTCTAGACACTACTGGGGAGGTGTCTGGTCGTTTCCCACCAGCATTTTTGGGCACTGAGAAGGGTGAGAAAGAGGGAGGTTTAGATTTAAGGCTTTAAACTAAAATATGTACGTTAAAGGACTCATGAGAAGGCAGGAATTCTGCTCTCTAGTCTAAGAAAAGAAAACTGGAAACAAAACTGTGAGTTTACTGGCCTGAGAGATCACTCGTACCCTCCTCCTGTCTATCAGTGCATTAGCAGCGAGTGGTGTTGGCATTAACAATGGGAAACTGGCCCTGTGAATCAGTCATTTTTATTCACTGCCAGTGAGTCCTTAAGCAAGACTGAGTGTCTTGTTACCCCAGTGGTCCCACCCTGTTTGTCTCGGCTATAAATCCTGGGAACATGTGTGTGTCTCAGGAGAAATATGCACATAAAAAATAAAGAACTCTACGCTTAATGTTCAGTATATTCTTGAAAGGATTGCTCTACAGCTAGATAAGACACTACAGGCTCATCTGTACGTCTCAATCCTTTATATGTGTTCTTACGTGTCACAAACTCACATGTGCTGATGGAGGGTTCACACTGCAGCGAGAGCGTCTGCAGACTCTCCTCGTTCGTTTCCAGGCTGAGGTTGGACAGGTACTGTTTGACTTTCCTGGCCATCTGGGCGTCCTCGTAAAGCTTTTTGGCGTTCAGGAAGGAGCTGCGTCGCACCCGCTTCTTGTGGCCGCCTGTCTGGGTGACGTCGAGCACTGCCGCATTGGCACTACCCTGGCTTAAGGACCTGATCGTAGGCACCCACACAGAAACATGAACACGGAGAGGAACGCACATGTGCAGGCACAAAAGTAGACAAAGACGCACAAAAACAAATAGAGAGAGAGACTTGTGAACATATTGCTTTAGTGGAAATGAGACAATATTAAAATAGAAGTGTACAGGTAATACTACGGGGCTACTCAGGGAGTATGATATGTAAACTTAGGCATGCAGAGAGCAGCTTTAGGCATTTCTTTTAAGTCCAAAACATTCCAGACATTCCAGGCAGCAGAGGGGGGGTGAGGGATGATGGCTGTTGTCAAACAACAGGGGAGTAGAAAGGGGGAACTCTACAAGTGTAGCACGGTCATAGTTTACATTTCTGTGGCTTGAGTCAGAGCTGGTAGTCATCGTAGTAAAAGCTTTAGTTGCACATGGTCTCAGTCAAATAGTACACAAAACAAAGAGCTGAAGTGTAACTCATTGAGAAAGCACATTTGTTTTCACAAGGTGTGGAAAAAAAAAAAAAAAAAAAAAAAATCAACCCATCCACCATCAAAATCTAAAATGTGCTGCGTGTATATCGATGAACATTTCATCCCAAGGAAAGATAATTTTCTCATAATTCCTCCTTCAGTATCTTGTAATTAGAACGTAGCACCTCACATTTCCGAGATGAAGTTCTCATAATTACAAGAAAACTCCCAAGATTAAGATACAGATCTCACAATTCGCAGCTGGTTTTCTCATAATTACAAGGCGCTTAGTCATAATTACGAGATACAGAAGTCATAATTACCAGAAAACTTTTCCTTCATTTCTTTAGTGAACGCTATGTGCTTCCATGTGTTTCCCATTAAATGTCCCAGTCAATGCTGCATTCAGTGATGTCCCATTTGACCACAAGAATGTAAAGCATGATAAAAAAAAAGACTTCATATCCAGAATCTCTGGTTCGGGGGGTTTGATGTACAGAAAAAAAAAAAAAAACCTCAAAGACGAGTCGAATTCTGAAACTGAAGCTGCATGCGGGTCATTAGATAGAACAACGTGTCAAAAAAGGTCACCTTTGCTAACGTCACAATGTGAATTTGTTGCATGTTTAATGTTTTTAAGCTTTTCCAATCACTTGTGTGTCATTGAAAGCACAGCAGCTATGTTTTCTTGCTGAGTTTACAGACTGTAAAATAGGCATGTTAGCATAAGTGACCTTTGCTTCATTGAATGCCCTTCAGTCAGGGTCAGGCAGTGTTAGTGGAAGGATTCAACTTAAACTGGTTAAACAAAGTTTCAGAAAAGAAGCACGCAAGCATTGGCAGAAAAAAAAAGGGTCCGCGGTGCAGAGACAGCAAAAGGTTGTAGGGTCACCAAACTTACCCTAAACTTCTCCATTTCTTCTTCCTAGAGGGTGGGTGCCATGAACAGAGAAGCATGGAGGGAAAAGGGTGGACGAATAGAGAAAAAGAGAAGGGGACAAAGCTTAGGACAGGAAAGACCACCAAGATCACCAAAGAGAAGCAATTTCACCAGAGACCCACTCGGAAGTCAGAGGAGAGGAAATCAAATGGCAACACCGCTAGGAAGTGACATCATTAGACACAGACACACTTTCACAGGAGCACTGTGCACATTTTATGCCAACAATGTGTATAGGGAAACAGTTGCCAGAGGAAACAGTTGCCAGAGGGAACAGCTGCTTGACAGAAAAGCGTGATGCAGAAATCTTTACTGAATCTACGTGAACCTGCTAACCCCACAGAGCATGGTTAGTCAGTGGAGTGCTGACTGCTCCTATAGAGATGGTGAAGGTTCATTATTCATCTAAAATCTGATTTTTTTTTTTTTTTTCAAAGATGTCTTACCTGGTACGGAACATGAGGGCCGGGTCCATGTTGACAGAGGCCATGCGACCAACATGGCGAATTTCTTTGGCAATCATCCTCAGCTTCTCAAAGTTCACTAGGCCGTCCACTTTAGAGTCATTGCCTGAGAAGCAGGGGAAGAAAGAAAGTGAATACCAGTTGCTCACACGTTACACAGCTGACAAAACTAATACTGATCAAGAGCACTGCAGCAATACACGCCTTAAACCGCCCTACAAGGCCGCACATACGAATCTGGTTGAATTCAAAGGAGGAACCGTAATCTGACATTGTGATGTATAAATCAATATGGCACAGAAATGAGTGAATTCCAGAGAAACCAAAGTTTGCAGTAACTACCATTACAGCTGCTAAACAATGGTGTTCGAATAATTTGATGGCTACATTTAAATGACTCATTAAATTATAGATACATGTATGACTCTAGTTTATTAGCTGAAATGGGCATGCAAGCTGTGAGAGCTTTTTAGTTTTTTTGGCACATGCCAAGTCCAGAATCAAAAGAGTGCAGTATATTATTTTGTAGCCATTACATTTAAAACAATCTGACATAGAGGCAAAAATGTACGACAGTATTACAACTTATCTTTGTGTTAAATGTTTTGGCTAGCCAGCCTCAAAATGTCAAGGAAGTATAGCTATAACCTGACCATTTTACACAGTTAAAGGAGCAACAAGACAATTTTAATCATCTAAAACGTGACATTTGGATATACAAGCTCTACAAGATACTACAATCCTGTAACATGTATATGTTTTTATTTAGACACATCCATTTCATGTCATCTACCTTCATGTAGGAAGGTGAGGTCCTTCTTGATGACGGGGAACAGGGGGATGATTGGTGGCTGGAGGTTTTGATTGTTGAGGACATTCCTGTACTTGGCCATATTTCTTGAAGGGTCAAAGAGGTCCTGCAGGTCCCCAAACAGCTTCTCATACTTGCTAGGTAGCTTCTCCCATGTTCCCCTCAATCTGGAGACTGGAGCCAGGTTCAGACCACTGTGTGGGGGGAACGTATTAAACATGAGCATGGGAAAATAGTCCCTATTTATGCCTGATCTTAGTTCATTAGTTAAACAACTAAAATGATAAACTGAATGTGTTAGTAAGATCACACGATGACACAATTTACCTGATGATGGCGAACATGGAGTTGAAGTTCTTGCACTCGCGGCAGTGCAGGGCGATCTTGATGAAGTGCTTGACGGTTTTCATACGTTTGAGTTGGTTGGGCTCCCGCGTCACCTCTGTGGCCACCCAGAAGGTCTCGTGGTTGATGGCCTCCTCAAAGCGCTTCAGGCTGGCCGAGCCTGTCTTGGAGCGCAGCTTGAACAGGTCGTCGATGTACTCAGTTGGCTCGATGGCACAGAAAAGTTCAAAAGCCCGCATGGAGAGCTGAGTGGCAACCTCCACTGTACTGAGCTGCAACAAAGAGATTTGGCCTTCTCGCAGGAGGTCCTGAGCGTCCTCATCTGAACATAATGTCTCTGTCTCCATGTTACTCTTCAGGTAGTATCTGAGGATAGACGAGAATGTGATTTTAGTGTTGAAAAAAGAATCAGGTCAGAAAGAAAGGCGGCACAACCAGCCGCAGATGTCATTACCTGCCACTCAGTTGAATCCTGTCGGCTAGTTTCGACAGCTGGTCCGGTAGCCGCCTCTGTTTGATGACGCCCTCCGGTGTGACGGATACTTCACACAGCGAATAAGCCTCTGCTGCAGCAGTCAGAGCAAACTCCCTGATAGCCTGGGCCACCACCTCCTTAGCTGTTGTGTCCTTCCCGATCATGATGTACCGAGACTGCTGGTCTGCCTTGAAGACTCGTAATACCTGGTCCGACATATCTGAGGATGCAACGTGAGGAGAAATGCTTACCCCTTAGCATTGTTTTGACTGCGAGGTACGAACACCAATTAATTTTTTTTGGTTTTCCCAGAGTTATTAAGCCCATCTTCCCAGCATTCTCTTGGAGCAAAAACACACCAGCAGCTTTGAGATGTGATCATTCATTAGTTTGATCAGAAGCACAACCCCTGCAGATCATATGACCCAAAATCTCCATGACAAAATCAGCACCCATGTGCCCTCAGAAAACCTAAAGGTCAGCAGCCAGTGCAACGCTGTTAGCTTTACTCGATTAGCATTGACAGTCGTGAATGCAGACTAACTGAGTTTATGTTACATGTACAAACTGTAATAAAGCAGCTGATAAACGTCTGTTATGTATGAAATAGAGGCTGACAGCATTGACAAAGACGCGACTGTGCTCGGAGAAGCAGGATCACGAGGGGAGAAGATACTCACTCAGTATGACAGGGGCTGGAAGAGCATGATGGACAACGTGATGGACAGGAGTTAATGAAGACAGAAACATAGACCGTATTTCCATAACTGGCTCGATACAGTCAGTAGAGTAACAAAATTCATAGACTATATATACTATGAGATTAAAGAAACTTGTCATATTGCTTCTCTGATTGTATTAATCAATTTCAGCCAACGAGTAAGACTTTAATATTTTAATTGCTGTATCAACATGATGAGATACCTTCATCAGTGTTTGATTAAACTCCAAATATAGGCATTGATACCTGGTTATTGTATCTTCAGACACCCTATTAAAGAGCCTATTGATGGTGTAATGTTTTATACAAATGAACCATTAAAATATTTTAATAATAAAAGGACATAATCCATTTTTTTCCATCTTATTTGCCAATGACAATGCTTAAAGTAACATGCGAATACACACCAGGCTGGTTGTTGAAGTCGAGGATGCGGTGGTGAGACTGCAGAAGGTCCGGGTTTGATGACGACAGGTTTCCACTAACGGGCAGAGGTGGTGGGATCTGTTTGGACTGCTTCATCCCCACAATGCTGTCGTCCTGCGATTGGCCCACGCAAACGTCACTATGGAAACAAGAGAGAGAGCATGGGGAGGGGTGAGAGAGCAGTTCTGTCAACAAAAGGCAGGGGGCGATATTAGTGCTGGCAGGAGCTGGAAGCTGTGGACTCCCCTGGCTGTGCAGAGAAATATACCCACATTTTACACCTAGTATTTGGTGATTGTTGCCATGACAGATTCACATTCAGGTCAGTGAGCAGAAATGTCTAATTTGAGATCTGCACCTGGTGCTTATTATTAGAATAACTCAATGGAAATCTCTCTGTTCAGGGGAAACCTGTCACAACTGAAAACTTATTTTTTACAAACTAACTTTCAGTTCAGAATTTATTCCTGCTTTCACCGTTAATATTTCATTTGATCACAGTTAATATTTCATTTTTTTTCCTGAGTCATTGTCAGCTATGGGCTGCAATAGCATCAGTACGATCTGTCTGATTCAGCTCAGCAAGTCACTGATTGATCAATCTTGTTGTGCATTCGCGTTGCATCAATCAGAGCAGCCTGCCGTCGCAACGCGAAGGGAAAAACTGACAAACAGCCCAATCATAATCAGAAACAAAGCTCACTGCATCTCTCTCTCTCTCATGCCATCAGTGTCATTTTGATATAAAATAACAGAACTGCTAGTGTGATCATACGGTATTACAGTAAAATGAATTCATACATTTACAACTTTAAACATGGAACGTTGTCCTGCTTATATTTTCTTAATAATAAAAGTTAGTGTTAACGTGTTATTATAATACTTACTTGTATGGTTTAGGAGGCAGGATGCTGGTGAGTGTCTTGTCGAAGATCTTCTTCAGCTTGTTGCGTCCTCCCACCGTGTTGGTCTTAGCTTTCTTGCTGACCTTCTCCAGGCCCATCACCTGCTCCACGTCCACTGCCAGGTCAGGGATGGAGTAGCGGCTGGCCTTCTTGATGTCTCCGATTTTTGGAAGGTGAGGCGCGCCATTCTTTCGGTCATGCTCCTCCTCAACATCCAAATCATGGTCGTGTTCTGGCCTCGTTAGCAGCTCTTTAAACACTAGACAGGAGGGCGACAAACATTCAGTAAATATACTTTATACTGTTTTAAAGTGACTGCTACCACAAGGATTTCCCCTCTCCACCTTTTTTCTTTTATGTTTTAATGTACTCCTGTCTCTTTTATTAAGTAATAAGACTCTGGGCTTCTTGGTTTTCAATTATTAATTTTGGCAATAATTGATTTAAAACAGCAGTTCCAAACCTTTTCTTCCTGATCTCTTCAAACTAAGCAGAGTCTACGTGCAGCATCTCATCGCAGACTGATTTCGCTGTATTTAAATATTTGGAGTTGACTGAAGAAGTTAAATTATCCATTCATTTATTAATTCATAAATCTTTGCTCTCCTGTTAATCATCTCGTGACCTTCCACAGAGAACCCATGGTTGCAATGGGCAAACGCACACATAAAATATGCGAAGCACCATATCTCACAAAATGCTAAGAAGGTTTGATAGCACAGGACTTTACCTAAAAGGTTTGTTTTCACAGTTATGGACAAGTGGGTATTGTTCTTCAGAATCTCGTTGGCTTTGCTGAGCTGGACATTCTCAAAGTTCTGCCCGTTGACCTCCATGATCTGCAGACAGAAGAAGGAAGAGATAAATTGAGTGCATTTTACCAGACTGTCCGAAACATAAACCTCGTGTTACCACCAACAGAATTACACAATGCGTTTGAGGAGCAGGATTTTGCCTTTTGTGCACTCAGCTCTTGTATCTCTTTGTCTTGGTAAAAGAGGTGAGTGGGTACTCTCTAAGAAAAATGAAACAAATATAAAGCTACGGCGACTTGATCCAAAGCTATGCATGTGGATTAAGAGTCAATTTGCTGCACTGGTGGGCAAGAAAAACCTTCCAGTAAACTACTCGACGTGTTTTCTGCCTCACTTGTCATGGTGTCATGTCAAAATAAATGCCGTATTGGATCTGCGCATGAAGTGTTGAACAAGAAAATGTTACAGGTAATTATCTCTGAACTATATTTCATCCAGTGAACAAAGAGGCAGTGAACTTTGCATCATGGCATTTAGCCCAACACATGGTTTTGACATTAATGAGGGCCGTGTCACCTTCAAATTGTCTTGTCTTCGTCTTAACAGCTTGACCTCTGTATATGTGCCGGATATTTGCATTTCAACACAATTTGCACACCAGCCTCTGCCGCTTCCTCTTTAGTGGCAGAGGAAGTCACCTTTGACAGTAACACAAGTACAGGCCATCCTGTGCTGCTGCGAGGCTGGAAAAGATGGACTTACAAGACCAACCGTGCGTTGAGGAATCAGCAGCGTTTAGTGAAACGCTGTGCACAAATACAAAAACGACGAGCGAGCGGTGATAGCAACTAAAGCTGTTCAAAAAAAGTGGAAGGTGTGAGCGGGCATGAGAGTGAATGCATCCAAGGATGTCAGCTTCTACGCTTCCTTTTGGGGAAACAGCTGCAAGGGATGTTTGGAGTCAAGAGGGCTTAACTCACATCCAGACACTCTCAAGATGGTTTCATGGATTAAGGGACTTTTGCTTAAAGCCCTGAAGACTGCCAAGTGTGAAAATGGTTGAGAGAACCAAGTTGCAGAAAGCCAGCACAGGCTACCCGCAGCTACTGGCAACTTTTAATGCTAGTTAGAGCAGTTAGGGCAGCAATAAAACCAATTTCACATCAAAAAAAGCATTTCAAGATGAGAAAAAAGTGCAATTCAAGAGCTGGTCTGTCTGACAGGCATGATTCCTGCTTACAGTTGAAGCCTACAGTCAAAATATATGTAACTTGAAAGCCGCGTGCAGCTCCAGAGCTTTTACCTGCTACCCCGACAGTTCAAGAAGAGCAATGTATGCCGTCTAAAATGGCTCTATACAACAAAGAAATGTCTTTGAGTGAGACACCAAATACACCATGACAATAAACGTAGTAACCTCACCTGATCTCCACGCTTAAGGCCGACTTCTGCTGCCTTGCTCCCCGGCTCCACAGCATCTATGAAGATGCGGAACCCTTTCTCCTGACCTCCGAGAAGGCTAAAGGCCAGAGGAGAGTCCCTGGACGGCTTGGTCAGTGTCACCAGCCGCGGCTTGGCTTTAGCAGCGCATGCTATATTTAACAGTCTGAGGTGCCCGCACATTTTCTGAAAGAGAAAAAAAGAAAGAAAATGATGTGAGTTAAGCAATAAACACAAAATAGATAATTGCTCACTGCTGTATAATTTTGCACTTACTTCTTTCTCCAGATTGTTCTCAAACTCTTCCAGAAAGTGTGTCATAGCAGGGTCGCCCTCAAAGTCATTGAAGTGATTGTTTACCCACAGCAAGACTACCCGTGTAACCTGGAGCAATCACATGATCAGCACAGGTCAACATACAGTTTACTGGTTGACTACAAGTGTGTGTGTGTGTGTGTGTGTGTGTGTGTGTGCGTGTTACGTAGTTTACATCCTGACCTAAAAATGTCTATGGGTTCATGGAAAAACTGCTGAAGTGTGTCATTTGTAGCAGCATACTGTATTTCATCACTTCATGTAGGCGTGTGGTGGTCCTGCTTCCGTACCTTGTCCCTGAGACTGGGGTCGTGAAACCACTCCAGGAGCTTCTTGCCCACGACCATGGGGCTGGAGAGGAAGGTCCTGTAGGTCAACAGGAAGTCCTCAATGTAGGTGGGGTCCACCACTGAGTGCTCCTCCACCAGGTGCATGGTGAGACGCTCCGGTGTGCCCTGATGATATTGGTTTAAAATAACCGTTCATTCGACAAGATTGGCTTGCAAAGAGTGTTCAAATATCTACAGGCATTTATTTGGAAGACTGTTCAGACACTCACACTGGATTTAAGGTAAATGTGAACTGACTGAATTATGATTCATCACCTTGATAACGATGTGTCCTTTCCTGGTGCCAGTCCGGTCCAGTTCACGGTGCTCCTTCACCATAACTATCTCCCCTTCCTCCTCAACCTTCTGCATGTTCTTCTCTACCTGGTTGAGGATGCAGCAGTAGTCCTGCTGGGCTATACACACAAACTGGACAAGACGAGGAAAAACAAGAGAAACAGATTTTAGACATTTTGACTCAAACTTAGAAAATGTATTTATCCAATATCTTCTTAATTCTTCATCTGTTAGTGTCATCACACCAGAGATGAAATGAATACAACTGATAACAGCTGATTATGAATAAATTCTGCATAGCAACCGAACTACTATTCCCACTGATGAATTATGAAAAAAGGGCTTTTACTAATTAGGAGTGAAGATTTCCTCATCCCAGCCACTACAAACGTGATACAAATAGTGATCTTGTTCTTTGCATGAGCTGGCCTTTGTGTTGTGTCTCGCATCTAAATGGAAGCCACTTTCATAATGTTGTGAATGCAAACACTGTCTGGATGGTATGGGTTAGAGCAGGGTTTAATATCTTGAGATGTCAAGATCTGCGCTCCGCTTTTCACACTGGTTAACCACAAACAGACATAACATGCACAATGATTTATAACCATGATCCTACCTGGCAGTCGTCCACCTTGGTCTTCATGACGCCCTTCATGTATTCCTTCTCCATGGTTGGTGACACCCCAAAACTGTTCCCCATGCACAGGATCTCCGTCCGGCTGTCGGGGTACGTCACCTCCACGGACCCGTTCAGGATCACTGACCACGAGTCCAGCTGCAGCCCAAACACATGGTTGTGTTAGATGTTGGAAGAAGAAAAGAGAGGGAAAATACTACAACAGCAACTCTGTTAATCACACTAAGATCAGTCAAGTTACATTCCCAACAGCTGGTGTCCCTTAATGAGTCATAGTTTACCAAAAAGAACCATTTGCATAAACTACAGCAGGACTGCTGCACTAACAGATGTTTTATACTTTCCTCAGAAGAGGTACAAGACTGGATACAGCAGTAAATTATCACAGCCAACTAGAATATAAAGTATTGCTAGATGTAACGCATGCTTGATGGAAATAAAGACTCTTAATCCTTTTGAAGGGTTGAGTGAGAATAAGGATGTTTTTAAAAACTCCTGAAAAGCTTTCAGGAACATTTTTTTACTTCACATATTTTTCCCCCGAAAGCACCGATATGCTCAATGGACCATGAATTCTCTATGACCGGACATTTACTGAAGTGATCCAGCCTTCAGGGTAAGGTCAGCGCTTTTATTGTCCGGGTGCAACGTAGGAAAAAAAACAAGTAAACCGTCCCTATTGAAACTTGTGTTGTGCCTTCACAGAGAGAGAGAAAGAATAAGTGCTGCCTGGTTTAATTGCCTGAGGGATCGTGGAAAGGCCCGGTGATGAGGGATGCCCGCCATTCAGACTTAATAGAGCAGAAAAAAAAACATCAAATGGAAGAAGAAAGATTCATTGGTGTGAAGGGGTGAAACGGTCCCAGAGAGACACACATAGAGAGATAGCATTAAAAGGCAACACACACACCTCCTCTCCATCATTGAGAACGATGGTGCCGGCACGCTCGACCACAGCGAAAACCATGACGGCGCAGAGTTCCCTCCTCACTGACATGGTCATGTTGGCGAACGCTGGCAGTTGGTGCATGAACTCCAGTAATTGCTCTGAGAGGGACAGAGGAGAGACAGCGGAGGAAGTGGAGGTGGTTGTGAAAAAGAGCAAACAGAGTCTTGACACCCAGAGGAGAGAAAGAGGACAGGCAGCGCTGCTCTTGGCAAGCGTGCATCGCCCTCGCTTTCCAGCCAAGAAGGAACGGGGCTGGAGGCTGAGCATCAAAATAGATCATCACCACAGTGAATAGCCAACAGAGGAATCATTATCTGGAGAACAGAAAGCCAAATATCAATTCCATTGATAAAAACTTTCAAGGCGAGCCAAGAATAATTGCTGACACTTCACTCAATGACCTGAGTGTGAGTTAGGCGAGGTCATTGCAGACGTTCAAACTGAAATCAAATTTAGAGCTCTGGTCACCAAAATCACCAAAAAAAACAAAAACAAAAAAAAACACACACATTTTCAGACTGTCATGCATGGAATTCACTAAATATGTTGTTTTGTAAAAATGGGATTTATTATTGGGTGTGTCGCCAAGGGAAATGCCACGTATAATCCAACACATTCTGCAGAATCCCACACTGAAATCCTCTCTCCTCACCCCCCCCACCCCCCCCCCCCCACCCCCACCACCCGGCTGGCTGGCTAGCAGCAGTCTGGCGTACCGGCTGACCTGTGCTTGGCATGGCAACAGCGTTGTGTGTGAAGCTGCGGAAGCACTGAAAGTTTAATGTGCTGGGAGAGGTGAGGCGAGAGGATGTGCCGGAGTGACCTAGAAAAGCCTGCCGGCAGAGGGAGGGGTCATGCCGTGGGGAGATAAGCGAATGGGGGGAGGGGGAGAATGGTTGGCAAGTCACTCTCTGCATGCAGTGCATCCTCCTCCTCCAGTCCACATCTGTAGCTAAGCTCAGAGTGTGTGTACTGTTTTTTTTTTTTTTTTTTTTTTTTTTTAAACATGCCTATCATTATCATTGGAATTGAGTCATAGCTTTAAGGGATATGATACTGCAAGCCTGATGGGGCTTCGAGAATTACTCAAACGCCGACGTTGTGAGAGCAAGGAGGCATAAGAGGCTTCAGACAAATGGAAATGTGTTGTGGCACATTTAAATAAGAAGAGGAGGGTGTGGCTTTTATACAGTTATTCTAAAATTGGGAGCTGAGAACAACACTGCTCTTGTTTTTCACTGATATCTTTGAAAATACACTTCTCTTAAGAAATCTTGCGCACTCTGAGGCTCGCACAGAACTAGAGAGGATATTTTTAAAAGCTAACACTGCATGGCAAATGTATATTTATTTAAAGTAGTGCAACTCATAAGCTGCAATGCAACACAAACACCAGCACAAAGAATGAAACCCCAGACTGGTGGCTCACCTATGTCATCGTCAGTTCTGTCCATGGGGTCCTTCTCCAGACAGTCCCGCACGATGTCCCGGCTCATGAGGGGGTCCGACGCTCGCTCGATGTCCTCCTCATCGTCGTCCTCCTCCGAATCGACGGCGGTCTCTGGCAAGCCACTCAGGTCCATGTCGCCTGGTTCGTTTTCTGTGGCCTACGAAGAGAAAACAGAAGAGAGATGAGTCGGTTGTCTGCTAAACAACGGGAGGGATTTTAGCGTCTCCATCCAATATTAGCAGAAAGTTCAGTTGGGCCAGTGTGTCTTTGAGCTTGACACTGAACCACCTACCTGCATGCTCATTACAAACAACATGTTATAGTGTCAGCTATATGCCTGAAAAATGAATAAAAATGTTGGTATCTGCTCACCAAGCCCGTGACCAAACTCGTGTTCGCCTGTCAAAACTCAGACAGAGCAAACTCATTTGTAAACAGCCAGTGTATGAATTCAGCATAATAAGGATGCAGAGGTGGAGGCTGCAGAGCACATACACCCTGCTGAAATCATTGTACAGTACAAACATCAGCTGCGACACGGTGCACTTGTGCCAACCAAAAGCAAAAACTGTCGTTGGTGGTGCAGATTTGACCCATTTCATGAAACAGATTAGCCGCATTCAGTACAGTATGAGAAAGACAGCCGTCAACACTGCATACCAAACAGTCTGCTACGCAGAGTAACAAGCTAATTAACTCCAACTTCCCACTCCTCCTCGCAGCCAGTTCCTGTTCTTTGAAAGCACAAGATGAAATATGTGAGGAGGTGGGAAAATGAACTGAGATGAGGAGCGAAAGTAATGCAATTACATGTGCAGGAGTGATACTAATGGAGTTCCTCTGCTATCATCAAAGAAAATATTTCTATAAATGACAGAGGGGCCATTTTGCCCGTTCATGCTCACACAACGTGAAACCTTCTCACGGAACATACCAAAGCGGTTGAGGGAAAGGGACCACAAAGCATCGTGTGAAAACGAAGCTTCTTACCTCGAAACGTTGCCCGACCTCAAGCTTCTTAATAGAAAGCAAAGAAAAGGTTGCCTTTGCAAATTGTCCGCAAAATCCCAGAGCCAGACGCATCTTAACCTCCTAGACTGTCGGTCTGCTTTTAATTTTCAAGGCTCAGAGTCCCTGTGCCCGTCTCTCACAGAAACCCTGTGTCATTTCTCCTCAAACGCCATGTGCAAAAGGCTCATTAATGATTCAGGTCAGTGTCTGAGAGCCATTTGGGCGTCACCGGTGCACACACCCTGGTGGGCGAGGCAGATGATCCGGGTGCAAAGGGTGTGAGAAGTCACAGATTGGGAGCACTTCAGTAAGGAGCGGTGCACAATACAATACTCAAGTATATCAAATCAAGAACAAGAGCAGAAAAGAAATCTAGAATCAAAATGGAAGGACTTCTCCCATAAATTTGAATAGCATTCCCCAGGCACCCTTTGTCCTAAAACCACAGACAGCTGCATATTCATTGCTCATTTTCTACAGATGGACAGAGGACACACTAGAAAAGGATCACCACACTTGTTATCAGCAGTGAATAGATCAAGGAACACACACAAAAAAAAAAAATCAGTGAAGGAGAAGTGAGGATGCATATTCCTTCATGGACGCCACACTGAATTAATTAGCTTTTAACAAAAACACTTAACACTCCACATGGAGATAACATGTTCAGCCATCTTGTTTTGCTGCATCTAAATACAGGTTGCCTGTGTGCCTTTGTATTCACGCACACGCTCGTTTTCATGTCATCTGTGCATCAAAAATCTATAAACGTGCAGTAAGCATTAAGAGTCCGTGGGCGAGTCAGGTGTTGTTAATATTTCATCACTACTATTCTTGGATCAATGCTTTCAAAGTCCTGCTGAAGGACCAATTTCATGATTTATTCAGACACAAAACAGTGTACCATGTTGCCGGTGACGTGAGGGCGATGTGGGGCTGTTCACATGGTGCTCCAGTTGTAGAGGCCAAAGGAGGCTGTGGAGATCAGAGCAGCGGGGGTGGACCACTGGTTGAACTATTTAACACTTCACATCAAAAATCTGAACCCCAATCTGCTCAGTGACTCTCCATGCACCTCTCTCTCTTCATTCTGTCAGCTTCCTGTGGTCTCAAGTGTAAGGAAAAAAAAAAACAGGTCTCCCCTGATTCGTTTATTTAAAACGAACCCCCGAGTGAGAACGGCAAACATCGCTAGTGATCAGCCACACCACATTATTAATTCTGAAACCTGCAGGGTGCAACTTAGCTAATGATAAAAAAAGTAATGTTGCATAAAACAAACAGTTTGGGGAGTCATGTCGGCCACCGTGGGATAGTAAGAGATGAACTGTTATCCTTTTCTCCATTTTTAATGCTTATACATTATAACTCGGTGTGCTGAGCGTGAGTGGTCTAAACATTAAGCAAGAGGCAACCCTGCAGAGCGGCTGATAAAAGTAAAACTAAACATATCTCCTTTATTTAACGACCAACACTTCATTCTTATTATGGGGGTGATGCAGGAGTCACTCCAAGCAGTCTTTAGATAAACCTGAGGGGTCAGCACATGATTAAGAGGAGAGGGCAATAAAAAATATTCGCGCAAAATAAAATGTACTTTTCAGACATTTCTGTGAATTACTGGATTATCTTACTTCTTCAAGGCTGAAAAAATAATGAAAACATACATTTTTCATTTAAACTAATTATAACCCAGAGGTGTTTATTTGCAGCCAGTTACATGACGTGATTGGGGTTTGGGAACCACTGCTGTCGGAGCTTTCTTTGGGCAAGAAAACTATGGCTGAATTGAAACAGGGCTGCACATAAGGATTATTTTCATTGTTGAATACCCAGATGATTATTTTCTCAATTAACTGATTCATCTGTTTTTCTATGAAATGTCAAAAACCTATTTAAAAATGTCTCCCAAATACGAAAATGACATCTTAAAATTGCTTGTTTCATCCAACACCCTGTCAGAACCCCAAATTATTCAGTTTGTTATCATTAAAGACAAAGAAAAGCAGCAAATCCTCAGATCTGGGGCATTCAACCAGCAAACATTTGGCTACTTTGCCTTGAAAAGGACTGAGATGATTATCAGAACAGTTGCAGATTATTTTTCAGCTTCAGTTTGAAAAGCATTCACACCAAAGTGTGAAGAAAGGGGCAAAGAAAAAAAAGAAAAAAGATGATTGACAAAGGCACCAATCTGTAACACAAACATAGTACACGAACACATGGAAGTAGATCAACAGTGAGCCGTGAATTTGATCGCATGTGACATTAAGAAAGAGCAGATACAGCGCTCAGAGACAGCATATGTAGACTGGAAGCTGTTAGAGATCCAGCAAAGGAGAAAAGAGAAAGCAGGACTGGAGAAAGAGTGAAAATCAAGAGATGGAGACACAGAGCTGTTAGCAGATGGCTCTAAGACCGGGATCACAGGCTGGGGACGGTAGAGCCTGTTCAACCTGCCCCAGCCAGCCACAGCCCGGCCAAACATAGAAACACAAACACACATCGCTACGATAACACACGCTTATACAGGCCTAACACGCAATTATAAAGCTGTATTCAAACAAGTCAAACGCCCCGGCACACACAAGCCAAGAAGAGGTCTGTACAACGTAGTGCGATCCTGTCAGTCACAAGCACACTTACACAAACAAACACACACACACACACACACACACACACAAATAGGCACACAGCAGGTACCAGTATCAGGAGCCAATAGGGTGGGTGCTCTGTGTTAAGAGGATTAGTTGCAGGGTTCGGGGCACATCCACAGTCACGAGATTTACTGTGTGTGTGTTCTATTGAGCTCAACTTTGAATTTATTTGTCCCTTTATTCTCACTTACGTGTTTCTTTTTTGTACTCAAACCATAAAAACATATTCTGCAAAATATATGTAATATTGGAGTGTAAAAGTTGCTCTTCACATGAGTTTGCACGTCACAGCTCTCCAGGGGTTCTGTACTTCTGGTTTGAGGTGATGAAAGGCAGAGCTGGAGTCAGGATGTAGGCTGGACCACCTGCTCGCAACCACCAGCCTGTCTGCTCATCTCCCGCTGAGCAGTGACAGTGTCCTATTAGTGTCTTAAAGCCTATTTGTCTGCCAAGCTTCATATCCTTTCCCCAAATTCTCTTGTCCTACTTAATGAGACTAACCTGCTGTCCCAGAGGTATATCTGTCATTTCACCAAGGAGGTTTACCAATTTGGAATAATATCAGCCGGGCTGTCAGTTCAACCCTCGTAATATATTCACACAAAATTATCCTCAGATTGAAACGTTAGCAGTTGATTTTATATTATAACACAGTGTTGCATGAGAAGATCGACACGCCTCTAATATCAGCCAACATGAAGCCAGCGTCTGCCACCAGCTGGTTAGCTTAGCATACTGTGCGAAAGGTAACAAACACCTCTAAAGCTAGATACTAGACATATTAAATCTTGTTTGTTTCATCCGGGAAAAAAAACATTTCATGTATCCCATACAGACATGAGAATGGTATCGTCTTCTCAGCCGAGCTTCAGCGAGAAGTGTATGTCCCAAACTGTTGAACCAATGTGTGTGATTCAGTGGCATAAAGCCAGTGTTTAGTTTCTCTGCTGGGCTACTGTAAAAACACGACTCCCATGGCGGACTCTGAGAGAGAGAGGACCCGTGTCTGGAGATAGAGAAGGCTCATTCCAAGGTACCAAAAACATGATTCTTGCATATTATATTTGATTTTACCCAATACATCCTCCTAAATGTTACACACTGAACATTTAAAAGTGAAAACAAATAAAATTAGTAAATTAGCGACGACCCAAGCTACAGTGGGGGATGTTTAATAACACACGACAAATTGTTCATGTTAATCTAGTTAAACTATGACACCTACTAGGGGAGTCAACACTGGGAGTCCAGAGCCAGTGGGTGGTGGTGGTGGTGGTGGTGGTGGTGGGAGGGGAGGGGGGGAGCAGGGGGCATCCTTACCTGGTAAATGTCTGACAGGCTGCTGCTTCCAGAGTCGCTGGTGATACTACATCCTGAGTGGCTGGAGGAGACGTGGGTCACCTGTGGGTGCAAGCCGTCGGCCAGGTGAAGTCTGCTGAAGTCTGCGGGGAGCTGCACATACACACACACACACACACACACAACATACACACAGATGGTCAGTATCAGCCGGCTCAGCCGCCACCACCGGTCACTCACACTTACACTCATGCGGACTGCCAGCCAAGTGGGAACATTTAGCGGCATGTTGTACCTCAGTTTGTCCTAAAAATAAAGTGTAGCGTCTTCTCTACTTGGATTTCTTTATTGTATAGTCGACACGTGATTTTTGCATGTGACTTGTACATGAACTACAAAAACTGTTGCCCCATCAATTTTAATTGGAAAGTAGCTTAAAACACACTCATTTCTATTTCAATTCTATTCATGAATACTAGGGATTATCTTTATTCCACAACTGCGATAACACAATGTTGACAGAACAAAAAAAATATATTAATTAGTTCCCCTGCAAGAGCTCAACTTTACACATCATTTCTTATCAAAGCAAGAGGAAGGCAGAAGTAAACGGCAAAAGTAGATGTTAATTAAATCAGCCGACTTACACAGAGTCAGTCAAATACATTTATCAAGTTTAATACAACGTAGGGCTGACTAAGTCTCCTTAGCTCTTAGTTAAAGAGCTCAGCAAACCTGCTGTCTGTTTAACAGAAAGTCTAACAGGTCTTATGAACCTGAGAATATTGTTACAGCTCTTGTCATCAGCCGTTAGCTAGTTGGAGTTTCTGAGCAAACCCAACAATAAGCACTGCATACATCAAGGAAACACCCTAATTAAAGCATGCAACCCCTCTTAGTAATTCTTACTGTATAAAGCACCAGAAAGTCCCGCTGTAATTAGCTACACTGTAAACAAGCCAACCCATATCTCTATGGAGACGACCCTGAAATGTAAAATACATCAGAAACCCCCGGCTGATGTTTTAAGGGGCAGATGAATAAAATAAAAACAAGAAGAGCATGCTGTTCTGAATCTATATAGTATTAGAGCTGAAAGGACACATGACTATAGTAACAGATTCATGCTTTGAATCACTCAAGCAAAAATTAAGAATTAATTATTAATTAAAAAAGAATTGATGCTGGACATTTTTCATTATTTTATGACATTTTATAGACAGAATGATTGTCCTTTAACTGAGAAAAATAATTGCCACATTAGGCGAGAATTTAAAAATCTGTTTGGTGCAGCAACAAAGAAAAATGTGGCCATCTTAAACCCTGTTACCTAAATAACAATTTAACTTACCATCTGTAAATGTCAAGCAAATATTCCTGTTTACATTTGTATATATTATTTTAAATGTTGCACAATATATCTCAAATGAAACCCATCATATCTGACTAGAATGCCAGAGGGCTGAATTATGAATTTAATCAGACTGCATAAACTGGTTCACGGGGTCTTATAGGCGTGAATATTTTATGGCCAAATGTTTTATTTACCAATATACTGTATATTTGATACTCAGCAGGGGGACCACTCTGAGCTGATTCCAGCTCCACTTCTGGCTGTGGCAGTTCATCAATATTAATTTTTTTACACCCAAAAGTCAAATGTTGCTAATTTAACTGGGTTGCTTCGTTCATCGTATAATCTCAGAGCTAAATCTGAACATCAAGAGGGTCAGTTTACACTTTTTTAAATATGCTGTGTGATTTCAGATGTGGATAGTAAACAAATTTGATTTTAAATATTTATTCTGCAGATAGAAACTTTCAACCCAGCTTTGATATGTGCCTGTAAATAAAGGCCAGACTGCGACTTCCACAGGAAAAAAAAACAACAACTTTGTGCCGATAAATCCTGATGTAGGTGTGACATTGGACAGATTGTGCAGCCAGGCTTTCAACTCTTCTCACGTGAGCTATTAAAGGTTAAACAGTCTTTGAAGTACAGTAGTCTGGCTTCATCTGCCTCAAAATGCAGTGTGCTGTGAAAAAGCGTCACCACCTCAAATACTTTTTTGGAAATCAGCCTCGACAGCGGCAACACTATGAAGTCGCACTTGGATGACAAATGGAGTAGATTGGATAGAAATGCATCTTGGGAGGTTCATTTGCAAATAAATGAGTTTGAGCCGTCATCTGCTCTTGAACGTACTCTAAGAAAATGCCAGTCGTCACAGCCTCTGAAGCACTCATCTGCATTACGGCTTAATTAAAGAGTTTTGGAAATGGGATGAAAAGTGTTGCTGCCAGAATTATCACTGTGGAATATTAGAAACTAGTTTTGACTACAATGCTCCTCAATATTCATGGTCTGCCCTTTGAGATGGAGACGCAATAAAACTGAAGAGCTTGAAGGTGCTGTGGCACTGAATTGATTTGGCAGAAGGTGTGGCATGATATTTGGAGACCTTTCTGAGCTGTTTGTGGTGGGAAAATGAGAAAATAAGACGTATCTACAGTCACAGACAGCCTTTATGTGTTAGTGACAGGAGACAGAGTCAGATAGCACTGCTCCTGTGGCACAGAGGTGGGATGTGACTATATTGTGTCAAAGATTGCCATCACGTTTAATTATCTGGCTGGCTGCACTAACTAAAATGGTCGACCGGAGGGCCCAGTCAGTCACTAACCCCCCTCGGGGTGCTATTCCCCATCCCCTCATCTGGTCGACTTCACTGTGAATGCCTCCAGCCGATTTTCACGTTATTACAGGCTGGACATTATTGTGTTAGGGTGACGAATCTCTTTGTCTGTTCATAACTGCAGTGATAAAGCCACATCACATTTCCTTTTGATGACTTTTGGGACCAGAAGAGATTATGGTCCTGTATATCACTCCCATGTAACGCAAACCTCAGCAGTGAGGTTATGTTGGAGCCATGACTATGGCCATTTATATTTATTACTGCACATCTGTCACAAGAGTGTTGTGGCTTTGAGGCTTTAATCCTACTTCAACTTTATTTTATACTGAACATTTCGGGTCAGAAACTAAGCAGACAGATCATTAATGTATCAGTGGCATTGAACAACAAGCTATAGTCAACAACAGAAGTGTAATATTAAAAATATATGGTGATATTCTATATGTTTTAAGACCAAAAGCAACAATCAATCCTACAAACAAGTATTGTCTGTATAACCAAAGTCTGATATAACCTGAATGAGCTATACTGACATGTTCCTCTGATGTGATGAACATGGAACTGTATTTTATTTTGTGTCACAAATACACATCCTGCAGCCTTAATAAAATTACTCAAAGCACCACAATTTCATTCATCTGCAGTTAAAAAGTAAAACTACAGTGCCCTTTTTTGAAATGTCTCAGAGATTTATTTGAGAGCTCCCTCAAGGTTGAGTGCCACAATAATTCAGAAACATTCAGAAGAGGGACTAACATCCTTGCTTTAGGCCTTTCCATGGCTTTGTTCACATTAACAAAAATAAACGCTCAACTAAACTGAATTCATTCTGGTTGCACACTGAATGAATGGAAGTGCACCAAAGGTAAATTAATTCAATCATACGAGGCTGGTCGTGTGGAGTTTGTCGATAATGCCTAGCCAGGAACTGGAGTGGTCTACATGTCAATAATAATATCCCCACTGGTTTTCACAACCGGTTAGGAAGGATCCCCCTCCTCTCAACAAACCCCCATAAACTACAAGTCCCTCCCCCCAGGAAAGAGGGAGAGATAAAGGGAGGGCAGGAAAGGGAGATAAAGGGAGAGGATAATAAACACTTAATCCTTGCTCTCCACTCATTTGGGTCATCCGTCTGTTGGTCAATAAGCCAGGGTCCATGCAGTCTATAAGCATGTGGTTCATTGACCTCTTGTGCAAAATGGCATGCAAGAGATGGGGCCAAGATGGATGCCAGCACAACAACAATGATATGCAAGCATTAAGCTTTTCCAATCAGTGGCAGCACAACATGGCAAAGCATGTACAGTGCATCATTAACCTCAATCGATCCACAGACTACATTCCAGCACACGATAGGTTAAATCTATTACAGATAGGCTCATCGTCACCCATAACACAAAACTGTGATTCTGCTCCTACCTTATTTGGGACTCTGTATCCTCTGCTCCGAATTCAATGCTCTCTCACAAACAAATGAAGTGGACTGTGCAGAACCGTGAGCCGAAAATACGTACAATCAGCTGTCACAGGAGGATTAAGCATCGCTCTAATACCCGAGCCACAACACCCAGTTCTGCCTACATGTGAGCAGATGTGGCGCTCCTTAAATTACACTGTAGACCTAATGACCTAGTTTGCTGGGTGGAAGCCCAGGGTGGAAGTGCTGGCTGGCTCTCAATCTCTTTACCAGCTTTATATGCTGGGGGTGAATCTGTGTTACTACACTAGATAGACGGCCAATATTGTGGGTGGCCAAGCTAAAAAAATGCAAGATTTCCTGGTGTGCAGAACATTACGGAGTCTCAAAAAAATCTCATACTTACGCTGTAAGATGTCACATTTAAATAGTTGGTTTAATGGGTTTAAATTATGGAATAAAGCACAAAAACAAAACGACACGTATTTCTGGATTCAAGCACCTAAAGGTGCCTGAAGCTGCAGCCACTTCTCCTTTAAACGTCTCACGTGTGGTTTTAACTTTGTCCGCTTGTTAAAAAATAGAGAGCTGGCAATGTTACAAGGCTGTGAGACAGCAGGCACATCCCAGAGTTTCCCCCTGACCACATTTGCAGTTTCTCACTTTCCCGAGCTGCGCGGATCAAGAGATTAAAACCCTTTCGGCGGGGTCTCCGATTAAATGGGCCTGATATGCTCTCTGGGCTTTCCCTTCCCTAGTTACAGCTGCACCAGTCAGTACCACACAAGCCAGCAGTTAGAAAAGGGGGGATGATTACCTACAATGAGGTATACAGTCCACTATTACTGCTACTGCAATCATTGTTCTCCAGGTGCCAATTACTGCATGTTGATAGATGTGCAACATATAAATAAATCTCCAAAAAGTCTACAAAGTGTTAACACAGCTGTGCCAGTGTAAACAAGAATATAATATATGAAATAAAGAAAACATGTTACCTAAGGAACATAGAGAAGAGTATCAATGCCTCGCCCAAGCTTTCTAAAACAGTTGGGCACAGGTCTTAAGTACACAGACATTGATTCCATAAAATGTTCAGAGATAAGGAGACAATATTGATAGCCAAGCTATCGCCAAAAGATAAAGCCATAAACGCCCATCATAACTAATAAATCATCTTTAAATTGTACTGTGATGGTGTAGCAACGTGTGCCCGGTTGCAGTAAAGATAAAATGTAACTGTAAGAATGGAAATTACAGGTCTCCAGAGGAAAGATAAACAATTAGGGAATTACGCATATAACAGCCAATGGTCACGAACCCACTATGGTGATGTCATTACTGTAATAAGATCTCGGGGGTTGTTATTGACCCTACCCTTGGTGGGTTTCCAGCTGGGCTAAATGAATATTTACACAAGCCTCTATCTGTATGCTAAACCAGACAAAGAGAAGATAGAGAGAGAAGAGGTAAAAAAAAAAAAACACATCCGGGTTTTAAAATCAGTGAATAAAAATAGAAAAGATGCAGATGCACCTAACTTGCTGAAAGACAGCCAACTGTAAAACGAGCCAAAATCTGATTTTATGCACTGGTGTTTTACATAATTGCCATTTGTGTTAATGTACTAGATTATCTGCTTGTTTGTCTGCCTTGACGTTCATGTGCGTGTTGAGCTTCCATCATGTTTTGGCTGCGGAAACCATCCTATCCTGCCAATAAGAATTCTTGAATTAGCATGATGTGCTACTTAAATAGCACATGTGCTGTTTTGCCTTTGTCAAAAAGGTGACTAGTAAATAATTTAGGGGTGTTTGAAGTGTGTAGAGAGGCCGCTGCTCACTTGGCAGAGTGCTTTTGCTAGATTCCTGGAAAACCGGTCAAATCAATGTTGAAAGATCTATTTCACTGAGGGCATTACTCAAGTGACACAGGGCATCTTGAATACAATAGATTATTACATTCATGCCATACTAGGAAGAGATACTGATAGTGTTGATATCAAGGTATATTCAGCATCATAGGGTTGAGCACCACATTATAATCTCTAAAATCAGAGTTGTTATTAATAGTAGTACCACACACCAGGGCTTTTGGTTGTAAAAAGGTTAAAATGGTAGAAAACATGTTGTATTTTAAGGAATTAACTTTAAAAACAAACAAATACAATCAAAAACGATGTTTATATAGGCAATAATGTAGTTCTAAACGATTTTTGAGGCTCTCTGTATCCTGTAAGGCCTCCCTGAGGAAGGCTGTGAGCACGGCGCATGAGATATGTCATCAACAATGGCACATCTATGACTATTATAGGAATATTACGGTGATTTTTCGTCTGGCATCTGTGCTCCGCGATCGGGGAACCGTCCATCAGCGTGATTTACGGCCTCGCCTCCGCGTGTATGTGTGTGGTCCCGGTGTGTGAGTGATGCCAGCGGCGCCGACAGCCGATCAATCCGTTTACCGTTCAAGTGCAGATCAGCTCAGGCCTCCGTGTTGTCTGGGTTTTGGAGGAGCTGCCGGCTGCTTCCAGCACCACGGACAGCGCCACCACCACCACCACCACCAGCAGCAGTAGCAGCAGCAGCAGCTCGAAATAAACCGGAGGGTCACACCACAGACACTTTAAAGCTCCTAAAAATGTCCGCCGCATCCACGTAGGGAGTCATTTTCTGCTTTAAAGCACCATGCAAAAAGCTACCAGCAGCTCCTGGAGGTTAAAAGGTGGAGACAGCTCCATCCCCGCACGCATGACATCACCTCCACATCTACTGCTTGACTGATTTGGCGCTGTTAATTTCATGCACACGTCTTATGTACCTACAATCAACGTATTGTCACCTCAAGGCGTCGTAAAACATAACGAGGGTAGAGACGTCTGTCGTTAAACACACACACACACACACATCTGCACCGCTGGATGATGTGTGTGTGTGTGTGTGCGCGCCTTTTATCCATAATGAATCATTACAGGCCACACAGTCCGCTCACAGCTGTGTGTTCTCACTTCTAATGAGATAAAGCACTGTATTTGTTATAGACGTTAGTTTGGCGTGAGCGCACGAGGCCTGTAGGATCAATAGAGTCCTTGTGTTTGTGTGCGCGCGCGCGCGCGTGAGTGACAGCGAGCACATGGCGGCCGTTTCTAGTACAACACACTGACACACATCGGAGGGCTCGACGCGGGGCTGCAAACGAGCCTCCGGTCCGGTCAGCCCCCCGTTCAGGTTTCCGTCGCGTCCTTGGCCTGCCCTGCGTTCATTCATCTTGTCGAGGCTCGATAGAAATCCGATGCACATCCATTATAGGGACGGTAATCATATCTAGCGGGTCATAAATGAAGGAGAGGAGAGAGAGAGAGAAAAAAAGATGGAGAGAAAACGTTGCACGTCGATAGGCTACTTACCGGGGTTTTATCTTGCTGGCTCGGGACTCCATTGCTGTCTGATGCTGCTAATGGTTTCATAATGAAAAAATGTTCGCCGGGCTAAAATCTAACATCCCGGAGCTGCTCTATGCTACAGCACAGACCCCCATCTTCATCCGAGCCGCCGAGCCTGCCTGCCCTCTCCCCTCCCTCGGCTCTGCGCCGTCTCTCTGGAAGGAGGCGGCGGCTTGTCAGTTTTGGGAGTATCCGCTGTTCCTTGGCCTGATTAGACTCTCCAAAAAACCCAGCAGCAGCAGCGGCAGCGGCAGCGGCAGCTTGTGCGTTTATTCCAGCCTCCCCGCTGCTTCCCACAGAAATATCTTAAAACCACAGAGGAGGTGGCAGATATCCTTTTTTTATCCAAAGCAAAGACGAGCCGGCTCCTACTGTCCGCGCACTTGACATTCACATCTCCAGCCGGAGAAGAGCGGCGCGCCGATAATAGAGCAGAAAACAGGAAAGAAGAAGAAAAAAAAAGATGAGAAAAAATGGCTGACAACACTTTCACTCACGTTTGCTCCCTCCGCCTCCCCTCTCTGTCTCCCTTTCTCCCTCCCTCCCTCCCTCTACCGAAAGCAAAGCTTACACACGCGAAAACGCACGCAAACGCCTTTATGCACCATTATATTATTTGAAGACGCCTGCAGCCTTCTCAGCCACCGACGTACTGTACGTTAAACCCAGCGGTTTGTTTGGAACGGGGGCAGCAGGGGAGGAGGAGGAGGAGGAGGGGGGAGATGTGTGTATGTGTGTCAGGGGTGGAGGAGGGGAGGTGGTGGTGGTGGTGGTGGTGTTGGTGTTGGTGGAGGGGGAGATGAAGGAGGGGAGGGGGTGTAAGGACCTCCTCCCTGCCAGACAGTGATGCTGTAAGAGCAGCCACTATGGCTGGGCTTACAAACACCCCCCAGCACAGATAGAGAGATGGAAAGAGGAGAAGGGCGGATGAGAAAAATGAAAGTGGGGGGGAGAGGGATGAGAGAGGAGAGATGAAACGTCAGGATGGAGCTGATACACGGTGGAGTGGTGGGAGGAAGAAAGAAAAAAAAAAATCAAAAAGGTGGATGGATAGATGGATGGATGATAGAAAGGGTTGGAGGGAGGAGAGGAGCACAGTGGGAGTAATGCCATTATCACGCTCACTTCGGCACAAGACCATGGCTGGAGCCGGTTGGCATAGTAACGGAATGAAGGAAAGCGATTTCCTGGGCGGGGAGACAGAAATGGAGACAGCAGCACTTCCTCTAGAGAGAGTGAGAGTGAGTAAAAGAGGTAGAACCACAGAAGAAGAGAAAGAAGTGGAATCGTTTTTCTGGAGGAGGAGGGTAGAGGAAGGAGAGGAGAGGAGAGGAGAGGAGAGGAGAGGAGAGGAGAGAGGAAAGAAATTCAAAATGGGCAGACGGCAGTGAAACACACACTGGCATCAGAGATGTCACTCTGTCACTGTCACTCAGCTGAAATAGCCATGGCAACTGGGTGAGCACGAGCCGCCGCCACCCCCCCTCACCCTCAGCCTACCACCAGCCCCCTACACACCCTCCAGGGCTTTCAGTTGCTGTGGCGACTGAAGCAGCGAGACATGGCGAAATGGAGGAGGGAGGGGAGACAAGTGTGTGTGTGTGTGTGTGTGTGTGTAAGAGACAAAAAAAGTGGCAACAGACTGCCACTTCACCTTCACTCAGCTGTAGTACAATGAGCAGCAGCGTCACCAACAAACAAACAACACGCAAACACCACTCTGCTTTGTGAGAACAAGAGGGGAAATATGTTTGTATTATGCATGTGTGTGTGTGTGTGTGTGTGTGTGTGTGTGTGTGTTCAGGTGGTAAGGCCATGCCTCTAGAGACTCTGGATATTGGATACATAAAAAGGTCCAATATATGGAGAGTCTCCTGACAGGCAGAGATGTGAAGATGGCATTCTAAGTGACAAAAAAAGAAAGAAAACACATATCACAGGGAACAATGAGAGTTTAAAGGCCAGCCAAGACAAATAAAAATTTAAAATAAGAAAGAAAACAGACCTTCTCCAGTTCATATCGCAAAATAAGAGAGAGAGACACAAAGGACTGAATATCACCAACCAGAGCTGTCATCATTATAGCCGAAGAAGCAGCAGCCGAAGAAGTGTCACACCTCAAAAAGTATTTTTTTTTTTTTTGTCACACCGTTTTTATGAAATTTGAGGGTGTCAATCATAATCTGCCATCCTCTTCCATTACTGTTATTTTCTTGTCGTTTTGATGTTTTTAAAAATAAGTCATCTACAACTGCAACACTCAGCTAAAGCATCATGTGAGCACTGAAACTACTGGTCAGTCTACCAGTTAGAATATGGAGGAAATTAAACAACTAGTCTGATGATTAATTAGGTTATATATTGAGCAGCAATGATCTGATCTTCTGTTTTTCTGTATTTTAATTTCTTATATATTTTTAGATTTTGGATTGTTGGTTGGATAAAATAAGATATGTGATGATGCTTGGGTTCTGGGACTCAACTATGGCTTAAAAATCAAAACATTGGTCACAATCTTTCACCGAATTATGATGCTAAATCATACCTGATGATCAGGTCTAAATTATGCAGACCCTCTATGCAGACAGTGGAGGCTGGAGCTTTTTGTTATTCTGTATAAAGAGCCTGGGTGCTGTGCCACAGACAATGCCTGGAAAGCAGCGTACTACTAGCTGGTTTTGGAGCTGCTCCCAGTCAAAGTAATGGGGAGGTGTGTGGGAGGAGGTGACGGGGGTGGGGAGGGAAGCTGGAGACCCGGCATGACATCACCTCTCCCTGCCCCGAGCCATGATGTAATGTATCACAACAACAAAAAAAGCTCAGGTGCTTTGCTGTACAGCCCGATCATTAACGTCTCCAACAATCGCCGTGGGGGAAGAGGACCGGGGCATCATTACATCACCGCGGCAACGGGGTCGCGTCTGGGGAATATCAGACCTTCCTGCCCATCCCCCTTCGTTTAAAGCTTTCTAGGAACAAACAAGCCAATTAATCTTTTTTTTTTTACTGACTAATCACAAGCTAAATGTAAAGGGGAAGGGACAGGGGAGCATCGATCTTAGAGGATTGTGACAGTGACGTGAAAAACGCCACTTGAGAATAACATTAATGCACTCGTGCTCAATCGCAGTGTGTGCTAAATGCATGAGCTGGGAGGGGGGTGAGAGGCTGGAGTGGGGGGAGTGTCTCATCTGCCATTTGTAAACAGTCTGTGAACCCCGCGTGGCTGCTACTGTTCCATGCATTTATAGGGTCGGCCATGTGATGGTGTTTTGCTTGCTGATGCGTAGCATTAGGGCCATAAAAACCTCATTACACTGCTGGATGACACACCAGTGCACAGACACATGACACGCACGCGCGCACATACACACACACACACGTACTAACACAGGGCCAGTGTTTCAAGGATGATAATACAAAAAAAAAAAACAGCAACATCTCCAGCCCAGCGTCTGAATTCAACTTGATTTTTGTTCACATACAGCAGAATACACACAGTATAAGGCAACAGCTTGCATGATTTTAGTCAAACTTACAGAGCACACACCCAGCAGAGCAACATATTTCTGCATTAAAGACATAACTCACAGCTGACATGAAACCAGTCCTTCAGCATGGTAAAGCATGACAGTGATCATACCCCAAGATGCATACCATCCAAAGAAAAAAAAAAAAAACACCACACAAACAAATTCAGTCACATCTGGACTGCATGTCTGAGGCTCAGTTCCTCAACCAAAATTTGATATTTTGAGACTTTAATGTGGCTCTCATAAACCAGCTCAAGAGCAGAGACTAGAGGCGGGGAGAATAAATGATGCAGTCTCCGGACACGCACAGTGCTGGAGAAACGCTTCTTAAAGTGAAACATTACATTTTCAGAATGGAGTGATTGTTTTCACACACCACTTTGACAGGAGACCTGTGAATGTGTGAAATAATCAAATGTTAAATTGAACTCTAATGGCATTGTTGTGATTTTTACACTTTTAGAATTAACGGGTAAAAATGATGATTCTAGCCAAGACAATCAGGATATCAAAAAAAGCTATGAGGAATGGGAAAAAAAAAGAAAAAACAAAACAAAACTAGATCATCACCAGAAAATGAGACTTCAGTTGCTTTTTCTTACTTTCTTTTTTTAATATCCTGTTTAGGCATGCGCAATTATTGAGAACTGCAATATGGCCCAGTGAAAGATGCAAATTTCAGAAGCTGCAATTTTTGGATAAAGGTAAAAAATGTGTGACAAAACAGCATTATATTGAAGTACTGTCATGCTGCGGTGATTCCCTGGCCTGCAAATCTTGTTCTACAGATCATACAGTCCCCAACAATTAAACGAAAACTGTGATTATGCCCACTAATCATGAATCATTTACCAATCTGTCAACATAATGGCAATATGATTTAAAAAAAACAACAAAACAAACATATTATGCAGCCCTAATCTTGCTCAAGAAGACTTCAGCACGACTTCTCATGGGAACATACATTTTTATAGGATCAAACTCAACGTACTCTGATTTATTGATCTGTGTCTATCCTTGTTCACTGAATTTGTTTGCAAGCCAACAGAAGCCTCATGTAGAGAGAACACAGCCCTCTTGACTGCCAGCTTGGCGCATTAATCCTCGACGGTCTGTCCCATTACGACGGCTCTAAATAGTATTGTTAGAACGAGAAAGATGATCTAATAAAGAGACTACATTTTCATAACTGCAGCCCAGGGGATTATTTCATTTATCAAACTGTTGTCACCTGCACGCTGCTCTGGAAATAATTTGATACGTGGGCAGCAAGGCACGTTTAAAAGATTACACTTGTAGGTTCACAGGAGCAACATCTGTTGTGCCCTTGTACCCGCGACAAGGTTCATAAATCTAAAAAAAAGTGAATGAAAAGAGGAGCGCTGGGAGAATAAGTAGCAAAGTAAGATTGTTGTGAAGTGAGTGAAAAATTGATTAGTAACTAAAGGTTTCCGGATCAGGTTATAGACTAACTGTGGAAGGTTTTGACCTGGAAGTCTGAAGTGGAGTGGACTGAAGAGGTCTCGGTGAGTCAGTCAGCTGCAGGGAGCATGTTTCACTTCACTCCATGTCAGAAAGAGAAGGCAGCAGCAATCTTTAACTGTAAAGGGTCAAACGCATGTGTTCAACGTCCAAAGACATGAAGCAGGGCTGTGCTTTGAGCTAAATGTTAACATCAGCATGCTTCAATGAGAATGCTCACACGCAGATGTTTAGCAAGTATATTGTGTATTACCAAGTTCTCCATCTTAGCTTAGCATAATAGCATGCTAATATTACTACTATTAAACACAAAGTGCAGCCTTTTTTATTATATTTTTTTTAACTTATGCTTTTCTTGATGATGTTACGAGATCACCAAAGTTAGGATTCATCCTCTGTGGAATGTGTACTTATTTTTTTCCTGACAACCTTTTACTTTTACCACCTACACAAATATGTGTACATTTTACTCCTTTCTACGTCAAGGCGGGTGCGGATGCAACATGGCGAAAACAGCATAAGAGATGTCACAAGACAAGAGCGCGAGACGCGATCCTGTTTGAGGTTTGAGTTACCTTTGCACAGAAACAGCCGGCAGACGAAGAAAGAGAGCACTTTATACTTTTATAGTACATTTCAGAGCCTGTACTTTTTCACTTTTATTTGAGTGCCTGGCTATAAACCTTCTAAAGGCACTACAGCAGAAAATCATGCTCATATTTCTGAAGATAACTGGTCAAATGGAGTCAATGTGGTGTTACTGTATGATTTGTAATTCCTCTCAACAACCATACGAGATAAAATTTATCACACCAGAGGCGGAGAGAGCAATTTCACACAAACAGCAGCCTCCATGTACCAGAATGCAGTGCACTCACAAGACAAATTTTTTTTAGGGCTGGAGCTATCACAGAGCTTCTCAAATATCCACAAACTACTTGGTTAACTAGCTATAAATATATACAACCACAGGGGAAGAGGCCACACCAAAAGTTAAATTCTTCATTACAAAACAAGAAACTCTCTGACGACAGCGGAGAGTGAATATTTCATTGATGGGACAAGAAGTTATTACAGGATTTTAAACTGCTTTTACAGTACATGGATCTCGGGGCGAGTGATAATTGCTCATGTGGAATCTGGTGCGTTAATTGATATCATCCTTTACAGCTTAATAGTTCACATTCACAATGTGCAACTTAATGTAAGAGGATATTACATCAGCTGGTTTCATTCTCCGTTTTACTGCCCGATGTACTCACGGCTAATACCAGTGTTACAGACGCAGTTAAATACAACATTATTATGTGAAGGTTTAATGCATGCATGCCAGACATCTTCTCGAAAAGCACCAAACTCCGATGATCCCGCTCTTTCATCATGCTCTTATCATTATCAGCTGTCGTTCTCAATGATAACATGTATTCAGAGGACTGTACACTCAACATGAAGCAAGACAGTTTACACAATTTTATTTTTAGACTCACTCAAAAACAGATTTTAACCCTTATTCAACCAGACAAGCAGAATGAGCATTGTTATTAATATCTCAAGTATCTCCTGCAGCATGCAGCATTGTCTAACACTGAACAGATCAAACCGTCCTGCCATCAATTGTTCAGAGGGATTTTGATCAAGTGACACAGACAACAAAAACAGCACACTTTGTGATCCTCGCAGTGCAGCCTCATTACCATCCAAAATAAATGTCATGTGTCAAACCTTTGTGAAAATACTCAACTTTCAAAAAGGTCTTTGAATGTCAAAACTGACATGAAAAGCACATCAAATGTCAAATAAGCGTGTTCTAGAACACTGGTTGAGAAATGAACCGCAGACGTGCGAGGCGCAATTTCAGCAGTATTGTGGAATATGAGAAAAATGTCCGTTCTGCTTCCATCAAACCATAATGTCTGATGATATTTGGCTATTAATAACAATAAACACCAATTCTGCTTTGGTTTCTGTGCTGGGAAACAGATAGAGAAACAAAGAATGACGCTCTACAACTTCAAATAAAAAGGCATGTTTACTTACATGCTATGGAAAATAAATGAAGTATATCCTCTTTTCATCAAACACCATGACCATGATTTTATTGTCCTTACAGATTTATTGATAAAGTAAAAGTTCTGGAGCTGAAACACTTAGACAATTAATCAGTTAGCCGATGGAGAGAAAATTAAATAGGCAAGTATTTTAATGATTGATTGACCGTTTAAGTGAATGCCTTTGGCTTTGTCAGGTAAAACAAGCAATTTAAATATGTCAGCTTGGGGTAAGTGAAATCATGATGGCCCTTTCTATTTTATGGACCAAATCACTGATTTATTTTGACAGATGAATCAATAATAAAAATAATCATAAGTTGTCGGAATGATTTTAAACAAACGCCCCAAAAAATGAAGGAATGAGGAAGGCAAGAAAGCAAGAAAACAAAGTGTACGATGAAGCGTTTCTTCTTTCACCGCTGCAGTTCCTACAACAAGGTCTATTCAAAACTGAGGCTTTTGTATCTGTGCACAGCTGAAGCAGAGCCGCTTGTCACAAAGGACAGCTCTAAAAATAGGAGCTCGGCTTTTTCTGCGGCTGAGAGCGGCAGGTTTGTTCTCCCTGCTCTCGCATTTCTCAGCAGGCCCCGACTCCTCAACACCTTTGAGCTCTGATCTCTGCAACCTTTTCCTCGCGTATTCATCTCTGCTCGGACACTGCTGGACTCTGGACTGGGACGCTGAGACGCACAGACCAATGTGTGGTGATACCACGTTCATATGCTTTATAAATAAAGCCCATGCCGCATTTATGGTTCTAAATAGCTTGAAATGTCTTTCAGAGCCATCATAATCAAACACATGGTGAGGCAAGACCCAACAGAACCACACCTACACAGCAGGGATAATAATAATCCATAGAGCCTAAAGACAGTCAATACCATTATCAAGCACATCAGCACAGTTCTTCAATCCACTAAATTGTTGCCATTATCTCAGTTTACAGGCCCATAAGCTCCAACAGACTGATGCTGATCATTCAGCAACGTGATGAAGTCTATTCTCAACCGATGCTGATTTTTCTCATGATACAGGATAATATGCGTGGAAGCAGAAAACATGAGTGAATTCATGTTGCTGTAGATGTTGTGGTAATACAATGTGTGGTGCAGGCGTCCCTGCTCGTCTGCATCAGCGTCAATGCCAGCAAATGGAAGGTATTCATTAAGGAAGTCTACCAGAAGCTACAGATACAACAAACGGGGAACAGACGGAGATAAAACCTCCAGCAGAAACACAAACACAGACAGCTAGAGGAAGCAGTACACACAGACACACTCACATATAGTAAGCACAACAGACAACATTGTTAATAGGTACGGTACCTGAGGTTTATTGCATTCCTGGCAGCCAGGTTAAAGGAGAGAGCCATGAAAAGAAGCAGAAGAGATGAAAGTTATCAAACGTGCCACTTGCCAGTTGAGGATGTGAGAAGAAAAGTGGGTGAAAGCTGCACAGGCATGTTAAAATGCAGCGCTCTGCACCAAACTGAGGAAGAATTTCCATGTTACCCCGAGACTGAATGCATCTGCACGTCACTGCACTTCGGAGAGATCTTTGTCCTAAAGTCCTAAAACTCAAAAGCTTTAATTAGTTTCTCTCATTTGGATTTCTCTAAAAACAAAGCCACTTTTTTTAAATATGCAAGAAAAATTTATATTTTAATAAAAAAAAAAAAAGATTACATCAACCTTCGGGCAAATTTATTTTATTGTTCTGGGACTCTGCAAAATAACTTTCAAGGTGAAAACTCAACTTTCTCTGTGCTCTAAGCCAAGGACAGGTAGGGAACACACAGACATGCATTATTATTATTCTGGCTTGCACACACACATCTTTCCATTCAGCATGCCTGCAGATTACTGAACAGATCACTTTAACTTCTTAACCTCTTCATTACCACCGTGGGACATTTTTCCACCTCCAAACACACAATAAGACTCTAATTATAAGACGCTATATAAGTAGTCATTTCAAAAATCACTTTATCTTTTGCAAATTAACTTTGGAACCTTTGGTACAATTACCTCAAACACATGAGACCACGGCGGAGCGAGCTCTTAATGCCCAGTCTCAGTTCAGCAGTTATAGCGTCCGCTGCTCTCAAATTTAAGATCACACTTTAAACATCTGTTTTAGCAGGCCTGAGATGATTGTTTCATTTACAAAAAAATTATCTAGTTCAAGCTTCTCCAGTGTGAGCTCTTGCTGGATTTTTACGTGCTAGAGAAAAGACAGGTTCAAAGTAAAGATAACCCGTGAACTAAAGCTCACAGAGTATTCTGCACTTTAGCTGCTGACGCTAGCTTCACAGGCAGCTACCTCAATAAAACATTATTGAAGGAATAGCTCGGTATTTTGGGAAACACACACATTCAATTTCTTGCTGAAAGTTAGGTGAGAAGATCAATACGTGTCTCGTGGATGGTAGGTATTAAGCTGGGGGCAGCAGCTGGTTAGCTTAGTGTAGCACACAGACTGGAAACAGATCTAGTCTTGCCCTGTAAAGCGACTAATGCTTAGTTGTCATTTTGGGTGCAGCTGTATTGGGTTTGAAGTTCACGTGAAGGGAAACTGTGCTACCCTGTGACACGTGGTGTAAAATTATCTTCACAACCCAATCCTCACATTCATCATTCCCTTATACTATTAATATATTGGCTCAAAGTCATCTCATATATATGTAGGCACCGAACAATTAATATTTAAGAGCTCAAAGGTAAATACTTGTCAGAGAAACTCACTCTTGTCTGCAATACCTCCACACACTGTACAGTTTATCTTAAAGCAATTAAAAAGCAGTCAGTACATGAGTGAGCAATGTCACTGTCAAGGACACTCCGACAGAGCATGATTGCTGATGGACACTTTGGCAGTTGCAGGGATTAAACCTGTGACCTTCTGATTACAGGGCGGCCTCGCTAACCACCAGGCCGCCCGGGTGGAGGAAAAGAGTAAAAGGAGTATTGATTGTCTGCCTCCTGCTGCTTGTATAATTATAGAACAGCTGTTTGGGGCCTTGGATGCCCTACTAGCCACTGAGTAAACCCAGAGGAGGAATATTACTCATCTGCTCAGAGAGTATGGGGTGTCTGAGGAGAGTTTGGAAACGAAAGAAAGAGGACAAAGGGTAGAGGAGATAATGGAAATTATCAGACGTTGGTGGAGATAAAATCAGTAAACACAAGGGCTTGATGGCGGCCACATCAACGTTTCATTTTAAAGTGAGTGACAGGCAGAATCTGCACAAAGACATTAAGTGAGTGGCCGAGTGAGAAATCAGGGAGAAAATCAGTGTGTGCATGGTTGTGTGTGTGTGTGTGTGTGTGTGTGTGTGCACGGCAGGTCAACGGCACAAATGGCTGTTTATATTAGAGGAAGAGATGGAGTGTGTGAGATAAAGTGCAAAATGGAGAGCGACTGAGAAACAGAGATTATGAGCATTTGGGAGGGAGAATATAGAAAGCGCAACAGAGAGAGAGAGAGAGAGAGAGAGAGAGACGCCCAAAATAACTGGTGTCCATTCTCAACAAGGCACCCAAGTCTTATCACACTGCTCTGAGCACACAGGAGACGTGTTGAATCCCAAACACTGTCCTCTTTCACTGCCCTGATTTATCCAGGACACATCTATAAACAGAAATGTATTTTTATGTGTCTATCTTAATCTTTTTTTTGACGTAGAAATTCCTGGATCTTGGCTTCTGATGATGATGAACCACAAATGTAAGCTCAAACCACAGCTGTGTTTCTTTTCACGCACTTTAAATGAGTACATCAGCTACATTCCTTAAGTAAAATGTGATAATAATATTTCACATGACAAGCCAAGGAGCAAAATGTCCTTCAGATACATGGGATGAAACATGGTTTGTGGAAATGTGATAACGATGGTGAAAAAATAAAAGAGGACAGTCTTTCATCAAACCTTAAATCTTAAAGCTTTTAGTGTTTAGCAGTAGATGTGTGGACAATAAATCTGACCAACGCATTAGAAGCCAAGCCAAAACTGCCATCTTTCACCTCAGAATTATTGCAAAGGTCACTCTGAAACATTAATGCATTATCGTAATGAACGAGAATCAGAGCCACAAGCTAGCAGGCTAACAAGCGAGGAGATCAGGTACAACTTGTTCAGAGATCTGCTATGAAATATGGATAAAATCATCTTTAATCACTGCCATCCTTGCTTCTTTACAGTGCTTCACATAGGCTGGGTTTTGCGTTCATTGCAAAAACAAGTAATTCACAGATTTGCAGGAGGAACTAAGAGTGAGTGAGAAAAATAGCAACAGAAAAATGGCCACAAAAGCAGCAACAACTATGGATGAGATCAATACTGCTATAGACGGTCTTTTAAGCCGACTTCTATATTTACATGTTCAAGAAATAACTCGCATCATGTTTGAACCCTGAGAGCCAAATAATCCTCACATCATACAGATAATAGTTTTGCTTCAGATCATGGTGGTGAGCGTGGGGTGGCTGTATAAGTGTGTGTGTGTGTGTCAGCACTCCCAGTGGGAGTTCCACTCCTGGGTTAGCATTACATTTATCTTTTAGATATTAAGATACAATGACTGAGCATGTAACAGCTGTTTTCAGACAGACTGCCCACTGCCTGTATTGAACCCGTGACCTTGGTGTTACAGAACAATCCATAGGCACACTGTACCTGTCTGACAATGAAGGCCACTCTGCTACTTAGCTATTTCAGGACTCAATGCAATACTGAGCACGGTGGCTGGCATTGGTACATCACGTCTCGTCATGCTCCCAAAAGAAAAGCCATTATGTTTACGTTCAGATTTTTAATCACATATCACTCATAATACTTTATTACTGCTTAAGTGCAATTTTAAGTTTAAGACTTGTATTAGAGTATTTTTCAGATTGTGCTATTAATAGTTTTACTAGAATAAAAGATCTTCCATCACAGCTTATTGTTTAGACTAGGAAAGGTATTGTGACCTTACAGCGCTGTCCTGGTTACACATACACATACTAACGTAAAATCTGATGTTTGAGATATGCCTTTAATGAAACAAGAGCTAAAACAACTCAATTAATCAACAGAGATTAAAGCAGGATGTGTCACTTTTATATATTTTCTTCAAGTTTTGGACTGTTGGTTGGACCGAACAAGAAAACTGAAACATCACCTCTGCACTGCAAACTTGTGATGGACAGCCACTTCTTCATGGACATATAAACTAAACAATCAGCAGTGGAAATAATCATCTCAGCCCTCAATAAAACAGATCTGTCCACAGAGTTTCTCATATACTCTGATTCTTTAGCTTCATGTTAGTCTCATGGGAGTGACTAAGCTGAATAAAAATCTTGCCTGACAGAGAGATTTTCTTTCTTCAACCTCAAGTTTCTCCTTGGTGCATTTCTCACCTCCTAAATATGCCTCGGGGTAAGAGGGAAGAAAATCTGAGCGTTACTTGGCATTCTAAATGATAGAGATTAGCTTGCTATGTCAGCTTAGCATCCGCCCAGATTCAACTCTGTCACTCTGCTCCCCTCCACCCCTCTGTCAGCAGCAGCAGCAGCAGCAGCAGCAGCGGTGGAAATGGCATACTGCGCTCTTGCTAAGTTAGCTCCCTTTCCTACTGTACTTCTAAGTGCACTCGAGCAGAGCCCATTTGGGACTGCTGGTTGCCATGGTACCTGCTTCATCCTTCCCACAGGAACGCTACTAGAGCGAGGAGACTCGAGTGTGTGACGGGAGACATCGGGCCATGAGAAAGTTCAGTGCAGTCTTTTGAAACTAAAACACAGCGAGTCTAAATTTAGGATCCAGGGTGGGGCTGGAGGGAGGCAGCAGGAAGATGACGATGTCGCATTTTTCCATTTAAAGCGTGATTGTTTCATAGCGTTCCAAGAAGAACTGGGTACACTGACAGAACCCCCATGGGAGCGTCAGGAATGAAGGGAATGCAGTGAAATTGTGCAGAACGGGAAAAACTACATGCTACTGCTGGGTTATTTGTATCATTAGTGTGAAAATGTTTTGCTTCCCATTCCCAGGGAAAGAAAACACAGATAGGGGGGAAAGTCTTCCTCTGTTGGGGTCGAATCCCTTCACATGATACTCTTCCTCTTGTGATAGGATACAAGTCTTTACACCGTCAGAGCACCAAAACACATCCTGCTTTCATTTTCCATTGCTGACTTCATCTAAACTCTATACAAAATACAAGTTTGATTTCTAACTTGCAGTATTTAATTAGAAGTCTTGTTTAGAACCTTAACCCTTAACCCTCCTTTTGCAAATTCCTCCTCAATTTTCTCCCTAAACACAGTTCAGTTCCAAAAAAAACTATTAAATCACAATATACTGTCTTCTCATCATCAACCATTGTTCTCATCGTCATCTCATGCACTCCAAAAATGACACTACTATCACGTCTGTATGTTTTGTTGATTGGGTGATCTGCATTAAAACCGTCCAATGAGATGCACCAGCAGACATGGCTGTTTCTGTGCAGTTCTTCTTTAAGGCAGTGGTTCCCGATGTGTTTTGCTTGTGCCTGCCTGTGTCCCCTTGTCATAGCTCAATGTCTAGGAGTGGCCGTCCAGCTGAAGTGATTTTCCTTTCACAGGCCATTACATAATAAATAATTTAAGAGGCCTGGGGTTGTATAGTTGGACATTACTCCAAAAGAGAGAGGCAAATAGAGTTTTATTTTTCTTGTTTTACACCACAAAAATAATCGTGTGAACCCTTACATTCATCTTAGACCCCTGGGAACCGCCGCTTTAGAAGTAAGGCTCTTATCTAAACAACTTCCTTTTCTCTTGGTTCAACCATCATCAGCCAGCATCAAACATGTTTCACTCTCCAGGCCACACTTCGCCTGAACATGCAGGGAACTACATGACTGCACCATGGATGTGCGTTTTAATCATGTGCATATGTACAGACAGCTGAAGCAAAGTGATCCATTGGTGCCGAAATGTAAATGCTGGATACCAAAAGTGTTCATATCGGACTATTCTCAGCACAGACAGACAGAAATTATGGTAGTATGAATGCTCAACAAATGACAAAACATTTATGAAACAGGGTAGATCGACAGAAACGTCAGCAGAAGCTACAAACATGACACTCAAGTGTGCTTTAAACCAGCGAGGAAGGGTGAAACAACAAACACACACTACAGGGAGGAAAGCTCGGTGCAAAGATTAGGAAAACACACTCCAAGCACACCCTGTGGGGACAAGGATGCCCTTCTCCAGGAAACAAGACATCAAAACACAACCACCAACAAACAAGGGTCAGCTGAGGCCACGTAACACAAAGTTGGTTAAACAAATTTTCAGCTGTGATCTGAAGCGAGCCCGCACAACAGGTTCTGAAGAAGAAGAAGAAGAAGAAGAAGAAGAAGGAAGAAGAAGAAGAAGAAGCATGACACACAAACGGAGCACAACACGGCAACAGAGCAACGCTGAGCTGCCTCTGGAGCGCACAGCAATCCACTGCAGCGAGGGTAAACACCAAACCGTAGCACAGAGGGCGCAGAACTCACCGTGTGGTATCCCCGTGCTATGGGCGGCTTTCCAGTCGGGTACGGATCCACTGTGTCGATGATTGTCTGCCTCTCCCCTTTCTGGTTGATCTTCCGAAAGCGCCGACGGGACTGTCTGTGCGAGGCTTGTCGCTGAAAGTACTCCTCATTTTCATCCATATAGTCCACCTGGAGATGACAGGGAGGGAGGGAGACAGAGAGACGGGGGAGTGACTCTCTTCATCTTCATTCACGCCCTTCGCCAATCCCTCCCCCCCCAAAAAAAAAACTAAAAAAAAAAAAAAAACATGCACACGCGCTCATCCGAAAAACCCCACCCTCCTATACTCCATCTCCCCATTTCTCCACCTCCTCTCATTGCGTAAAAATAGAAGTGTGTGTGGGCCGCGCGATGCACACCTACGTCAAAGGGTTCTCACAAAACATAAAGAGAGACGGAGAGAGAAAGAAACACAGGGATGAGTGAGGGAAGGAAGGAAGGAGGGAGGGAGGGAGGGAGGGAGGGAGGCAGGCAGAGAGCGGTGCAGAGTGGATTGATTTACAGACAGTGATAAACAGAGATGGAGTCTGATGGAGTGAAAGACAAGCAGATGAAACAGACGCTGGGCTCGGTCTCTGTTAAACATATTAACCACAATGAAATTACACGTTAAAACAAGATAAAATCCATGTTTCCATTTTTAATGAACTGAAAAGGGGAAAGAAAAAAACATTTTCCAAGTGGAAACTGGCACAGGATGCCACTTGAACATCGCAGTGAAGTCATACTCTACACTTTTATAAAGTATTTTTGGATGAATGCTATTTAAATGGGACCTCTCTGTTGCCGGGCGGCTTTGGGTCATGATGGAATGACATACTTAAGTTTCTTTTTTTTGGGGGGGTGGGGGTGGGGGTGTGGGCATTCCTCTTACCCTCTCGCTTGCTACTTTCACTGCGGCTTCACATTTCACAGCGCTCAGCCTTTGGGATTACACCACTAAAATCTCTCTCTGCCGTACCAACTGCTGCCATGACAACGGCCGTGGAGCTGTGTGTGTGTGTGTGTGTGTGTGTGAGAGCGAGCGAGCAAGAGCATAAGTGTGATTGTGTGTCTAATTGCAAAATCTCGAAGCAACGTGTGCATGTGTGTGTACAGTACGGACACGTGAGCGGCTTATTTTTCTTGCTTTTGACGTGTGAAGTCTCTCGGCTCGTGTTTGTACCTGCAGGTCCACATGTGTGCATCTTTCGGTGTGTTCTTCAAACTTGTAGCAGCGGGGGTTTAGCTGTGTGTATCTATATTCCAGCAGCACAAAAAAACCTCAGTAATTATAGGGCAGGTTGGCACCCATTATAGCAAAAAAAAAAAAGGGGGGGTAAGGCCAGTAAGTGTCTGCAGCGAGCAGAGCAGAGGGTGTTATTACCGAGGGGTTTGTGTGCAGCTGATATGGGCTCAGTTAAACAGGAGCCACCCCATCTACAACGCACATTCATGGAGACATGGCAATTACAGCATGTAAAAGGATGTGCTGTGACTGCAGCAGCGACAACCAGCCGTTATTATATACTGACAAGACGTGGGTTATGTTTGAAGTCTTCCTTTAAAAAAAAAAAAAAGAGGATAGAAATGATGCATGGTGAGGGTGCAGGAGCATGCATGTGCGTGACTTAAAGGTGGCAGTATCATACAGCACGCAAGAGACCATCTTATCAGTGAACAAACGGTCCGTCTGCAATCAAAATGGTGTGACGTATTGGCTCCCGTTGTCCACAGCGTGTGCCAAAGCGGTCAAAATATTTGCACAGCTTTGTTCACTGCTCCTCAACACACTATTGCCTGCAACTCATTATGCTAATTATGTTTTTCCTGTGATCTCTGTGTTCCCTACTTAATTCCTTCTTCATAGAAAGTGCTTCGAAATTTTCAAGATAAACTCAGGATGAATAAAGTCAAGGAAAGTTTCACGCCTCAAGGTTTGTGTCAATCATTCAGTTGATATATGATGTAATTGGGTAAGGATGAAGTTAAGTCTTAAGGATAGATTCAAGATGTTCATTAGAAAGTCTTCTGGAGTTCTTTTTGTGAGGAATAGGACAAGTATTTATCCACGGAGCTGAGGCAGATTTAATGATTAGTCATGCAAAAAGAAATATGATATGCCACATAATAATCCATTTTGATAATCAATAAATCCTTAAATCTTTTTTTTCTTCTTCGTCTTATGTGATTGGAAACTGAATATTTTTATGCTTTGGACAGTCACTGTTTTCTGACATTTTATAGCAATGAACCGATTAGTGGAGAAAATAATCGGTAGATTACATGATGGACATAATCATTAATTGCAGCTTTATTTATCTCTGTGATTTGCTGCTGCCTTGCTGGTGGATATGATCACTTAAAAACAGACCAGTACAATTCCCCATGAAACATTAAAACTGAGGAAGGAATCTTAAACAAAACTCCAGTTTGGTTTATTCAACTCTCCAGACTTCCTATTCTGTCGTGTAGCAGTGTGTGCACTACGCATACATTTTTTCGCTGAACGACAGCTGTTCTCAGATTTTGCCTCCACTATACTGCCTCCATTTTAGTGCAAAATCATCAGCAAAACTGCATCTGTTCTGATCTGCAGAGGGCTTCCGCTCAACAGATGATTGCATTGTGCCGCTACCTCCTGCTTCTGTGCCCCACAGAGACAGGACTGATTTGTTCCCAGCAACTTCATCTGTGAGCCAACATTTGCCATAAAACTGGGTTTGAGCTTCTATGGGCCATGGACTGGAGAAACCCCACACATGCTGGATTCCAGCAAAGAGACAGATTCGTACAAAACATCACAGAGACCAGTTCTTAAGGATGTTTAATCTCCTGTAGTTAATGTAGGTTTGGTGATACACATGAGTACAGCTCACTCGTAGATCAAGAAACTGCATAATCAATAATTATTAGAATTTCCTATGCGGCATCCTGTGGTTGTGTAACAGGAAAAGCTTTGTCAAAATAAATATTACCGTTCTGTTGTGTGTATGTTATGTGGTGTGTTTGAAGTTGTGTGTGACGTAATGCCTTTGACACTTAAATGTATGTCAAATGGGACTCACCACAATCATCTCTGAGGGTTCCAGGACAATGCACTCACATCCACGTCGCAGGCTGCCTGCTGATCGCTTCCCAAAACTGGACAGAAAAAAGAAATGCAACTAATTAGAGCTTGAATCTGTAAAAGGTGTATTTCTTTTGAGTTTCGACTCTCACTGGCAGCCAAGAAGCACAGAATGTCTATAGGTAACTCTCTGCCCAACATTGTAAATATGCAGTATGGAATTTCTGTATAAAATGTTGAACAGAGCAGCATTGAATGGACAGTTCCTCCTTTCAGCTGTGACCACTCCCACCTGAAGGGAAACACCCGCCTCTGGAAAAGTCTACTTTCATGACGTCACAATTTGTACAGTATGCCTCACACTCCTAATGAGGGGGGAACCGGGGAATATTAAAAGCAGCAGAGACCAAAATGTCTCAAAGAAGGGCAGCAGCCATGGAAATTCTGAGCATGAAGAGATCCAACGTGTGGGTTTTAATGAAGAATGCAGCCTTTGTCCAGCGCACGACCTCAATGCAGACACAAGGACTTCCTTGTTTGTTATTTTTAACATCGTTCAGATTCAGAATGTGACCCATATCTTGTTGGTTTGCTGACTGTTTTGTAAGATAAACTCAAGTGACTCCAAAAGAGCAGAATGCTGCCGGGCTTTGTGTGGCTGCTCGTGTAGTTCTGCATTGTTTCAGTTCTCTAGCTGGGATTTTACACCAGCATGTGGGACATTTACCATTACGTTTAAAATGAGTCAAGTTTGTCTGGAAGCTGAAATGATGACAATGCAAATACAACAGAATTTGTTCTTGTTTTTATGTGGTTAGCGCCTATTCATTTCTGGGATTATTTTTGCTCATCTCATAAGTAAGAGAAAAACTTTTGCAAACATAATTTTAAGTTTGTAAATATGAATATTTGATAATCGAATTAAGGTATGTTTTAGATAATTAGAATGACTGGATTATTAAATAGGTGGGGTAATAATAATATTAGCCCACTGATCCCAATTAAGACTAATAATGGCTTACATACTTCTCTTAGATGGTTTGGCCACCCAGGCCTCACGCAGTGAATGTATTTGATGAAGCACTGCTGAGCATAATACCAAGAACTATTTGCATATGGCACAACACACTTTATATAGTTTATAGGTGGTGTTATAATTCAAATATTTTTAGAGCTACCACTATTTGTGGAACAAATAATCACTGATTGTAAGGAAAGGAGGTTGGAGCATTAAACCAATTCCTCTTGAAACTTCACTGTGTGGCTGATGCACAGTGAGTAACTCCGGGTGTAGAAAATTCTCCTCAGTGTTCGCAGTAAAGGGAGCAGTGAGTAGTGGTGTGTGGCTACCTGCATGGTGGCAACTTTCATCAATCACGCTGACAGGTGCAGACCTCAGGCACAGCATGGCCTAAATGCTTTAGAGCCCTGGGCTTGTGGTTACATGTTGTGTTGGTCAGGCTGGAAAATAAATACCAGCCAGTTGCAAAGAGCTGGTCATACTCTACCTTGCCACTTTGGCAAAGAGCAAATACTGATTTCTGTGGCGCCTTTTCTTCTCTGAAAGTTGTTTTAGCTTGCTTTGCTTTTCTCTTTCTACTGCCTTTCAGAGACGAGCCTTTGTTGGGTTTTGTGCTTTTTCCTCTTTTGTCAGCCGTTCTGTTGTTTCTCTGCCAGTGCTGCAGTTTCACTTGACTAATTTGTCAACTTTTTGATGCCTCTTGAACAACAATGTGTCAAATAGGTCCAAATGATGCACAGTTAACTGCTGCTGAGGAGCAAAAACCAAAATAAAATACAGTATAAATGACGGGCTGGACTTCAACAAGCTGAGCGAAACGAGGCAGTCAGTGGGTTAATGCTGATGGTTGCTGTTTGCTTTGCCTGAGCTTCACTTTAATGCGTTTTAACTCTGCTTGTGTCCCCGTCATACACAAGCCACTGAACTCCACCACAGGGCCACACAGAGTGACAGTATGGAGAGCTTACTCAGTATTTTCACTCACATTCTCATAAGCAGACAAATGTAATAATTTTTTTTTGCAACTTATTCCCAGCAAGGATGATTTGTCATCTGGACAGCAGCTTGTACGAGTGCTTTTGATCTGGTTTTACAGGTGTTTGGAGTCGGTACTAGCTCTGATCCTGTTGGGCCTCCCTTGGCTAGCTCCACTGTGGAAAAGGGAGTAGTGATTCCACCCCATTACGCATCGCCAAACATGCTAGGCCACCAAATGCAAACACTGAAGTGACATGTTCAATCATGTTCCTCCATTACATTCCTAACGTTAGTAATCCAATCCACCATTTTGCAGGAGGCGAATGCCACTGGCAACGTGAGATATTACAGAGGGGATTATGGAAGTGGAGAGTGAGGGGGTGGGAGGCTTTTTTCTAACACAAAAGTGACTTGTTTTGAGATTAAAGCATTCGCTGTATGACTTGTCCTGAGCAAATATAAAGTATGACATGTTGTGTGAGCGAATGTATATTAGACAACAGATATCATATTTGATTCTCACGGTAAATGCCTGATGGTGTAGCGGCATCTCTGCAGCGATCAGCACTGACACACTGTTGAGTGCGAGTATGCAAATATTAAATTTTTATTAGCTCTACTAATGATGCTTAAGTATGTGCGCAATCTACTTGTGATGAATAATCCTGCACTAAAGAACTCAGGTCGACAAGTTGATGTAAGGTCCGTGCTTTCTTTCTGAGAACTTCAGTGTGTGCTGGCTGACGCACAAAACCAGATAAGATAGAAAAGGTGCCAGATGCCTGAACAGGTATGTAACTCATTTATAACAGAGTGCAGCGCTAAGCAAAGATTATGAGTGCCCTTCTTTCCACACCAAAATGCTGCTTTATGTGCTGCGTTCAACCGCACAATTTAAAATGTAATGTAGAATGTTTATTGTCCCCTGACCACATGAGAATTCACCCTGCAGAAGCCGCATGTATATGTTTTGGACTTGCACTTTACATAAACAAATTGCAATGATGACTGCAGAACTGAAAACTCAATATGTTGAAATGGCACTTTCACGGCCCTGAAATCAAAACAAACATGGATGCCAAAGACTGTTGTTCACGGTAATAAAAACCTGCATGTAATGATGCGTGTAATCTTGATATGGCCAACTCTGTAATCATAAAACTGCCTTGAGTTGGGAGTATGAACGCTTGCAAGTGAAAACTTGCAAAAAATATTTTCCATCTCTTAACTTTCGGCCCATAAATCAAAAGACATGCTGTAAGTTTTCATTGCAAGGGTAAAAGCTGGAACTCTCCAGTTAAAGGGTCATTTTTGACCACAATGCACAGGTATATCACTTGTTTAAAGATGACAAGCAGATGACATTGTTGGGTCACTAACCTACTTGCCTGTAACATTTTACAATCTAAGCCTTACTGAGAGAAATGAGCGTAGATGTAATAAAAGGATAGGAAAATATGGTCATTGAAGACATTTTATTTTGGCGGGAAAATCTCTTTTTCCCGCAATTCATATTTAGTTTGTTACACACATGAAACATTAAAGATCCTTTACTATAATCAAATATGCTGCCACCAGACACTTTGTACGAGCTGGTTTCAGACAGGTGGCCGGTATCTCCTTTTCACACTAAACTCTGAAATTCTCCCTCGCTTGACAGATTGACACATCCCTTGCCTCTGTGGCCTCGCATTCCCCCCTGTTATACAACAAGCCTGGGTGTCTGGAATGTCATTCCACATGCATCACCAGCCTTTCACTCTGCGAGTCCACCGCCAAAGCCTCAGATCCAGTCTGCTGTCTGACTGAACCAGTACAATCCCTAATCTGCACGCCTGGTCTGAGCTGGAGGAGGAGGTCCTTGCTCGCTTAAGCCGTTTAACTGAGTAAGTGGTGAGAGGGCACCACCAGCTTTTTTAACCCACCAAACCCTTAAGAAGGACAAAGATTAAACTCCCTAGTTATGCAAGACCCAGCACAGGAGAAGGTAAGGGGAGCTGAGAGGAAGGAGAGGACGCATGAAAACAACATCCAGGCTTGAGGGGTTTACCAACATCCCCTCACAGCTGCAGCTGACCATCTAGCAACCTCTCACCTTGCAAACATAAACTGAATTCCTTGGAGTAACAGTACGGTCGCACCACACACATACCCCAGACCTTTGCCACGCCACCACTGAAATAGAAGCTGACATTGATGCCAAGAATGTGCAATTGACTCGTGACTTTTGCTTCCCAAAATACAACTTCACTGACATCGTGATGGCAAAGAGAAAAGGGCACTGAAGTAGAAAATTTAGGAGAGAATGACGATGACGGCCCATCAAAACTTTTGTAAGACAATCAATCACGGCTGCATCTATCATCCATTTTTTTTCCACCAGCAGGAGCTCCGATTTTGTTTTGGTTTCAAAGTTGCCAAAGGTATTATCTAACCCCCCATACATGAAGAGTGCACACCCCTTTTGCTGGCAGCACACACTGCACACTGACAAATCCAAAATAACATCAAAGTCGTGTTTCACATTCCAAACTTGAAGGATTTACTGCAACCAGCAGCCGACTCGCGGACGAGTCAGACTTTTAAATTACAACCAAACACGGGAGTTTCTAGGCAGACTGTTGGTGAGTCACATACAGGAGTTAAGTGCTGCTGTAGTCTGGACACTCACCGCCGACACTCCAAACTGCTCCCAGAGTGACACCGCCACCTGATAAGATAAGAGGGTCCCTCCTTCTAAAATATCCTCCTGCCACTAGTCCACAGTAAGTCCGACAAGCATGTTCCAGGTCCCGACACTTTGGTGTGACTGCGGCATATCGCCCTGAGTACACTACGGTGCTGCTGTGTGAGAATGGGAGTGTGTAGCTTGGAAAGTGTGCGTGGATCAGCCTCTGCCCAATGGCTCTGCCCCCTCTCTCTCTCTCTCTCCCTCGCTCTGTAATATGGTGCGTAACCAGCATTCCACCGTACGACTCACTTCCTGCTACAGGGTTACAAGTGAGAGGGTGGGGTGTGTGTCCGTGTATGTAATGGAGAGGAGTGGGTAGGTGTAGGACTTTTTTTATCCTCCCCTTTTGGTAAAAGTTACTCATGAACTTTCTTAATCACTAGAACAGAAATAATGCATCAAAATATGTAAAACGCGATAGATTTTTATCACTTAGTACAAATTTACAGACATCACATCTACAGCTTTTAATATTTCTTGTAGGCAAAGAGAGGATGACATCCTAAAAATCTCAGGTAGTTTTTTTTAGGGTTGTAATCTAACAGTGGCTCGTTCCTGCTGAGTTCAAATGTACTTATTGTCAGTGTTCCAAATGAATTAATGTAGAATAAAATACAAATATCTACTTCAGTCACTTACACATACTTTTCATTTCACACTTATGGATCAGTATTGATCCTTGTTTGAATGTGGAAGCTAATGAGCAGGCACCATGCCGGATTAGATTTAAGACTGCTTTCTCTGTGAAAAAATAAACATAACTGGCAATCAGCAACTCTTATTAATAATTAAATTAAAAACAATAATTAAAGTAGTGTTGATTTAACTTTCTCTGAGGCTGAGAGACTTGCAGGAATCAACAGATTTAACTTTAACTTAAAAAAAAAAAAAAAATAGGTTGGAGGGACAGATATTCTGACTTTACTCTCTAATACAGGTCAAGCTCCAAAAATGCTGGATCCTACAATTCCCATAATGCAAATTAGCGGTGTTTCTTCATTAAAACTTCCCTGCCAGGTACTGTGAATACGTACATTTTTCAAACCCCATGGCCCCAATTTGTATCACAGGCGTTCTATTAATATTTATAGTATCTAAAGCAAAGCCAAGATAACCCTGATGACTTTATCTAGGTTATTTACTCAGACAAATCAGCCTCAGACTTACAGAACACATTACATAAGTAGAATGCTAAGTAGAACTTCCGTGTCTGATAAATCGATATACACTGGTGAAGTGTTCCATTAAATTTAGAGCAGGTTTTACAATAAAACAGCTAATAAACAAACTACTCAGTACTAGTTCAGTTCAATTCCAAATTTCATGGAGCCTATACACACAATTTTACGTCAATCTACGTGTCTGTCTGTTATGATAAATGGTTTTTACACTGAAGTCAGTGGCCTGTGGCAGGATTTATTTCTCTGGTAAGGGAGCTTCACTGGGAAAGTTATTTTGAAAATGTTCTTCCCCTCTAAAAAGAGGAAAATAATTCTCATTATTTGCAAAATAGTTTTGAGATGTAAAAATCCCCCTATCTGTTTCCACAGAACACACGGTATATCAGCAGAACTGCAGAAAGATGAGCGAGGGCTGTACTTAAAAAAAATAGTTGATGAGTTTGTCATTTACAGTCACGGATGAGTCTGCCTGAGAGGCTGCTGTCATGAAAATGAGTACTACTGACCTTTTTTTACCCCAGCAGTTCACACGAGCGAAAATGATCACATTCCTGCGCTAACCGGCTGATATGATCTGATTCAGTTTGTTAGCTGATGATCGGGAAACTGTCCAGTGAATGACTGGAGGTAAAGTTCTGACAGTAGTCAGCGGACAGTGATAACAAAAGCAGGCAGCAGCAAGGAAAGGAGAAGTAAAACCAGCACAGGGTTAATAAAGTGCATGCAATGGTGGAACTTAAAAGTTCCATGCTAGCAAGATATTTAAAGTGTAACTAAAAATATTTCAAGAAGAGCGTTACACATCATCTGAAAATGAAGACCCGCTAATGAATACTGCTTTTTAGAGGAAGTTATTAAGACAGTTATTATTTACATGCTTTGCCAAATTTAAAGTGTAGTTTGTAGAATTTAAGTGTCCATTCCTCAAAATAAGTTGCAGAAAACTGCTGTAGCATCAACATATCCACTCGTCTATATATAACTGACACTACATTTGCAAATTCTATTCAATTCAGCCTCCATTATCAACAAGAGCTCTACGTCCAATGTGAGTGGATTTTAAATCCAGAAAATCTAACTTCTTTCACGTAAATTCCAAGACCAGACGACACATTATCGTGCTTGTCAGGTACAACAATTGTTTTCTTTTTTATCCCATGTGGCGAGGCAACCGATGCAATAATGTCTCATTTGTTTGTCTTGTCTCAGCCAGTTGGACAGCCTTTACAAATTGTTCCAGGGTGTAGACCAACAGAAGAACAGCGTGCTATTTCAACTGTGAACATGGAGAAGCAAAAGAACAATGGTGTTTTATTTCATCTCAGTGAACCTGAAAACATTTGACAATTTTCTTCAAGTCATAAACAAACTAAATGAATCATACTTGCGGCTGTGATGTCACCCTCTACACACACGTATATATAGTACACACGCACCCTGTTTCTGTCATGAGAAGGCAAAAGACAGAGCACATCTTCACTGATAGGTGATGATGAATGATTCCATAAAACTGTTATTTCCATACATAAACAGTTGCTGTTGGTGCTGTCAGGTAGAACAAGTTGGTCCCTGACAGGATATAATTGAGTCCAACATCTAGCTTGCTGTTTCTCAGCTAAATCTGACAAAAGTCATTATCATCTAGCCTGACCCCGGCACAAGAAGGCCCAATTTACAGATTTCCTTTAATTACATGGTTCATAAAGCGCATGTTTCTACATGCTTTAAATCTGTGTCGCCCGTTTATTAAGATTTATTTATTTGGGTTGTATTTGATTTCACGCCGGCCTCCGGGTTAAATAAGGCACAGGGCTCCAGCTTCTTTCGCTAAATGACTGACTCATTCCTCTTCGCCTGGATCACATCTCACTACAGTGACCGGGCGAGGGGAGGGGAGCAGAGAGAGAATGATGGAGGCATATCGGGTTTTCAACCTTGCTGCCAGTGTAGATATGAGCAGCCATTTCTGGGCAGGACTTGTCTGAAACCCAATTCCACCACATCTTTAAAAGCTTCAGGAAGTCCCGCTGGACTTTATTCAGTTCCTCGTGTCACAACCAATTTCCCATTCGAGCCATTTTGTCCTCCCCATTTCTCCTCCTACTTTTTTTTTTTTTGCCTTTGTCACTACGGCCAATTAAAAATTTTAATGACAAGAAAAAAAATATGGATATGAAGGAAGAACATCCTGAAAGTTACTGTAAACTGAAAGTGATATCTGGTTTGGATGTGACACAATAGCACAACAGCTTTAATGAGGAAATGCCTCAATGCAAAAACAACTATTCAGTATCAACCATGTCACTTCTGTGACACACCTGTTGAAGTGTGTATGTGAGTGCGTATCCTCCTGTGGCTTCCAGTTAGACTGCATTGTACTATGTTCCTGGATTGGACGAAAAAGGCTTTCTCATAAAACTGTGTCTTGAAAAAATGGTTTTAACAATCTTCTGTCCTTCTTGAAGTGTTTTCATTCAAGTGCTGGGTCAGTTTCATGAACCAAAGGTCCTTGAAGATTTCAAAACCATTTTCTTCTCACTGGGTCTTTGCTTCATTTCAACCCCAAAAATGGTGCGTTTAAGACAGCTGTTATACACCAAAGGCCGTGGTAGAGTCCGGACTATAATAAGTCCTGACACCAGCTTAGCTTTTAATGAATTAAGGGTGTGAATTTTCAAACACATTTTGTCTACACCAATAATAACAACATGCCAGATACTTAACCAACCAATCAGCACACAGTCCAGAATCTGTGACCGGTCATATTGTCATACTTAATCAGAACAAACTGATAACACATTACAATTTGTGACACACTGCTGTCACATTAGAACATGTACTGGTGGTTTTAGTGGTAGGTATTGATATCTTCACACTGGTAAATGTATTCAATTATCACATGGAGTTATAGGTCATATCATCAAGCCCCAGTTTATTGTTTTTGCTGATAGTACTCCATAATCTCTGCAATTTAACAAAAGTTTTATATTTGCACGCTATGTTGTGTGCTGTGTGTGTGTGAGATGCTCTACAGTTGAGTTTAAGTTAAGTTTAGGCCTCTACAACCAGATGGTTAATGTAATGGAAAGCTGGTGGGATACTTTGTATGCCCACCCATCCACATCTTCTATAAGACGTTTTGTGGTGCTATAACATCATGTTACTTCCACCATTTCTTCTGACAAAGGACAGTTGGTATCGACATGATCACAAGCAGTCGCTTGCCAAGAAACTGTCCTTGGAGTATGGAAAGTTATGGATAGAAAGGAAATAATACATAGTGAAATAATTCATAGTGCTGGAAATGTAAGAGTTCTATGGGTACTTTTCTACACCTTATACGAGACTGTCCGCTGGTTTCCCCTATTTGGACCCAAGTGGTAAGGGCAATTCAGCAGTGGATAGATCAGCACTTGCCAATTGCACCACCAATCATTTCTACCAGCTGGACGTACAAAGGTAAAATTTGGGTTAGCTCTTGCAGACTTCCTAAGCCAGGATTTTGCTCAGGACTTGCACTGTCAAAGTGCAAGTATTTGATAAAAAAGACAAAATTGACATGCCAAAGAAAAAGTCCTCACTAGAAAAATAACAGCATTGATCTCTGTCGAGGTTCTCAGGTCATCTTTCCTCGAGAAGGGTTAAATCTGGGGCAGCTGATCTTGGGTGTAGATCTGTAAAGACGTCTTGCCTTCACGATTCTACAATCAAACGTCTATATGGATCTACAACAGCATTGATTGTTTGCTGACATTTTGACACTCTCCAGACTTACCAAGGTTCCAGAGAATGAATACAAATGGAGGGTTAATACAGTACTGACTGATACATGCAGAGGTCTTGCTGTTTCTGTATCATTAATGTCACTTTGCACTTTGTTCTTCGGTGTGCTACGCACTTTAAAACTGTTCCCAAACAAATTAGTTTCCTTTATATTGTGATTTAAGTGGTCCTGACTAAAAGTGCTTACTGTGCATCTTGTGTATAATTTGGTGCAGTTGAGAGAAATGGGGCAGTCTTGTGCAATGCAGTTGGCGTCACTCTAAAACAAATTGAGCTAACCTCATACAGTCTCACACAGCAGAGTGGACCCCCCCCCCCCCCCCCCACAGGCTTCCTTGCAACATATGCTTAGTAAACATTTTCAGAGCCCTTTCTTCCCCAGTGACCGCAGTCAGGCATTAATGTTAATCTGCCAATACCTGTAACCCCATGCACACACTTTCACCTTGTCAAAACTGAAAAGGTTAAATTTAAGAGGGGGGGCAGGCTTTTTGGCGCATTTCCGATCGAGTCGTCCATTTTAAATGCCTCCCACGTTCATGTGAATCCAGAGAATGGCCGCTGACGACCCCCGCAGTACTGCTGGGACAGTAGTACTGTAGTACTTTAGCTCCACGGGCTAAAGTGACGGCCCCAGAGCTCTGAGTGGTCGTAGGTGTGTGTTATGCAAGCCTAATGGATGAAAAGATCATTGTTTTCAAGACGCCCACAGAGAATGGTTCATGTAACAGATCCACTTGTGAAATCACAGCTTTTTAACATTTGGGTCTTGGCTTCAGAGGTGGTGATCACTGCTGTGAGCTGATGGCTCAGAGCTGGAGAGGCGAACATGAATCTTAAGTCCTCTAAAACTGCGGTAGATAATGATCATCCATGATGGGGGGTGGGCTCTAGTGATGAACCTGCTTTCCACCACTACGTCCTTCTCGGTACAACCTACCTTATTAGAAAAAAGGGATGGATTTATATATAAATCATGATCACGTTTGGAGTGACTCCAAACCTTTTTAAACATGCTGGAGGGGTGACAAAGTAAGATGTTATAGTATCCTCCAGTGTTATATTTCTCCTTCAGTGTTGCTGACACTATAATCAAAGCAGCTGGCAGCTGCTCAAAAAGTTTCTGGAAGGCATGACTTATGTTGATGTTTAAACAGAGTGGTGTATAAATTATGAACAGGACAGGAACTTTGCTTTAAGTCCCTCTATTAAGCACATAAGCACCCATGTTCAATAAATGGTTTATAACACATTATAGTGCGGTTGTACGCAGCTAAAAGGCCATTTCAAGTGTTTAATAATGTCCAGTATTTGTCAGTAATTACAACTTTTCCTAAAGATTTTATGATTTTATATTATTACAACAGTTAGTTCAACTTTATTACATTGTCTTTTATGATCTATTTATACACCAGCCTCCACCAATGGGTGCCCACAAGTAGACTCGTATGTCTACAGTATAATGTTATAAACCACTTATTTAATGTTCAGAAATGCTATACAGGAGGATCTGAAGTGTAGATATAGCGGAGACGTTTATTTTGAAGGGTAGAGGTTGACAGTTTTAATGTTATTTATGCTTGTAAGATATTTCCTTATGTAGAATTTGTACGCTTAAAGAAGACTGTTCATTGGCTTAAACAGGAAGTTAAGTGTTTAGGTTATTTTACTAACCATGCAACGTATTTTTATTTTCTGAAAATCATTTATGTATCATCTTGTAGTATTAGTGTGAAATGTATCGTATCCTTCTTCCTTCCTTCCCATCTCTTTTTCCTTCAAAAGGCACAGAAGTGCAGGAAAGTGCTGATGCCGTCTCTGGTGTCTGGTGGTGCCCAACTACATGGTGAATGTCATATTTATTTGGATCATTCCAGTTTTAGTGCAAACTGAAGTCATATGTACCAGTTTGCTGCCAAATAATTTACATGTCAATACGTTCACGTTTTGTTGGAAGAAAATTATGTTGTTGTTTTTTTTTTTGTTTTTTTGTAGACAAAAGCTGCAAAATCCCAGAGTGGACAGCAGTAGCCAGTTTCTCCTGAGTGATTTTCTTCTTCATCTCTTTTTGTCCAGGACTAAAATCTGTGTTTTCTGATAGAGAGAGTAATTATCTGGTTTAAACCTTTCCTTTTGAAGAATCCAACAAGGAGATGTGTACTTTGTAACCTTCAGCAGACACTCCGCAGACAATGTGTAAAAAGGCAATTTTGGTAAAAAGGAATCAATTCCTGTTTACTTCTCTGGATAAGAGTGAGTTGATAAGAGGGTAAACATTTTTTTTAGACTGTATACATTAAAATCGCCTCCTGCCAATCAAGGATTTGCTTTCTACCTCCCTTTGTGACTGTTCCAAATAGGCTTAGGAAGGGAGCTGTGTCTGTATGTGCCAAGATCACATCTTTAAATGGCTGATGATCCTACCTGCTTCTGGGAAGGAACATGGACTCCTTGATGAAGACAGAGCCAGACAACAGGATGTACCAGCAGCTTCCAACATCATCAGGACTGAAAGGCAGAAGGAGAGAGACAGTTAGCAAAAAGCAAAGGCCAAAATAGAAGCACCCAGAAGAGTGCATAGAGTGAGGAACTATTTACAATTGGCGAGATACAGGCCTATATTACATGGTCAACCTTCCCCATTTTTAAAACAATATCGATGTTTGCTTTGTCATTTGCTTGATCTATGATGATGCTCATACATCAGCGCTGACCCAAATACAAATCAGTGACTTAAAAATTACATTAAAAAATGATAAAACAGAAGAAAGAGAGGTAGGAGAGCGAGAACTCTGAATGAACCGACGATTCATGTTTACTCCACCCTCATCTATGGCCCTGCTGAAACATAGATGAGGAAATCAGGCGCTGCAGACGAAATAAACTCAGATTGACCCTTTGATGACGCGGCTGGCTGTCCTGTGCTTACAAGACTTGCAAACACACACACATTCACACACTTCTACCATGCACAGGCAGCAGTTTTGCCATTTCATTTAAGTTACAGATGACCAAAATACTATTGAACCAAAAGCTTTACAAAGGAAGCTCAAAGATTCTATCGAGTAGAGTTCATACTCTGATGAGAAGTCACTAAATGTTAAAATTCTCAAATAAATTCAGATCACCAATGTTATAGCATGTAAAATGATTTATCAGTTTTGATTCCATGGTCAGGACTTTTCATTGCTACCAGTGGGATTGCAAAGAGATAATCTAACAAGGCTGATATTCACTGAATCTTCTACACTCAATACATGCAGGATTATCAAAAACACAGGGTATGCTAACCTACCGAGAATGTAAAAAGAAATGATAAGAAAGTTAATGCTTGCTTTCATATATATATGCAAATAGACAGAGGACTCACAAGAAAAACATTACATGTAATCTTTGTGCAGGTCAGTTCAAAAAATCACATCCATTTTACCTGGATGTTCCTGGACTTAAAAAACATTTATGCTTTGATTTAATTTGAGATTCATTTTGATTTTAAACAGTTTGACAATCCCCCACATCAAACGTGCCACCTTACAGCTCTCTGACAGGAAAGAGGAAGGCGAAATCTACAGAAGGAACTATTTTCATGACACGTAATGATACCACTGATACCATCATCCTCCAGTGCTGGGAATTGGACATGGAGTTTCAGCGCTGGTGGACAAAAATAGGGACGCCAGTGAACAAAAAACATCTTTCATGTTGCTCTGATGATTCTTAACAACTAGAACTGCATTATGAATGCAAAAATTTCAACTTTATGATTGACTGTCTCAGTTTGGTGCCTTTACTGCTTACACAGCAGATATCTGTGGTGTTTTAATGTTTGACTTCTCCACACATTTTACCAAAAATTATGAAAGAGCTATGCATGACTAATCAAGGAGGCTTTACGGCTTGCATGTGTTATGCAACCTACAGAGAAGTAGTACTCCCACTATTCCTTACGGTTAGGCTTATTTGCTTGGCTTGATGCAAAGACTGGAAACAAGGGGTTAAGCCTGGCTCAGTCCAAAGGTAGCAAAACTCACCTACCAGCACCTCTAAAGCTCCCTAGCTTACATGTTAGCTTACATCTTGTGTTTCCTCTGCACAAAGAAACGTGTAAAAAACAAACCTCTCGATGTGGAATTTTTACATTTCTGCCTCTGTATGGATTAAACAAACAAGTTGCTAAGCTAAGCTAACTAGCTGCTGGCTAGCTTAATATTTACTGTACAGACATGAGTGGTATCAATCTTCTCATCTAACTTGAGGCAAGAAAGCACATTTTACAGAATGCTGAACTATTTTTAAAGCATTATATTGAAACGTTTGCATCTTCATTATCAACCTGCATCGGTTCACGAATCACTGTTAAGCTTCAGCCGAGGGTGTGAAAACCCGTAATTATCTTTGCTATGGATGCGCTGCATCAAATGGATGTTTCTCTATGTGAAGCCTCCGTTTGTCTGTTTGCCACTTGGCGCTTTGAAATGTTACCTCGTCGCACAGAGAAAATGTTTTCTCATCAAGCTCAAATCAGACTTTGTACTTGAAGGTGTTTTGGTGTTAATAAGGCAGCGGCTTGTGTGATTATTGCTGAACACTGTCACCTGGTCTGAGCGAGACTTTTTAATTGAAACCAGATGTGAAAGAAAAACAAAACAAAACAAAAAAAATCAATGACAAGTCAGACATCAGCAAGGTGGGACTAGTTTTTGCTTACAGAAAGGTAAAGGTTGGGTGCACTTACAACACACCCGCCCCCACGCAGACACATATATTCACCCAGCGTCACTGTGCTGACCAAGTTTTTTTTTTCTAATCAGTGAGAACAAAGTCTCACCCCTCCTTTCTCCTCCTCCTCCACTTCTCCACACTTTCCTCGCAGAGCTAATGAGGCTGCAGACAGCACACCCTAACACAGTGCAAATCCCCCCCCCCCCCCCCCCAATAGCATCCAATCTCCTTCTCCTTCTCCCCCTACTGATCTCCTCTCGCCTCCCTCCAGACTCGTTCCATGCTTTTATGATTCCTCCCTGTGTTCAGAGATGACACGAATGAGATGCTCAATTATTGATTGGTGGGACGCAGTTGCACAGAGAACCTTATGCAGCTGCGGAAGAGGAGATACAACGCCAAAAAAGTAGAAGATCGGAGACTCTTATGTGCTACGACAGCTTGACTGAACTGGGTCATGCGTACAGGAAGCAATCGTTAAACGCTAAACATCATCCAACAAAACCACCCAAGAAGCCTTTAACAGCAAGGGAACCGGGATATATGAGTGCCAAAGAGGCACAGTGTCATATGATGGTCAAGACTTGCGTGAAACGAGAATCTACTTATATAAAATTAAGAATTTTATTCAAGAATTAAATACCCCTTTTGAAGTGGGTCACACTTGATTGTCGGTAAGAAAACGGTAAGGTGTGCTCAGACGTTTAAAATTGTCTACTTCCAACAAGGTATAATTACTTGCCTCAGGGTTTGGACAGGTTTAGGTTGGATAACTGTTTCAACAGAAAAGAGGAGTGTCTGACATTCAGCGAACCGAATTTAAACAGGCAGCTAAAAATATGACCATTTTAAGTAGTTATTGTTCTGATGTTTTCACCATGATACTCTCGAGAGACACTCGATGCCACAATGGTGTGGAGACATTATGAAATAAAGCATTCATAACACTTTTGCAATCGTCCAATTGTTCTAAAAGCAACATTAGAAGCTAAAAAAAGCTCAAGAGGGTGGGTGGGAGAGGACTGAGGGTTTACCCGTACATGTTTTGGATTTGTCTGTGCAGGAATTGCGCAGAATACAATGAAGAGTGTGCACAACACCAACATATTGTGTTTAGGAAGCGGTCTTAAACTGTCTGTTGTACCTCTTCATGAACATTAACCCACCATTGTTGGACATGTTTTCAGTCAGTTGTCCTACAATGTTCCACTTAGTCTCTTTTTGTCCTTTCTCAGTTGGTTTGGTCACATTTGCATTTGGACTACCTACAAAGGAGTACCTCCAGGCTACATGTATCCCTTTTTGGAAACCACTGCTCTAACAGACCAGACAATAAGGAAAGGATCCAGAGTGACATGATCTGGAGCACATGGTCATAGTTAGATCTCTCTGCTCTCTGCCATTTTTACCAAATTTAATATGCCGCCATTCCAAATACTTGTCAAATGACTAATGTCTCCATGTCAGTCCATACTGCATGTACTGGAATACATAATTATATAAGCAAACTGGTCGTTGGGATGTGATGAGTTTTTCAGTTCCATGTTCCTCTTAGTTTCCTCACCTACTGTCCTCTAACATTGTTTTTGAGGTCGTGCGGTTTCACACAGGGGCTGTATGAGGGGAACAACTTTCCTACAGCTGCACGGGAGCATCACTCATTCTGAACCTTAGCCAGAAGGTTAAAACATCATGTCATCTGCAAACTCTTCTTCTTTAGTGCTGTCATCATACATTACCAATGGTATGTCTCAAAAAATGCAATAGCAAATGTACAAAACTCAAAGAACAACAACAAGAGGAGTTGCTACACAAAATTGTTGCCATGATGGTTGTTAGATAAGTGGCTTAAGTTGCCTCTGTTGCCAAGCAATCAGCTGTTTGACATGTCGAGAGACGGTCTCTTGTTCTTCTTCGTCTTTTTCCTCTGTTTTATAATCTCAAAACATATAGCTCTGACTGCAGGAGTAATTTCAGCATGAAGGTCACACATGGTGGGAAAATGAGACCTGTGTCGAAGGTAAATTTCAATTATGATAACAACACTATGCCTTACAAATAAACAAACAAAGGAAGTGAGCGTTAACCTTTAGTTGTTAGTAATAGCAGAAAATGATTCATTATGCAATCTGTTCATCACGCTGCCTACTTTAACTGGAAATACACTGCAGGTAGTTTTCACAGGCCTTCCAATTCAGCAAACACTGACATAATAACAGCTTTTAAACAGGCAGCCTTGACTTTTAAATTCAGAAAAACAGAAAAAAAACAAAAAACAAAACCCCAAAAAACAAAACAGTAATTAACCAGAATATTCACAGTATTTTCTCCAATGGCCACAGTTTATAAATTCAAGCTAATCTCACTCCTCTACACCATTGCATTGCAGTCAAATTATCAGTATTGAGTTGTCAGTTGGGCCACACAGACCAGTGAGAGTCAAGGGTCAAGGGTTGTATTGAAAGAGCTGACATGGAAGAGGTTGAAGGCTGACCAGAAGCTACTACAGCTCTTCACTAGCCACTGTAAAATGTGCCACGTCAGCTTTAGCACTATAATCTGTGGATGGTAAATCCTCTCTAAAGGCTCTCACAGTATGGGATGTTTTCATGAGATATTGAGTGTGACTGTGGGTGGGTGCACACATGCATGTAGTGTTAGCACTCGAGCAATCTAAAGCCCCGGGCAGAAAAAATGAGTACTTTTAAAACTATTACCCTTATCCTCCTGTCATTACTCCAGGCCTGCCAACTGTTATGGATAGTCGGAGTGAGATTGTAAGTGGGAGGGTTGGGTCATTAACTAGGTCGTTTGTGTGACTGAGTGATTTTATCCAACATCACGGGTGTTTTTAGAAAAAGAAAATAACATAAATATGTAGACAGGAATTTGCTGTGTGTAATGTTTTTTCTGGATGTCATCTTCTCTTAAATCAAAGGAGGAATGTCCAGAAGAAAGATGAAGATGTTTCTTGTTTCCACATCGGTTGAGAGACAGAATTTCATGAGCTTATTGAGATAATAAAATTGACAACTGAAACAATTAGTCAATTGACATAAAGTGTTTGGGGTTCCTTTTTGCAAGTATTTGGTGCTTTTCTGCACCTTATATGACAGCAAACTATATTATGAGGTTTTGGACTGCTGATCCAAAAAGAGATTTGGAGACACAGTTTTGTTTTGTTTTTTTAGACCAAACAATTTGTAGCTTCTGCAGAAAATAATAATTTATGAATTTGTTTGGCCTACTAAAATCATTCTTCTAGTTTGGTGATCTTGTCATAAGTATTTCCTAAAGCATCATGCAGGTTGTTTGTTATGTACCGATATGAGACCTTTATTTTAACATATGACTGTTCTAGCTCATCAGTGACGCCTGGTGTTACCTGATTATTTACCTTAATCTATTAAAAGATTTAATGAATTTTAGATCCATTATACCGTGTGTGTGTGTGTGTGTGTGTGTATAGCATGTAATCACATATATTCCAATAAAAAGCCTCTGGAAATATCATCCCTCAATCCTTTGGTTTTTTATCTTTATGAATTCTAACAAAAGTCTTTGTAGCTTTATTAAAAGCATCTTTCATTTGAAGCTGGCATTTTCCTCAATGAATCTTTACAGTCGTCTGAGATATCTTTCAGTGCATAGGCCATACAATTTTTACAACTTAATAGAGATGCTATCACAATTAAATTCCCCCATTGACTTTTAGAGGCATCGTCCCCCGGCAGATTATTGCCGCTGTTATAAACAGAGCAGGAAATGAAGACAGGCTGTTAAAAGCTTGTATTTTCACACAAGAAGGTTGATTAAGATCTTGCACAGAAGGAAAGTCAATCTGATCTGCTGCTGTTTAACACCCGGCTCTTATCAGGGAAAGCCCTGACACACTTTTATAGGTTCACACATGCACGCAAACAATTGTATTAAGACACAATTATAAAATATGCCTAGACTTCAATGAACCAAAAACACAATAACCTGCTGGGTTTTCATGCTTTAGCCTGGAGGTACATTTAGCAAAGTAAAGGCAGTTCTACTCCTGCACCTCTTTTATACAAGAAGGACACATGATGCAGGGTCAACTGAGCACATCTTCAACCTGCACTGGACCCATCCATGTGAGACCACTGTCACAGGCTGATCACTGTTAGCAGACACTCCACTCTGCAGCACAGAGCAGAGAATTGCACATAATCACATCATTACCAATCACCAAATAAAATAAATTGAATGTTTTAGTTTCTCCTTCTGTTCATTAACACACACTCCCTCTCTCTCGTTTACATGCTTTTTATCTCTATTGCTTTTTTATCTCTCTATCTCTCTCATTCTAGGAGTAAATTAAACGATGTTCATGAGTCAATATCATTAAATTAATTTCCATACTAATCAGGTTTCTCTGTGGAAACTCATGTCGAGGAACACATTCAAGCCAAAGTCCATCAACAGAGGACGATTGTACAGGAGCTTCATACATGTCCATGTCGGTCTGAATGGGGTATTAGAGTCCACACTAAGTTGTCTACATCTGAAAATACTGTTCTTCATCCACACTGACAAAATAAACCACAGCTCAGTGATCACGCCATTATTTGATTGGCTGTATTGACATTAAAATTAGTGACGTGAAGAGGGGTTAGAGTTGGCATTGTGGCGACTGGCGTAGGATTGTGTGGGTGTCACTACATGGCCGGTTCTAGCACAGGTAGAAATACTAACCCAACTTGAAGAGCAATACAACACCAAGTGACTGCACAGCGGTTAGTGTCTTTGTACTCCCTCGTGGCAGGGTTGTACAGCTCTGGAAAGGTCATCGCGGCGGCGATCAGTCTCTCTACACTCTCCGTTACAATGCTACGTGGTAAACAAGGTTCTTCTTCCCGCGGGCATCTTCCAGTCTGTTCGCCGCCTTACAGGATCAGTCACCACAGCTTGATGTCGGGCTGCGTTTCTCCAAAAGAAGAGTCTGTTTCCTGCTGCCCCTCCCTCCCCCCCCCATCGCTGCAGGCCTGAACGTACTACCCACATTCAAATAAACAGGAAGAAGAGACGCCTGATTTGGTGTGAATACAGCTTTACACCCACTTATGACTGTGCCTCGGTAGGCTTATGTCATAGTTTTCCAAAAGAGTGCTCTTTATTAACAAAACTACTAAAAATGCAAAGTGAGCTTCTCAGCTATAGGCTGTGTGTGTGTGTGTGTGTGGGGGGGGGGGGGACCTGCAGGAATCTCGCTGAAACTGGAGTCTATTATGCGACCAACGCTTAATCTGCATTCCTATTGTTTAATCAGCTCCCACGCCGCAGAGTGGGCTTCTAATGAGGTGTTGACTCTTCCCCATCATCCCCTGACACACATATAGACCCACACACACTACATACGCACACACAAACCTACTGAGGGGATCAGGAGGCAAAGAGGGGACAATGCGTCCTCTCAGGCCCCTCGAGAAGCTGATAGAGTTAATTAACAGACTTAATTCTCACCATGGGTGTTCGGAAGACGTCAACATGTGACAGCAGTCAAACACTCTCCGCTCTCTGCTCACTACAGTTGTGGCAGCCTTTCAGAAAGGGTCCAAACACACTCAGAAGCTGTCAGGAAGCTGTCAATACATCTTAACAATCATATTAACCCTCTGCGGTACGCAGCTAAAGAGAGGAAGCACATAAGCATTACCACTAGTGACTAGCTTAGCTTTCTCCGCCTGCTTTTAGGAGCTCTTATAACTAGTATTTCTCTTAGTCGATTCAGTGCACACTGACTTATTGAATCAGGCTGAAATTAGACTGGAAATCCCACTACAGCGGAGCTGTAGAGCGGTTTGGTGCGACAGTGAAACACACACACCTTCATAAAATGTTTCGTCTGACTGCTTCTGTGCTTTATGGACATTTGTTTCCATTTAAGTCACGCGGGTAAGCTCTGTTGTGTGTAAGCTCTGTTGTGTGTAGACCCAGCATGCCTCAGCTCATCAATAACTCTGAGTAACGGGCCCGGGCCAGAGTGCGCTTTGATCACACAGAATTGAAATACTGTATCATCGGCTGCTTGTAGTTTCTGTTCATCCACTGCTAGAGATGTAAGTATTTCACCAAATATGATCAGCGTCCATGCCGATGCAGGTACTTACTAGTAGAGCACTTCATTGGCCTCGTGTCTCTCATAACGCACTGTCTCACACATTATCCTGCAGAGACAGAGAAGAGAGCGGCGGTCAGAAAACAACAGCAGCAAACATCAACTGTGATGTGTTAAAATATAAGAATAGAGCAAAAAAGGGCTTAGCCTCGACAACATCTCAGCACTTGACATGACAACATTATTAGATATAATCTAGCTGTGATTTAGGAGTTATCTGACATGTACTATATTTGTGCCGTTCATTTTGCTGCTGATATGACATGAAAGACTTGGCAAATAATAAAAATCTTTCTCTTTCTTTTAAATGTTCCTAAAATCTTGTGACACTGTAGAATACAGTTTTATCATTTTTAATAAAAAAAAAAAGAAAAAGAAAAAAGGAAAAAGGACTTATCTTTGTAACCTGGCTTTTATTTGGGCTAATGTTACAGACATGTTTTCCACCATAAATCCATTTTTTTTTATCATTTTTTATTCATTGTCACTTTCATTGTTTGTTGTTGATGACAGTACTGACAAAAGGATGACAGACAGACACTCATTAACTGCACTATGAGAGTTTTTCAAAGTTCGGTTTCGGATTTGAAGAATTAACCTCGGCGTCACGAGATGTTTATGCCTGTGCTCCCACAACAAGTGTCGTTTATCCAGGTCAGATGCATATTTAGTGTTTAGAAAATTGATTGACCTAGTTCATAGTTCCTAGGCACAGACTCATTTTGTGCTCCTAATTCCTGAGTTTAATAGTGTTGAACATGAAGTATTTTTAAAATAATAAAAATCAGTTTTAATTCAACTCCACATACAAGTGTTTTCCCCACACTGGGATCTTTTATAAGGCTTTAATCACAGATCTCTGATTTTTGGAATCAAACATTAAGTGTGGAAAAAGAATCCACATCAGGCGTTCTCCAGAGAAGATAAGTGCGTGTCAACATTACAGACAGGCAGCTGTAGTAAACAGTAGCTGATCAAAACACAAAAGGCTTCAAAAATAGCTGGGGGTGGCCATCATGCTGTAGCCCCTGTTGCACAAGTGAAAAAAAAAAAACAATCCCGGCTGTAAAAAACAAGTCGCTGTGAAAAAGAAGAAAAACAACACATTCCTCCCAGATGAAATGAAAAGAACTATAACATAATCCCATAGTTAGTGGGATGTCTGGCTGGCTGGGAGTTTTTTAAGTTAGGAAAACCGATGTTCCGCAGGAGTGGTGGTTTGGTCTGTGGGACCACGGGGACATTCCTCACGATCCAAACAGGGAGGAGTGAGAGGGGTTACTGTGGGGTGGGAGGCCTCTGAGGGGTCACACAGTGGAATGTTCCAGCTCACGGGTCATGTACTGCTACATTGTTCCGCCGCCAGTGTAATCCACATGTATGCACACAAGGCATGCTGGGAACAGACTTCTGACATACAGTGTTTGGAAAGTCTCTGCCAGACAGAAAAGACTAGAAGTGGTGACAGGGGGAGCAAAACACAAAATCTTGTATGGAGAACAAGAACAGCGTGTTCACATCTGGTTTGTTTGGGAAGACAAAAACGTCAGCCTCAAAAGAGGAGCTCAACATGTTTAACTCCTATAACACTATCAGACCTTTGATGGACAGCTGAAAACTGTTCCAGCAGACCAGGAGACGTCATCATTTTGCTTCCATGCATTCATTGTCAAAACCTGGCGCCTACATTACCCACAATGTAGCTCAACTGCCGACAGTTTGGTCAGCAATGTGTGCTGTGCTAGCAGCGGCTAATAGCCTCGAGCTAAGTGACATCATGTGAGGCAGTTTATTAGATTTCATGCGGCTCCCTCTGGAGCCTTTATGCAACTTTCTTTACATATTAGTCTGAAGGCTTGTGTCAATTTCTTCGCATGTCAAGTCCTCTGATTTACCAGCAGAGCCCTTTGAAGAACTGATGGAATTAAAACCTCTGTTAATGCCAACCCAACTAGAAAAGAAGCTCTGATTTCAACACCTCTCGGAGAATTCGGAGGTCAGTGTGAGACCAATACACACCTCGACATCAGATGTAGGACTATCTAAAAAAAAAAACACGATTTCAGGGTCAAATATTGTCCAATACTTTTAACTTGACTTAATTTTTGGTTTCAACTCAAATGAAATTCTCGGGAAAGTGGGAGGTTGTTTCAAATCGTGTTACGCGCTGACAAGAACCAGCAGATGTTACACTTTATCAAGAGAAGTGATAAGGTAAGCAAGACATTAATCACTGCTCAAAATATTGTGTTTTAGACCAATCAGGAAAATATCATTTTAGATGTGTGAGTCACTTTGTAGCAGATAACAAATCGAGCCAATGAGCGGCTGCAGGGCACAAACACTGCTGTATTAGAAGGCCAGACCAATTTCACCAGCATTCGGCTGGCAGCTTGGTGTTAATATTCCACCCCTAGCTAAATACCGTTGTGGAGCAGACACTGAGCAGTTATCACTGTGATTTAATTAGCATTTGAAATTTGTGTGATTGGAATATCAAGCTGTAAGTTATGTTAATGAAGCACCAAGAATGTGTGCAAACACTGACCTCAGCTGGTGCTCTCGCAGGTTGGACAAGGCCTCCATCCCGTGGAGATAGGAGTAGACGATCTCCAGGTCCTGAGGAACAGAGGGGAAAGTGATGTTAGACACAGGAGCCTCGAGTTAAAGATGTCACAATCGATACTTTTGACAACGTGAAATGATCACGTACAGAGAGTTTTTCCTCGATTCTTTCCAGCAACTCTCAGTTTGTTTTGGTTTTACGGTCCGCGACTCTTATTGTAATTGTTCTGATTCACTCTAACCGCTCACATCAACCTCTTTCCAGCTGCAGCAGGCAGCCGTTTTCAGTGAAGCTCTGTTAGATCCACCATGCGCTGCCCGTCCATCACCAAACAGTAGACAGACAAAGTTAGCTGGTGAACAAAGGAAGCATTTTGCACCTTAAGAGACAGATATGTCTCCAAGACAACTGTTTGCCAACACCATATCAACTTCATAACATGCAGACATATAACGCATCTTGCAGTTATGGATGCAACATTTATAGATTTTAATGGCATGATTACAGTCTGTGGAAAAATACCAATTTCATGTTTCACTATTAGAATGATTCATTCACATCACATCATTCACAATACTACGGATGTATAAAGATAGATTTTTTTTTTTTTAAGCATTTTTTTTTTACGGTTTTATTTTCGTGGTTTTCGTAAAAATGAAAGAAAGAAACTGAGACCACCTCTTAAGCAGGTGCTCTTTGAGGAGACTGCATGCATCTTAAATGGCTCCATACTCCTTTTCTTTTCCAGCTTTGTTGCTGTACGTTTAACTGAAAGCCAGCTCTTAACTCACCACTGCTTCGTTGACTGTGCGGGACAGAAACGCTCTGCAAAGGTGAACCGCAACGTTTTAAACAGGATTAATCGCTGTGTTCATAGTTGCAATGCCAGCAGATGGACAGAAAAATGCTTTAATACGTGCTGAAATGGAACATCAGAATGAAAAGGCTACAGTTTTAATGTGCAGCCACATGACTGTCAGTAATCCATGACGGGGTTGCCACTGAGTATTACTTTGATTATAGATTATTTTTAATGGTCTAAAACAATAAAAAGCAGCAAATACTCAAATATCTAAGGCTGAAAGTAATAAACATTTACTTTATTTTCTCGATAAGTGATTCTCAGAATTGTTGATTGATTTTCATTCATAAAAATCTGCTGCTTTGAGCCAAAAGTGCCAACAAAAACACACTCAACCATAGCTGAGTAAGTGCTATGTCGTTGCACTGAGGCTTAAAATACTGATGGTTCATTCTGCGGTGGACAAACCGGCTTCTCATACAACAGAAAATCTTTTGCAGAGGCACTGACTTAGATTTGTGTGACTGGAGCGCTGCGATAAAAAGCAATAAAGCACCCCGCAGAGCAAAAATAAAGGAAGTACACTGCACAACTATAAGCTCCCCATTCTATTACTTCATCAAGTGACCCAGTGAGCGACACTCAGATTGTTTGGAGTGAATCCAAGCCAGAGGTGAAACAAAGTGGCCCTCTCTGCGAGCTGGCAGCCAGCACAGCTACTCCACTGTCTACTGGTGCACACTAGGGCACTGACTCTGTGTGTGTGTGTTGGTGTGAGTTGCAGTGCTGGTTGCAGCTACTGGGATGCCTTTGTCGGCGGCAAATGGAGGTAGATGTGGCGACGGCAGAACGGAGGGACAACAGAGAGTCTGTATTAGGACCCCGACAAACACACACACACACACACACATATGAAACCACACACAATGGCCACCCTGTTTCTACGTTATGTTTCAGAGAGCAGCAATCATAAGCTTATTGAAATTTTGATTAAATGTTGACCCCAAAAGCTTAAATGACGCTTTGTTTGTGTTGGCTTAGTGTTCAAGAAGAGAACGTGCCAAGCTCACACCAGATCAACCAGATCGACATGTCGATGGTTCATCTAAGGTGATTTAAAAAAAAAAAAAAAAAACAGAAGACAATAAATAAAAACAATGAAAGTCTGCAACACTACAAAATATTAAACTTGTTTCTGATGCAATATTCAAAATAAGAATATAAATCAATTAAACATGATTTATAAACAGGAGTGTGTGGCTGAAAGGACCAGTGTGTAGGATTTAGTAACATCTAGCGGTGCAGTTGCTGACTGCTGACTGACTCTCCTTCCTAATGTGAAGGGGAAACTTCAGGGTCCACGAAATGTGCAAAAAACACTAAAGGCCCTATCTAGAGTCAGTATTTAGCCTGTCCATTCTGGGCTACTGTAGAAACATGGTGGCTGAATATGGTGGACTCATTCTAAAGTAACAAAAACATAATGATTGTGGTGATTAAATACTTACACTCAGTTGTTGTCATATTCTCTAAAGAGAGCCCCATAAATCATATGCACTGCACGTTTAAATGCGGGTGAGTCAAAGTCTGATATAAGTTAAGCATGATTCTTTTATACAAATCAAAACCTATAACAGATGCACGAGCTGCACAAGCTGCAGGTGACCGCGGATTGACAAAATAAAACTAACAACCGGCTGGAAAATAAGAATTCAAAAGCATTCTTGAGAAGCTGAATGAACAAACATAATAATCATAAAAAGTGCAACCTGCAATCTGTTCACACCACCTGTCTCAAATAAGCATGCAAATCTAATCGTCAGCAACTGTGTGACACATCACTGCACACTATGAATTCATATCCAAACTGTACTATGAAACCACACGGCTGGGTGTTCGTCTTTTTTTCTTTCTGAATGTGGGTTCGGCCTTTATGAAGTGGAAACAGAGAGAAACTCGTATTGTCCTCGGGGCTGCCTGGTTACATCACACAGTGATATCTTTACTAACCAGATCCTTATGTTCAAAGGGTCTGTGGTCAGTGAAACTGCATGCACAGGAGCTCAGACACATACTGCCACCTACTGGGCCATCTGGGAACTACCTGCCTCAATTAACTGGGTACATTTTGTGTATTGATGGGGAGTAAATGCCACAGCACAACATACTGAGACACTTTTCAATTAAATTGCAAACAATTTAAAATGTCAGATTAATTTAGAAAAGGTTAAGAAATACATGCAAACTAGAATTCAGCAAGCACTTACCAGAACATGAAGTTATGTATTGTAGTATACTGTATATTTAACTTTTGTCCAAGGGTAGAAGTGAAGTAATTTGTCTATTGATCAGTTACAGACAGAAAAACAACTGGCAACTATTTTGATCAATTAATTTATGAAATAATTTCTCAAATCAAAGGTTATAAAAATTATTTTGCCGTTCTACAAACTTTGTAAAACCAGTAAGATTCCTTTTTTAAAAGCCAGTGCTTCTCTGACATCAGAACTTTTGCGTTGACATGCCTCCCTCCAGAAGCTGGAAAGGTTCCTGTCTCCCATGCGCCACAATTTTTATGAATCATTAACAATGACAGAGCAAGAAACTAATAAAGAAGGGGAAAGTTCAATGTAAGTGAAACAAAGGTCAGCAGGATATCAGCAAACCCGTGCTCATTATCCCTACGTTAATCAACTCGAGTTCAGTTCCACTCCATATATCTCTGCCCTCCTGTCTGAAAACCACTTTGCTAGGAGTGTTAAACTATTACAGTGCCAACTTTGAACACAGTACAAGCATGTTGAACTCACTCATGGCTTTAGTAAAAATCTAAAATCTTTACATATGAATGTGAATATAAACATAAAGTGTAGCCTAAAAGGAGACAGACAGGACAAAGAGTGTTATTAAAAACACATTCTAGTGGCGCACAGATCAGTTCTGACCGTGTTGACTGTGGTAGGAGCACCAAGTATGCACTAATCCAGCAGAAGGTCACCACTAGGTGGCAGTGTTGCAAGCTGCTTCCCCCTCTTCCTCAGTGACATCACAGTGAATGAAACAGCGCCACTCAAACAGCAGCCTCACAGGGAGAAATATGCAAAACCATCAATTGTGGCTTCAGTCTCAAATATTTCAGATTGACTGTATGGAAAGAATGTAAAGGACCCCATCTTTTCCACTCCCTGGGCCCTACATTTTCCGGTCTGACTTTCTTTCTTTTTCTCTGTCTCTTTTTAGACGGAGCCAAATGCAATCACCACTAAGTGCACAGGGAGACGATGCAGGACAGTTTTAGGACATGAGCAGAATCATCAAATCACAACCGAACCATCAATTAGTTTTAATTTAGTGCTTTTCTCTGTGCGATTTGTTTGCTTTGATTCAAACGATTTCACCTTCACAAAAGAAAAGACCTTGCATTGACTTTAATTAATGTAACATGGTTTTTATGCTTGTGCCTCTTTGTAGGGAGAACAAAGGAAGAGGGCGTTTGATCTACGCTTTCAGCATCAATAAGGTGCTTCACGATCATTCACATCTTTGGCTGAAAGCAGGACAAACAGAAACAGGAAGGAGATCGGACCATGAGTGGTGGTGGGTAGCTGAATCTAGGACATGCTGATGAAGGATGCATCCAGACAGAATTCTGCTCATTGTGTGTGCACTGAATGAAGACAAAGCTTGTTCGTTTTTTTTTTTTTTTTTAAACTTGCTGGCTTTTGGGCTTTCTGGAACTCCCAGACTACACCAGTAACACCACCTAATCCGTGCCCCTTCCTTCTCCAAGCTAATCCTTCCAGGAACACAGGTGGCCCCCACTGAAGGAAAAACATACCGAGATGCTGCTCTTGATAAAATCCCGTGGATATTTCAAAGTTGTTTGTGCGTTACTGCCCGTGGCGTTCCTCGCATACCGTTCAACATGCCGTCGATTGAACTTCTCTGTAAACTTCCCCAGTTACTTCCTTGATGCAACACAACGTGTCACCGCTTTACACCTTCATTTGTAAGACAGATGGTAGCAGTGCAATGCAGCCAAACGAGTGGAGGCATTTCCTCTCCTGGATACAAATTAAACAATAGCAGGCCTTGTCTTCCACACACACACACACACACACACACACACACAGACCAAGACAACCTCCATTTTCCACCCATTATGTTAGGCCCCCAGAGGGAAAAGGGTGCAGTGTCAGGTCCGGTGCCAGCATGTTGAGTGGCAAAGCATTCAGTGGGCAAAAAAGGGAGGTCAAGGAAGTGATGTTTTCTCTGCACTGTTTACATTCAGACTTTACGAGAAAACAGAAGTGCCTGAGGTTGCAGTGAAACCAAATACAGTTTCACTTGAAGAGATATCGGTGTAGAAAGTTAGATCTGTGGCATGAAGTCAAACAATTGGTTTTGCCCGACAATGAATGGTGACACGAGGAAACAGGTGAAGAAAATCTAAATTCTAAGATAGGGCTGGATATTTTCTGGATTTCTTTGATTGGTTTGTCGTCAGAGTAGTGAAAAATGCTTGTCAGTTTCCAATAGCCCAAGATGATGGCATCAAATGACTTGTTTTGTCCAACCAACAGTCACAACCCCAGAGATCTTCAGTTTATAATCAAATATATTAGATCCAATAAGCAAATTTTCTTGATAAATTCATCAATTATTGCACTGCCAATACTGTAATTTCAGTATTTCTTTCAGTTAATTCAACAGTCGACCTACACTTCAGTTAGAAAAGGTCTGTTTCCTTATCTCTTAACACCACAGTGTCTGTTTGCCAGATAGGACGCTTTCTTCTAGTGACCGTGGCACAAATGGTCATTCCATTTATTCATTTGGCTCTGGCTGAGAGCAGATAGCAGACCACCACATGCATCTATCAACCACTGTAGACAAACATCAAAGAAAAGGGGGCTTTCAAATACAATGGGACACTGTGGGAGAGCTAACAAAAGAGTCTCAGGTAGGGTGGTGAAGGACATTTATGGTGACCTAAGCAGCCTCAGTATCTAATGAATGATCAGACACCGGTAGCTCAACGCTTCCATGAGTCTAGTTTGAATCAACAATCATCTTTTTGGTATGAAAATGAATCCGCTGTCTCAAACTACTGTGAAATAAGCATCAGCATCATCTTCAGCAGTGAGTCATGCAGTACTCATCTGATAATGTGTGTCAAGGGATTGAAGTGCCGAACTGCAGGCGATGAGGTTATGCTTTTATGTCATCTAGGAATGGACGATTAAGTGTTATAATCCAATAAAAGCAGAAGCTCGGTGGCTGTTTCAGCGATGCGCTGACCTCGCCAAGTCAGCCAGCAGAGTAAATCAATGATCCTGTCTCCTTTGTTGAGAACATTAGCATCTCCAGCCGTCTGCATGTGTGCATTGAAACCTTGTGCTTGTCTAACTACTATCGAGGAATTCCGTCTGTCATGTGACCAGGTTACATGTTTGAAGCAGAGTTTCAGTTGACGGTTTCCTTAATGCACAGTGCTGGATAAAAAGACAATTTTCTCAACATCAATTTTACCCCACCATCTTGTCTGCCGTGGCTGTGAGAGCTCTGTAAGTAAGGTGATGTTTCTGTGGCCGGAAAGAAAGAATCTTCTGCTGCTTTTTGTGGCTGTGATAGCTTCATATTACATTTTGTGGTCATGTTTCAGGTGACAGAGTATACTTGTGGTGTTTTTCTGTGTTGCAAAACATTTCTTGCCAAGTATGTGCTTCTGTCATTCTGTCAAGTGTCATCACCCTTGATCCGAAAACAAACATAGGACGCAACAAATGTGACAATGAAACATTTTATAAAAAGTCACTGACACCGTGATTCTAACTTCAGACTGTTTATTTTGTTGTTCCTGCAAAGTTTTTTATTTCACCATGTAACACACACCAAAATCACAGTATTAATACAATTTATCTAGGGCTATATCGAAAAAACTACTATTATTAGTGTGGATGCCAAATCGGCACTATTGTTCTTCAGATCTTTATTATTATTCTTGCACCTAGGTTTTTTGGAACCTAACTACTCCTTCATACTTTGTGCTTCAGAAACCATTCAAATATCACATCATTGAGCACATTATGGTGTGTATTTTACTAATTCATACCTTTCATACTTTTTAAAATACTCAACTTTTTCCAGGTTCAAATTTTACATCAAAATGAACAACACACAACCGCACATGTGCAACCTTCAAATCTTTCTACAAACCTTCAACACTTTCAACTTCCACTTCTTCGACACACTTTCAGCTACAGACTTTAAAACTTTATTACAAAATTCGACTTTTTTTCCAACATTTCACACTTTATTACACTACTCTACTGTTTTTCAGCTCATTTCACATTTTTGCATCAGTCATTTCAGCAGAAGGCACCCGCACCACATTTTCCGCAGGAAATGCAGTTTTCTAGTTATCTATTAATGTCTTTAAAATGCCCAGAAGAAGTGAAAAAAAATGCCCATCATTTTCTTCCTAGACACTTAAGACCAGAGAGTCTGTCTGCCAACTCTACTGCTATTCTTATCAAGCCAACAGAGGGAGGAACAGAAAGGCAGAGAGGGTGAGTGAGAAACCAGGGCGGCTGCCTACTGTGAGGCATATGTACTTCTGTCAGCACTGCCAGGCAACTTGTAAAGAAGTTGTCTGAGCAGAGTTTTCACACTGAGTAACATTTCACTGGCAAAATTGGAGTATTTTGACTGTTTCTTCTGTCCACGGTGGTGGTCAGAGGAGCAGGCCTGTGCCCTGACGTTTGTTGGGTCAAACATGACAAACTGTGGAGCGCGACACACTTTCCATCATTGTCGGCTACGTCTTGGTGCTGAAAAACTTTCCGTGGTTGGTTTCAAAATGAGAACAGGGCAGTGGAACATTGAAAAGCTGATAAAGTGCACAAAAACTTGAAGTCATTGATTGAAAATAATGTGATTAAACATGGTGTTAAATCTGCAGTATAGACTTAGTGCATGTTCCACGTGCAAGAGACGAGCTGTATCTTCATATTGGCTCATTACACCATCCCTGTTTAAGATGCTCATGACCTTGATCCCCAGCAGTCAAAGAAGGAATGGCCGTTCTAATCATGGCACTTTGCGTTGGGAGGATTTGTTGTCGTTCTGTTTCAGAAAATAGCTGTGAAAAACACAAATTAATCTCCCGCAACTCGGGAGCTGGGACGACCTAGTTTTATAACAATTGCTCAGTTGTCACTGCGGGGTGAGCTTTTAACTCCATACCTTCATCCTCTGAATGCCACTGTGGCCCCATCAAGGTTGGACTCAAAACAATGTCGATGCAGTGTGCGAAAACAGCTCATTAGTGCCACATTAGACATCAAATGATGGTTTATGTTTGGAAAACCTGTGGACATGTGGAGCGGAATCTTCCAAACATATTTCTGTCGCCTTCTGGTATTAATGTAGTTATTAATAGATCCAGTCATTCAGTCATTTCTGTGCAGCTCCACACCACTCCATCAATTCTGTGAGTTTTGACCTTTTCCAGGTTTACCTCTCTATACCAGCGCCCCCCCTTATTCAGCAATGCATCGGTATTCCTGGATCCTGTTACCGTGACAGCGCAAGGGGCCGTCTTGTGTGTCAGGCCGGGGTGAGGCTTGCATTCCTCAGATGACACTGGCTAGATAATGTCTCAGTGTCCACAATAACAGACACACACACACGAGGCCTTGAGAGGCCATCCTAGGCGTGCCTCCCCACCCCCTGCTGCTCACTAACGTATGGACAGCACTATATGGCATACCAAGTGGAGGAGCCATCTGGGTCAACTATTAAGACCATGCATCTGTGGGGGACCTGCACTCATCGTCTTAAAGAGATACTAGGGCTACAGCTAACAGCTATTTTCTTCACCAATTCATCTGCTAAATCTAAGATAAAAACAAAAAACAAGATATTTGATGAAAAAAATCTCTTGCTGAACAGATCGAAAGATTAATCAAAAGATGACAAGGAATATAATTGTTAGTTGCAGCCATACATTACCTGACAGTACATTAAAACACACTGGCCCTCAGGTCTTACCGGGGTTTATTAGTTAAACTGCTAAATGTCACTTTCATTGAAAAACAACCAAAGGCAGCAAAGATTCTCGATTTTTCCACGCTGGACTTTTAATGCAGCCTTGCATAAAGTTAAATACCAGTCTCACTGATGTCTGGCTGTCTAATAAAGAGCATACGGCTGCATCAGAGACTGTATAACAATTTAAAAGTGAGTGTCGGAGCATAATCAAGTGGACAGAGCTGCTGTGTGAGGACTTAAACAGCCTGTAGCTGTGTAAAAAGGTAAACAGACCTCTGGGAGTCAGACAGCCAGTGTTGAAGGTTGGAAGGTCATGTTGCCTACGGTGCAGTATCTGCTAATGGCAATATATTGCATTAGATTGTCTTCTCAGCACAATTGCCGCAGCATGTCTGTGTCAGTGTGCCAAGTGGGACTGAGGAAGACAGCCGCCGCCCCCCACTCAAGCAGACGAAACAGCAGAGACGGCACTTTATTCCAAATGTGCACAGCGTTCATCATAACCCTCGGGGGCGCAGTATGATGTTCCACTGGGTGCTACTGTGTGCATGTCTGTCTCTATTTGTGTTTAAATGTGTGTGTGTGTGTGTGTGTATGTGTGTGTGTGTGTGTGTGCATCTGTGTATTCCCTTTGCCTTTGTTTGTACATTCTCTGTGTTAACAGGGTGGCCGGCAGCTGTCCTTGAATCTCTATTGACAGAGAGTGTGGGATCTGCTGGGTATTTTTATCCATTAGCCTGTGTGAGAGAGCAGGTGGAGGCTTTGTGGGCTACAGCAAGGTCACACGGTGACACAAGCGCACCGCTACGCCGCTATCTGTGGCTGTTCTGGCTAAACGTCGAGGTCTGAGCGCCCCGTTTTACAAAGACACAGCATGCGATGATAGCGAAGGGCTTTGTTGGTAGAATGGAGGAGCTCATTCCCAAAACACTGCATTCATTCCTTGGGAGAAAAAACATAAACTAAAGTTTCAAAAGGACACAGACAGAATTTAAATGCCCCTTACTAAAATGTAACATCCATTTCTTTGGATTTTAAACCGAAGAACGAGGAGAAAAACACAAATCGTTGATGAAAAATCTAATTTCCTTCATGTTCCGCCACAAGGACTGCATTAAAACAATGTGCCACCTGAATGAAGTTGGCACATACTACACAAAGCTAATTAGCAGTCTTATTAACATTAAGCACTCAACAGGTTAAGCTCGCAGAGCACATGACCCCGCTCTCTCCTCGGATGCTGAATTACGTGCTGGAAAAACACTTCCACTGCCACCTGTTCTGACATGTTTAAGAAGAAGAAAAGACTCCTCTTTGTCTAACAGGAAGGCGTCTGACACATGCTCCACGTTCACGTTTACACCGGCTTGATAGAATATATTGAGTAGAATTACACCTCTGAATTGATGGTGGGTGGCTGAAGTGGCCGGCGGAGCGGAACAACTCTGCAGTCACAGACTAAAATTTAAAAGCACTTGTGGAGCTGCTGTTTATTTCCCACCATGGTCAGGCAGCTGGTGGACATGGTGACTGGCTGGAACAGGAATCAAGGAAGGCATGTGAATGAGCTTAACAGCACCTACTTGAGCTGCCTGCCAGTATAAAGCCCTCAAGACCTAGAAGCGCTGGGTCTCTTGAGGCATGCAAATTAGACACCGGCCAGACTGCACAAGTAACGGCAGATAGAGAGTTTCATCACAAGTTTTGTGTAAGAATTGTGCAGCAATTTGAGAGGATGTGCATGCAGAAAGGCCTGCAGAAAGCATATCAAAACGAATGCTATGGGTTAAGTGACCTCTACAACCCATCTGCTTTTTTGGCTGCAGCCAGCTGACACAGATGTTGATTTGGACGTGTGTGTGTGGATGCGTGTGTGGATGCGTGTGTGTGTCTTAAGCCCAGCACTTCAAAAAATAGAACTGTGCAACCAATCCTCCTGCAACCTCTGCTAAAGATAAAGATGGCGTTATATAAAGAGTCGGCTCGAGTGTCATCGTGTCATGTCAAAATGTATCTTACAGTGCGAAGAATGCATTGAGAATAGTTTAATGCCGCAGATCACCGTCTCACTCGGATGGCTGCGTGAAAGCAGAGCAGCACAAGGTCTAGAAGAAAGAACTTTTTGAGGTGAGGCAGTAAAGGACGTTTCATTATCCTCTTGCAAAACCTCCAGAGGACAAAGGAAACCTTTTATACAGTTAGCTTATATAGTTGAGACATAACTGTGTGATCCTATGGAGCAAGTTTCCCATCAAGTGTGGCAAATTAAGATTATTTCCCATGATTTTATTATTGACACGCAAAGAAACATGTAAACACTCCACAATAGAATGTCGTACACGAGAAGTTGGGAGGTTAAGCGAAGTTAAGAAATAATTTATGAGGAGGATGAGGAAGGAGCTTGTAGTCAGCATTTAGGAAGAGCTGCATTGTTCACAGGGCCAGTACAGAACTTTTTATGAATTCACCTAACAAAATCAGTATGCAAATACAAAGAACTGCACATGGTAACTTCGAGTATGTATACTTACTAATTCAGAATCTGCAGTAAACTGTAAGGAACTTACCGCAGCACTGCTGTCCTCAGAGGGAAAAACAAGCTGAGTTACAGAAGTAAGAACTAAGTTTCCTACATCAGTCTGGCACCCCTTGAATATTATCCACATAGTATTAGTGAAACCACACTGATACAGGATCTCACAGTGATCTTATTAGCACTGACTGATACTTGCTGACTCAGTTGCACCCCATAATGCTATACCCATAGTACTGTCATGTAGGGTAGAGATGTCGACAGCATTTCAAGATCTGAGATCGGACTTGAACAGCCAAACTCTGAGAGTGTGTAATGAGTAAAGTTAAACACCCGCTAAGAAAGATCTGGTCCTTTAACTGCTTCATTACATATCCAGTTATCATGCATTTAGAGGCATGTTTGTGTCCACCTGATGAATATGAGCCCAATATTGCTCTCTTTTACCTCCTCTACCAACTTCTTAGTAAATAGTGTAAAGTGGGTTTTTAGCGGCTGCGGCTCAAGAGGTATAGCGGATCGTCCATTAATCAGATGATCAATGGTTCGATCCCCAGCTCCTCCTGTCTGCATGTCGAAGTGTCCTTGGGCAAGATACTGAACCCCAAACTGCTCCCTGTAAGCTGCTTTGGATAAAAGTGTCAGCTAAATGACTAAATGTAAATGTAGTGCACCTTTGCTATCAACAGCTGCCTGCTGACAGTGAATTTGTAGGCCGGACAGCTCAGCACTAATCTGACACTTGTTTCAAAGCTCATTATTTAGTATAAAATAAATTACAGATGCTCTCAGCACAGCTGTACATATGAAAAGAGGCGACAGTACATGTATCTTGAGGAAAATCTGAGATTAAAAGTAAAGACATTTCCCTCTCTGTATCACCAAAAAGCAATTTTTCATGGTAGAACCGGTTTTCTCAAGCTGCTGTGTACCAGCTAATATACTGAGATTACCTCCAAAGCTTCAGCTTTAAGCACACTCTGTTCTTGGACTTGATAACAGTGGTATCTGTTATCCATCTGGGCTAAACACAAGTTATGATTTTGCACCAAAATCAGGGCCCTATTTGTCACTTAATGCAGACAAAATACAAGTAAACAACCTCCAGTCTGCAGTCTCTTCACACAGTTTTTGACCACAGCGTCATCCAGAGTCAAGCACTGTACCCAACTATAAACACAGCCTCAGCTCACATACCGCATCTACGACAGGTCTGCATGATTAATTAATAACAGATCCTGTGCTGGACTCTTGATTGAATGATGTAGTTTCAAAAGACCACACATGGCTTAAAAGTAGTTCTTATGATATGCAGAGCGTTGACTGATGCTTTCATCTGTAACTATTTTCACTGTCAATGAATTAATTGGGTTTTTTATCAAGCAAAAATGCCAAACATTTGATGTTTCCATGTTCTGTAGAAGCACAGTAGAGACTTCCAACAACGTCCATGTTTCCAGATTCTTCAGAGTGAGAATTTGCTGCTTTTCTTATTATAGCAAATTTAAAAGGTCCAGTGTGTAGATTTTATTGGCATCTAGTGGTGAAGTTTTGGGATTGCGACTGACTGAATACCCCTAACCTCACACTCTCCTTTCAAGCATGAAGGAGAAACTACAGTGTCCATGAAAGTTGTGAAAAACGTGAAAGGTCCTACGTGGAGCTAGTATTTGGTTTGTCCTTTCTGGGCTCATGTAGCAACATAATAGTTTAACATGGCGGACATGGAAGATGACAAGCTCTCTCTGTAGATACAAAAGACTCATTCTAAGATAAAATAAACATAATTCTTATTTTCAACTGATTACACGCTAATGAAAACATATTCATGACTGTTATATTCCATACTATTACCCTTAATATTTCTGGATCTTAGATTATTAGTCAGGCAAAACGGAAATTTGATGATCACTTTGGACTTGTGAAGAAAGAAAGTTGAGAAGAATTTTTCACTTTCATCTTTGAAAATACTTGATTAATCAATAATATAAATAATTATTAGTTTTGGAAGGTTTTGACTAAACAGTTTCAAATACTGCATTCAGTTCATTTGAAAAACAAAATGACTGATTCAAATGACTTTTAAATGAGGATGTGCATGAATCTCAATATTTTTGTTTAATAATTATCATGATATCTTGGTTTTTTTTTTACCCCCAAACATGTGGCCTTAACCACAACAATAGCTCAATGTAAATTCAATGGCGACTAATACTGGACACAAAGAGATCTCTCAGCTCTGTCACTGAACCTCATCGGAGCAGGCCCGTACCCGGGAACAAAGCCAACTGTCTGGCCAAATGAAACCCGCTCCATCTCGCTCAAACAAAGGCCTCAAAGAGGTGCAGCGCAATCATCACAAAGTTACGCAACATCATATAAAGATCAATTCATGAGAGCTCAAAGGGAAAACAAGGAGAAAAGGGTAGGGTGGATGAAATGGGATGGGGATGTACTTTAATCTTTGTGGGGCAAATGGCTTGCTCGGTGGCCTAAATGATCCAAAAATGCTTCGTTTCAGCATCCCCCACCTTCTTCTGTCCAATTAACTTGACAATGAAATCCCCCAGAGTTCCACAATGGGAGAAAAATAATATGGATCCTCAGCGTGGTTCAATACCTTTCTGTGACTGCATTCATTTGGTCTGTTTTCTAGACTGTGGAGCCATTAATCCCATTGAAATATTTATGAAATTCAACAATCAATCTTTAAAATCTCTGCTGCTTTCTCTTTTGCCCTTCTGCATAAAGTAATTCAAGTATTATGGTGCTACTCTGGCTACTGGTTGCTAGGGAACAGCCAGAGAAACTCTTTTCATGACGAGAACTGCTTCAAAACCAGCCAGATTTCTCTGTTAGGGCCCCAGTGCCACAAACACTACCTGGTCACCGGAGGAACACTGGTTCTGTTCTTCAAGTATTACTCAACATTTATTACACGTTATTCAGGGTACTTTGCCTTACACCTGCAATCAGTACCGGCAATGAATAAAAGTGCCACATGGTACAAAAATAAAATACTGCTAAACAAGAGAGGCTGCAGCTCAAAATCTATTGGAGAAATAACTTGCCATGTGAACATGTGCAGGCGTCATGCTGAATATTACTTAAATAAATATGACTTACTGTTTTTAATTTGGCATACATAATTCCTAAATTAGTTCCTAATGAAATCTTGGCAGTGCCAGTGGTCTCATGTTTGGAGTACTTCCAGAGGGTCTCTGAGCTGCAGGACTATCAGCACATGAACAGCATGTTCCCTCTGAACTGGGAGAGAGCCAGCAGCGTTGCCTTTGTTAGTAACTAGACAACATTGTCATCTATGCTATCTCATAGTTTGCCATCACAATGGACCGTGGTCTAACGCCTGTCTGTGTTAGGTGTGACTTCTCACCACCTTTTTTATCTCCAAGGCTGTGACTGTTATGCTGTAAACCTTCCATCCAAGTGAGAGAGTGTTGTATTCAAAGGATAGTCAAAGAAAACACCTTGGTTATTGTGAGCAGCCAGTTAAGATCACAACAACTCAAAATGAGATAAAGGTGCTGTGAGAGCCACTTAACGCTTTGGTCATGCTACAAAGAAACTGACAGCGAGTACAAAACCAATGCTATCATGCTGTGGTGTGAATGCAGTTACGTATATGTATATGACATTAATGTCTGTTGAGAAGGACTACTACTTTTCAATTACTCGGGAACTGATCATGGTTTTCTTGAGTTTTACATCTGCACCACATTGGTGCGCCCAGCTCACCCCGTCTAGGATGGAAGTTTCCTGTTTACAAAGTTGCCTTATGATCCCACCCAAGGCCTTTCACTTCACTCGGACTAAAATAGGCCTCAGCTCTAGACGGACGGGGATTTCAGGCTATATCCTGAGGATGTTTTACAAAAGAAACACGGCGAACCATTGTGATCTTTAAGGACTTCAGTCACAAGTTCAGGTTTTCCCTTTCCTTGGCAAAGGGGAAAAATTCTGCAGGTCTTTTTGATGATCATTTCACAATACCATTTAATTTCGCATCTTGTCTTGTTTAATTAGCTTAAAAGAGGGCTGTTGTCAAGTAAAACATGGTTTTCTTTGTCTTAACTCACCATGAATGAAATCATTTTATTTGGTGAATATTTTTCTCTTTTTGCAATTATCTACTTTTTTCACAAACTGACAGACTCTGAAATTAAGCTAGATGTTAAATTGTAACTGTACTGGGCTAAAATGCAAGTCTTTGTTTAAGTATACTTGGCATGTGTACAACTGTAGTTGGTACAACTGAGCTAAAACAGCTTTGCCCAGTGCCGACAAAATAATTGGTGTGATTTTGACTGTTTTTGACAAGCAGAAGCTGGTTGTAACAGTGAGCCATTGTGTTGGGACTGCACCACACTTGCCGGTGGATTCAAAGCACCCGAGCCTATAGGGAAGCATGCATGAATGGCCTGCATCTTTCCCTCCAATTATAATCATACGCAGTCTTCATTTAGCCCAATAATAACACAGCCGCGGGCAGTCAGACCTACACAAGACGACAAAACCGTCACATGAGAGCGCTGTCCCAAACTGAGTCACATTTTTCATGACACCGAGAAACCAACACAACAAGGAGTACAGTTGCAGAGCTAAATATACTCTGGAACACAGCACAATGGACGCACTGTAGTCACAAAGTCATCGTTTCAAATCGCATTTATCATAGCAATTAGTCTGCTCAAGATCTGTCGAACTTTGTTCAGACACGTCAATCGGTCACATTTGTGAGTTCTGTCAAGCTCACTTGTAATTTTCCATGAATTAACTATTAGCTTTTAGAACAAACACAATCAAAGAACAAAAAAAACAACTGAATGCTTTTCAAACTGCTGTAACTCTTTTTACCCGTGACTGAAATCATGCCCTGGATATGGAGGAGTAGCTTCAAAAATGTGACTTTCACAAATAGATAGAGACAAACACTCTAAAATTGTATTGTCATATAACCAACTCAGACTCTGTTTAAATAGAAAAGTAGAAAATAGAAGAAAAGCCAAACGTATTACCTGACACTTAAAGTTCAGTAGCTTCTATTTTAGAATTTGTGTTAATCTCAAGAAATACCACTTATGTGTCAAATAACACAAATAATGTGTGAATTTATGAACTGTGGTCAGTTACAATGCATTCAATTCCACTGGCACTGCATCTTTTATTTACCTGGCCTCATCCATTACTCTCCTTGTCCTTGTGTTGAATCATTTCTTATCAAATAACGATGAACACCACACATATGCAGCAGTGTCTGACTGACCAGCAGTGACAAGCAACACCGTAGTACTCGCTGAATGTATGACGCAGCTGGGACAATGCACTCAGGGAGCTGAGCTTTTCACTGTAAATAAGCTTGCACCATCAGTGTTCTGTGATTTTGACTGACGTTGCAAGACGCCTTTGTTGCTGTGATTGATTCGCGCCCATTGTGTTGAGTTATACAGCTCTGACTGAGGTCCTTTTTTTCCTCAAGAGTCTAGTGTGCAGTGTATTCCTGTGACTGTTTGCTTACAAACAGAACAGAGGACCTAACCGCATTACTCAATCACAAATAAGCAAATATAAGAAGATTGCTCAGGCATTAGTCTCTTTTAAGAACTGCCAATGTGGCATTATGTAACCCTCTTTTTGATCCTTGGTCTTTTCTCCATCAAGGCAACAGAACACATAAAGACATGTGCATATTAATCATGGTAGGAGTGATTAATGAAAAGGGTTTGCTCTCTGCAGGAATGGTTTAAGTGTGAAGGAAATATAGGACCATATGGGAAAACGTCTGGCAGTGGATGGCGGTTTGAGGTCAACCAAGGCAAGTGTCAATTAGCCCGGTCATCGGCTGAGGCGCCGTTGCACTAATGCCGTTTAATAAATAATGCTTGGCTGTAGCTTGACATCACAGCATTCAGTGAAAAATTATTGCTAATTATTGTACCACAATGTCACCAGAATGAAACCAATATCAACTGGGCTGAAAGGGGGGGAATGTTGCATCACAGCAAGAAATGTTCCACAAACTTGTCCCAGAGGTAGGAACCTTAAAAAAAAAAAAAATCTGGGCACACAGCTTTGTGGTTTAAGAGTAGGAGAGAGAGTTCTGATAATCTCAGACTGGCACCAAAGCGATCTGTACTCCGTTAGAACGAGAATGTAATCGGTGGTTCAGTACAAGCAAGCTTAGATAATTATCCCCTTCTTTCCAAAAGCAGGAAGCAGGGAGAAACTGTCAAACATTCCAGTAAGAATCAGATTACGTTAAGGCCTTGGTAATGAACGGACATTTTCCCTGATGGGCTATGGAGGGACACAGGACTGCAGGAGTTGGAAACGTGACCAGCCACAGGTTAGACAAACCCTTGGGGACCAATTACAAAGATAAGGTTTCAACAAGACAGATATTGTACACCTATCTGCTCCACTGCACACAGGAAGTGGAACAACAGTATTCCTGATCACTGATTTAGAATTGGGGGGAAACAATGTTGTGTGAAGGAGTTTTACTCTCCTCTCTCCTTAGACCGTGTTGGGCTATTTTCCCTCCTTTCTAAGCCGTCCGCTGTGCCTCATGTTCTCACTGGCAGAGGGGCTGCTGCTTGCTGCAGCAGTTTTCACTTTTGACAAAAGCATCCATTAGCAACGACAGCTGTTCTTGTTCATACTAGCGTTGTAATGAATCACCTCTTTTAGCTCACATGGCAAGTAATTACCTGCCTACCACCAGCACAGCTGTTAATAAAACCACAGTTTGCACGAGGCATGACGGACCACGTTAGGATCAAAGGCACGTCCAGCAAACAGTGCCATGACTCAAGATTTCAACTCACTCAAAGGCATTCAGCAAAGAATGTCAAATTAGCTGTTGGGTCTTCACTGAGTGATGTTCACCAAAAAACTTTCTTTACGCTCGTCTAATCTGATCATCCCACACTTTCGCTTCACACACCAGGCCTCCTCTGCTCTGTATGTGTATTTGTTTATACTGGAAGCGGGTGGATTTCCTTGCATACATACACACAATTGGCTGGTGGAAGGAGATTAACTTTATTGCTTCAGTCTGATTGTCTTAAAGGGTGGCACCTACCTCGTGCTGAAAATGTTGCCTGTGAGACATCAATGAAGGTCAAATAATGGATTATGAGGGCTGGGAACTTGTAAGCTTCACATCCTAGTTATGTTTAAAAGTTTCCCTTTTTTTCACGTTTGGCTTAGAATGTGTTTATTTGTACTGATACAGATATTGTGATGTTTGTTTGGTAGTGTGATGTCACCTATCATTTGGATTCCTGTGAATTTGCTATCTTGACATCACGAACAACAAAAGGAAGTGTCCCCAGTGACATTTATAGTTGTGTATGATTGTGTGAGATTAATTAAACTAAACTCTGATGTGTTTCATCATAAATCTAAAAAAAATATTATTTTCTTTAAGGAAAATAAATTTTATCTCACATAGGGCTGCCACAATCAAATTATCGCAATAACGATAGTATTGCAATACAGAAAATGTATGAAAACAAAAGAAAGAACAGAAAGAAATAGAAAGGATCAAAGAGGCGTATGATTATTTTAATGTAACAGTATGGACTGTGGACACAACTGACAGACATGCGGACAATAATATAAAGCACTGTTGGATATGATAAGTCTGGGATAAGGGACAAAGATAAACTAGAGTGTGTGTGTGGGTGTGTGCACATGATTAGCTATGTGGATGAGACCCCTAATCCCACACGATAGGAAAACACACAGTAGGTTAAGTATTAGTGCAACATCATAACGTGTAACTGATTTGTGAATATGAACATGCTAAGAGCAGAGATAAGTAGTACATGCTATACACTGATGCATGCACAGCAAAAGATTTCAGTAGTTTGAGTGCAGTGAGGAAGGTTACCGGTGCCTCACTGATGAATATTTGAGAGCTTTAACTTAAGAAGTTGAGTAATCCACTAGAGGCATAGTGGTAATGAAACTGGCTCTAGTTACTGGAAGTGGACTGATACATAAAGCAATACTGCTAATGAACCTGGCTGTGAGGAGTAGGATGGAGACAGAACGTGCCAAGGACTTTTCTGCTGATGAAACGCTCGAGATAATAAACAAGTCTACACAGTAAATCTAATTAAACAAAAGATGCTTTCCCGACTACATCGGTCCTGTGTCCTGCCAAATAAAGACACCTTTAGACAGTGCATTATTGCTTCTATGCAGCCCTGATAGAAAAACACTGTCCTGATCTTGATCCTGGTCATGCAAAAGCAAACCATCTATAAGTGCCATTGTTACAAATACTGTAAACATGTATTAGCTGCACAGTGAACCGGTATACTGGGATTTAGAGATCTCTAATCACGCCCATTAATCAGCTCTCCATCTGATCCACTGCATGTCTGAGCAGTTCACCAGGAGGAGGATTATACAGCAGATTATACTCCAAAGTGAGCCTGTTCTGTGTGGGTTAACCAAGGTTAACATGCAAACTCACTCAAAGATGTGGCTGTTTACATAAGCAACATTATCTTCAACTCAACTTATCAGTATCCATTGTCACTACAGCACAGAGCGTGATTCAGATTTAGTGATTGCATGTTGAACTTTATATTAAAAAAAAAAAAAAAGTCTGTAATGTAGGTGTCACTTTTTCCAAATAGTTCCCAAAATCTCATTTAGGAATTAAGCTCTTAATGACAGCAAGACGCGTAATTCAATAGTAGTCATGTCAATATTGCACGTCATGGAGGTTTATTCTTTAAGCTCTCAAAGCAGCCATGTGGGTCTTGGGGCTAAGTTATGTAAAGATTGTGGCCGCTCAGTGGCATGAGGTCTATTGCCTTCTGCTGTGAAGGCCAATGGAATTTCTGGAACCTAGAGCTGTTTTTCTTTGTTTTAAAAATATCTCAAGGAATGGGAACATTAGGAACTGAAACATGCCTTTGACATTATTTGTGTGTGATTCAGTTGCAACAAATGTACAGTGTGACCCTGAGGGCAACCTCCTGGTCCTTCTGACATGGAAGGATGAAAGGCCGCTGGCAACGCAACTACAGAATCAAAAGTAAAAGTTGAAGTGCGTTACGGGTTTAGACTAAAAATATAAGCTGTAGAAACATTCTATAAGTTTTGAAAGCTCTGGAAATAGAAATGTTCAAGACAACAGATGAAAGCAATGAATGTATGAAAGACATAACCTGGAGTGAGCCCTCGATATGTCAGCATCCAAGATCAGAATATGAATGCAGCAACAAAAGAACGAAGACTGCAGAGTAAGCAACTTAGAAGCCAGCACGGGGTCTCTCGATAAACAGTTTAGAAATGGTTTGATTTAACTTCCTCCCACCATCTATTGTTTTTTGCTAAAAATGAACTCTCATATGATTCTGCTGGAGGATATTAAAGAACTTAGGCAAACTTTGCACCGTGAAACTTTTTTTTCAAACCCGCCTCCTGTGGAAATATCCACATCAACAATATCAGTTGAGCAGAACAAGTTTAGTGCCAGTCCATCAGAATCTCCAGAAAGTCCATTAAGTCAAACAACAAAAAACAAATCAGCAGCAACTTTAAGGACAGAGTCTATTTTCTGACATTTCAATGGCTTAAACTGATTAATCGAGAAACTGCCTGGAAGATGAATCAATAAGGATAATTATAATTAGTGACTGCACGCGGAGAACGCCAAAGAGAAGGGCAGACGCACCTATCAATCACTAGCCTCAACAGACCAGCATGCAATGCAACCACAGATTGCTTATTTGAAGATCTCCGGAGCTGTGAAGATACTGCGACACAAGACAACACAAAAAAGTAACTGACTCCAAGACATGTTGAATTCATGTCGTGGAGTCAATTACTTTCCACCCACCTTAGTCATCTGTAAAAATACATATCAGTGCAGCAAGTCAAAATAATCAAGAAACGCCGGCTTCATTTTGGTTTTGTGCTCCACTAGTGTTAAATCACGCTTCATGGGGTGAACGCCGCTGTGTGTGTAACTTACTTTGGTCTCAGTGGCGCATTTGAAACAGAAACAACATTGGATTGGTCTCTTCTTATTAGATTTCAGGGAGTAACAGTCAGGCGCACAGAACTACACAAACATCCTGGTGTATTACAGTAAGGAACAGTTTCTGGAGTGCATGTGCAATTTATGGCTCATAGTCAGGAATGATAGACATTTATCTGTACAATTAAACTGTAAAAACAGCCATAAATGTCATCTTCTGCAGTAAAGAGGTTATATGTGTGATTTAAGATTCGGCCTTTTCATCAGTTGTTCCCTGTACAGCCATAACACTGAAGAATCAATACAATAATCGATATCTTTTATGGTCCCGCTGACCAGCAGGCAGCATAATACAGTCTGCTTTATCGTCATCACAATATCACGATGTGAAATTAAAAGCAATGATTCAAATGAGCCAATCAGAAGCTGGGCTGCTCTTCTGTGTGTGGGTATCATACGTTGGTGCATTTGTTTCTTTCTTCCCTTCCTGAAATCATCCCCCTGTATTTAAACTGGGAGGAATACGTCACTGTGACCGCGGTGTGTGTAACCACTTCTGCCTACAGTCAGCCTGCACTTTCAACACAAGAATAACATGTGACATCACTTTACTTCTACAGGGTTGGTGCTGCAGAGAGCAAGCAGTGCCTAAATGAACAGAGCAGACTGAGTTCTTCTGGAGAATTAGAAAACCCTGTTGTCGCTTGGGAAATTTACAAGTAGGGGAAAGAAAAAAAAAAAAAAAACTTGCGACAGAAGTTCATCCTACTTTTTGAGCCAGCAATCTGGAGGGTTTTTTAAAATAGATGTGCACATGCTTCTGACGCCCTGACAAAAATAGGAAGGCAGTCACAAAACAACACCCAGCTCCAGAAAATAAAAACAGCTTTCAGGAGTGGGAGGGGGTTGGTGGGGTTTTTGTTGTCAAACCATTCTTCCGGCTTAAGTTCAAAAAGCATCCTTGACGCCTTTCCTCTTCCTGCTTACGCCGGGCAGGATGCTGAGAGAGAGAGAGGGCAACTCTGTGCTCGTCACTCATCTTACAACCTGTGGCAACTACTTCCACTACAGGTTTCTGCACAGTTTCATATGTTAGGGTTTGGCTACAAAGAATTTCATATATTTCATGTAGAAATTGAGCATTTACTTTGTCCAGTTTCACCCTCATCTGAAAGTAACAGTTTTACTTTGAAATTCTCATTCTACGTCTGTTTTTCTTGACCCTTCTATGTTGCGCCATGGTTGTTCTGCAGACAAAAGGTTATTTGTTATTTTAGCTGGACCATTAAATTCCTCACTGTTTGTATCTGAGTTTGAGTAATGGCCAGCTAATGGCCTAGAAACTAAGATTTATTTTGCTCTGTACGAGTCACAGAGGTCAAGAATATCTGAATGCGCAGAATGCTTTTTTCCACCTTGGTCTCTCCTATAGTCATCTCATGCCTGGATTGATCTCCTGCTCTGGTCCAGGATATGTGGAAACAATGTAAAGTAGGCAGCTTGTCCCTTTCAGCCATGTGGCTGTGAAGCAGGGTCACCTCAGCAGAGGACTCTTGTTTGTGGCCTTTAGCTCTGCCACCTGGCTAAACAAGAGGAGAGATGTCCATCCTGGGGCCAGCTACTTGCTGTAGATTATCATAGCCGTGTGTGTGTGTTTGTTCATATTTAATTTCACTCATTAATTCCCTGATTGGGTGGTGCAGTCTTGGGTTACATACTCTTGGTACTTGATGATACATGGTTGAATGACGCAATTGGAAATATGCAGCTCAAATCAGTTCAGTTGAACGATTTTATGGTCCTAATAAGATTCATTTCCAGCCATGATTAAAATATAGAAAGCATACCATAAACATGTCATTCTAAAAATACACACGCAGAACCCATTACACCAAGTATTTGCAGAACGAAGAGCTCAGTGTGTGTCGAGATATAAAATACTGTAGAGTTTCCATCTATTAAAACTCAATGAGAGAAGACAGATATCAGAGTTCAAAGCTAAAGATAGCCCAACTTCCACCCAGTGACCTGACAAACAGGTCAGACATCACTTTTACACACAAAGCCTGCTTCATGTTTGAAAATGAGTATGCTGATTAATATAATGATTATTGGATGGCAATTAAGGAGGCGAACATCGGCCGATGCCAATGTTCAGCCGATGCATCCCTAGAAACAAGCATTTTAGTGTACCATTCAATCACAGTGGATGTATTTCATAGTGTCTGTGGTGTCTTGCTGAAGCAGCCACCATATCTCTGACTGCCACTTAACCAGTGACTTTAAAAAGGATGTACAGTGCATGTGTGACGTTGCCGTAGGTTTTCCAAAGTGCTGTTTTGAAGCTCAAAATCTGTGGCGATGGCTGCCGCCATGTCAGATCTTCCAACCTGCTAATCTAAAAATCAATAAAGACGTCGATCATCTGCAAACCGAATGAGGCCTAGGTGCTGTAGCAGGCTGTGTTTATTTCTGCTGTGGAATTGGACATCTTAATATGTCCAACTCTAGTGCTTATGGAGGCTGAAATGTTCTGCAGCCAGCCTCGAGCGGCCACTCGAGATGTTACGGTTTTTGGCACATTGGCCTGGTTTTCCAGGCGAGGAGGTTGCCCCTTGATTTTAGCCAGTCTGATAAACATGACTGTATGGTGCTCAAATATGGTCCCATTAAAGCCCAGAGTCGAGGCGAGCTCACTGTCATTATGTCATTTGCAAATTTGATAATGTTCCTGTCCTGGTATTGTCTCCTGCAGACATCTGTAGAGGAAAAATACATCCCTGAGGGGGAAACGGTGGATGAGACGTTATTTTGACAACAACCTAATTTGGATTTTTTAAAAATGCTCAAATGTGTGCCTGGACTGGGTATAAATAGTTTGACTGTGTCATCATATGACTAAGTCCCAATTCTGACCCTGCAAAGCATCTCAGTGCTATTGCATGATTAAGAAATGCATGTTTTATTCAAATGTCATTTCTCCACCCAGATACATAATTGAATTAAGACATGAAAAAGAACATCAAATAGCCATGTCCCATTATCTTAATTCATATCACAACTGCAAAAATGTGCAACACACACTATCACGCTCCCCCCCTTTGTACTTTGCATGCTGAAATTTTGACAGCGGTGCACTTCTAGTTCCAGTTTAAGATCAAGCAAAGGAAACTGACAAAGCTGGCGTGACAGTGGGAGGGGACAGACCGTCAAACCTCACTGTGGTCAGTCTCGAGCGATAGAGACAGATCCCTCTGACCGTTAGCTAATCCCGACAGAGAGACCCTGCCAACAGCATTAGGATAAACTGTGTCAGTCGCCGCAGTCTTGAAAAGAACACCGAGAAAGGTGCTGCTATTGAAAAACACAGAGGAGAAGTCACACGGTATTCAACACCATGAGGCTTAATGGCTTTTTATTGCTGTGACAGTGAAGATGTGACACAACTGCACAGTGACATGGATTCAGTGTTTGTGAATGCTGTCAGGACATCACACTTTTACCTCTGACTAAATCATTTTCATACATTGTCATTTAGTCATTGCTCGAGCTGTCCTGGTTTGATTTTTCAAAGACCTCCTGAATGAAATGTTTGCATACTGACACAGCATGGGTTCATACCATGGCTTCCAGAGTGTTGAAGGACCACAGACATACAAGTTTTTTTTTTTTTTTTACTGAATCTCCTAGTAGGACATATTTCATCCAAGTCTCAGTAGCTTTTTCCAAGTGCTTAATTTGCACATATTCTTGTCAGGTTTTGGAAAGTTTCAGACGACAGCAACAGGAGCAAAAATTGGTTTCCAGTTATTATTTAAAAAGGAACATGTCATCAGAACTATCAGTAACTATTTCCTGCTGAGAAAATCTCCGGGTTCATGGGAAATAAAACAAAGAACAAACCACTGCAGCTGAATGAAATTATAATCTGAGGTTAAGACTGACAATTCAATCCACAGCTGAAAATATGTTGGTATAACAACAGAAAACAAAAGGCAACTGCGGTAATAACAGAAAACATACTAAACATGTCTAATCCCTATGTCTCAATGTGAAAATAAAATCACATATATTAGAATATGTTTGAGTTTTAGACTGTTGATTGGACAAAAACAATTTAAAGACGTCACTATGAGCTCTGAGACGTTCTGACAGCCATTTTTGAAGATTTTGATCATCTCAAATGATGAAACCATTAACCCAGGAAACAATAATCGTATTTATCAACAGTTAAAAGCATCATTAGTTAAGCCTGCATTATAACTACTCATGTAAAACCTCATCTTAGATGCCCATATTTCGTCTGTGTCTTTGTTTCCATAACCACAAAGGCATCTGTCACTCCTACAAATTACAGCCTGCACAAAGCTCTAAAGACCATGGGCCTAGTACAACTAACAAGCCGTCAATGACACCATAATTGTTTCCTCAAAGTCAGATAGACGGGCAGACAGCTGTGCCACTAACTGTAGCCCCACTGGTTTAAGTGGTGGCCAATTGATTGTCTCTTGTGTGTAAAGGCTTTGCTAAAGCAGCATCTATCTGCAGTGAAAGCACACTGCTCGAATGAAATGATACCATCTTCACAGTCGGGCTGGATTTATCTGCACAGCAGAACTGCTAATATCTGAAGTCATGCAAGCTCTATGTGTGTTTGTGTGTGTGATCACAACCACAGGCGTAGAGGATTTGCATGTTCTGAAGCTACGTAACTGGTACTCTGAACTTCCTATGAAACCTATAAGAGATGGTAGAGATGAAGTGGTACTGTGCACGGACAGCAGTGAGCTTAAAGAAACAAATAATATCAAAGCATAATGGTTCGCTTGTTTCTCCTACTCTATGAGTGCGGCACGTGATATGTTGCCATTTTTGTCCAAAGCAGAAATCATTAATACAATATTGATTACAACGTTCATTTAGAATATTTAATTAAGCCCTGAATTACAACAAATTAAAAAAAAACTCAGATGATTCAGATGTGGCTTTTTTTTCATGTGGCTTTAAAAATAAATGTGTCTCATTATAAAGAAGGGGGAAAAAATGATGAGAGCTCTGGTTTAATTACTAAATGCTATTTACTAACTTTAGGTTGGGATTAGCCACAGTTTGTACCCCTCCTCACCACCATTTTTAATGTTTTTGGGGGGGCAAAATTTAAAAAAAAAAAAGTCGCTTCTGCTCTACATGACGTCTGCAAATGTATGAAACGTAAAATAAAAAGAGAGATAGAGAGAGAGAGAAGCACAATGTCCTGGCTAGTTTCCACGAGGATACAGCCTGTTACGTTAAGTAGCCCTGATTATCTGCGCTGATAGAGGGAGGGCTTAGCGGGATGTAGCCGTAAGTAACGCTGCAACAAGCCGACTGGCAACAGTTGAGTTCAGGACGTTACAATATAGTGTATGCTGCAATGTTATAATGTAGAAACAGAGTGTTAAACACTGCGGAGATAAGTCCTTATACACACACATATACACACGGGGCATTAGCTTTTAGGCCACATAATGAAATATTTCTCCTGACCTGTTGCGTCCTTTCAGCCGGATTCATCATCACAGCCTGCCGAAAGCTGTTATCCACATAAGACGCCATTGTTTTGGAAGACGCCGTCTGGAGGATGTTGGATTTCTTATCCTGATAAAGTGTTTAGAAATATCCAACGCCACGGATATGAGCAGAAAGAAGTCCTCCCCTACTGTCTTGCTTTATTCTTGTCGCCTGTGCTCCGATGCTAGCGGATAAAGCTGGGAGTGCCCCGGAGCCAGGCCACGACTGGAGCCAGACAGCCGAGCAGTCTCCTAGTGGGGTTGTCTGTCTTTATGTTGCCCGAGCCGGAGCCGAAACCGAGCCGGCTGCCAACAAGCAGTCCCGCCGAGAGGAAACTTGTTTTCTCAACAAAGAGGCTCAAAGTGTCTCACTGAGTTATTTTCTTAATGTAAAAAAATGTCCCTTTATTCAAGCCAACGTTCATCAAAGCCATTCCTGGTCTCTTCAGCATTTTGCTAGCGACGAAAAGAAATTCCATGTAGGATCCAGCAAACAAAACAAAACACAAAGTGAGCTCACGGCGTACTGTTATCCGGTCAGCAACAACCCGGCGTCCATTATGAGAGCCAGGCCCGAGTACACTCACCGGGGAAATTCATGATATTAACATTTTTACTGGGTCTAAAAGTGAAGATAGGTCCGCCGCTGCTGTGCTCTGTTGTATGCCACCATGGTGACTGACACAGCAGGATAAAGTCAGCCGCGGTTAGCCGTCGCGCCTCCCTGCTAGATTTTCAAAATAAAACTCCAAAGAGAGCGACGCGTTTGACGCTAACACAAAGAGACAATGAAGGAAGCTGTGTCTTCAGGGAGGAGTCTGCGCTAAATTAAATATGCATGTTGTTGTCCAGCAAAATATCATTTCCTCTGCACGCTATTTATTAATACCGACAAGCAAATGTCACACTATGAGGTTGATTTTAAATGATATGCAAGATAAATGTGTGTAATAAATTCCAAGGGCGAATAATGCGATAGACTGCATGGCATTCAATGAACTGTACTCATGCACCATGACAACATACATACCGTAATCATTTCAATATCTGTCTTTATTTTATTTCAATATCAAATACGTTGAGTCTTTGATTCAGTGACTGCAGTGTTTCACTGTTACAGTTATGCTTGATTTGTCTTCTTAAAGTTGCTATCTTATTTTGAAGGTGAAATCATTGCATTTCCTGTCTAATTTTCGTTATCTGTATTTGACTTGACGGAGATTTAGTCACAAGGGGCGGCTCATGGGCGAGTCCATTTAACAAAAAAAAAAGAAAGAGAGAAAGAAAAAAGAAAAAAGCGTGAAGAAAGAGGAGTGGAGTGCAATGTGGCAGCATGATGCTTGGGGACCACCTAGTGACTGAAAGGGGTAATACAATATTAATACACATTCAGGTGGAGGTCGTGATAACATAAATACTAGTTATCCTCAGAACCAGAACCAGTGTTAACACTAATAAGTAGTGATAAAAATAACAATGTTAATACTAAATAAAGGAAAATTAATCAAATCCCTGCATTTAAAATGTTGTTTAAGTAAAACTGCATAGGTATGGCCATCAGAATATAATTAAAGTACCAAAAACTAAAAGTGCTCATTATAAATCAGTCAGATGTATTTGTGTGGCACTTTTCATACATGCAGACTTTTGTTAGATATCAGTAATAATCAGGGTATATTAATCAGTATTAATGCATGCTGATTCACTGCTTTATTTATATGTTGTGCCTGCAAAGTATCTAGTAAATATCCATCTATTTTCCTTAAATACTTATCTTTATCCTTAGGACGCAGGAGGCTGGAACCTGGATAAGCCACCAGTTCATCACAGGACTGACACATACAGTATAGACAAATAGCCGTTCACATTCACATTCACACCTACAGGCAATTTAGGGTCACCAATTAACTTTTATGTATTTGGAAGCCAGAGTACCTGGAGACTACCCCCGCACAGACACAGGAAGAACATGCAAACTCCAAAGTCCCAGTCGGAGTTTGAACCAGGAAATGTTGACAACTAGTAACAAATGTAGTCAAAAAGTAAAAATAATTAAAAAGTGATAAAATAAAAATGTTAAAAAGCCTCTAAATGTGGAGTAGAACTGTAAAGTAGCATAAAATGTAATAGGAAAGTACCTTAAAGTTGTTCCAATTCAGTACTTGAATAAGTACACTTACATTCCAAGTAATCCTGGAACATTTCATCAGACAGGATAAAATAAACATACAAAATACAAATGTCCTGTGGAAATATAAGCAGCGGACAGAAACACTGGGCTGTGTGACAATAATGTGCTTTTTAAATTCAGTTCAGCATGAGCGCTCCACTCTGGCAGCCACAGCCACGCTGAATTCAGTTATTTTGACCTGCAATAAGCTTCACAAGATCCTGATGGGACTGACTTATACACCCAGGGTGCACAAAGAGTTTTGAAATGTAAGATATAAGCTGAGATAACACCTTACTGATCCCCAAGCAGATATTCACATGTTACAGCAGCACCTTTACAGGTTAAGAAGCAGGAAAATTCAAACAATTGAATGAAATAAAGTTTCTAACATGCTAATGAGATGAATTTAGAATTAAAGCAATATGTTGTGGACATGCTTCAATAGAAGACGCCTTCCTTGTTCTTACCATTCAACTGGGTCACAACTACTGATGCCATGACAACCAGTGGTTGCATAACAACCAACCATGACCCCATGGACAGAGCCGACCGCTGGGCTCAAGTTATCACCCAGGGGCACCCATTATATACAGTAGGTGTATCTAGCCTCCAACTATCTCAAACCAAACACTGGAAAAAGTGATGCAAAAAAGTCAAGCAGTTGCAAGAGGATCGCAGCATGGGCAAAGGATGATTTTTACAGGTAGGAGAGCCATGGAGAAAATGTCTTTATTCTAGAAAGTAGAATGTATTGAAAAATATTTAAAATTTGAATTTAAGTAATTCTTATATTTACAATATGCTGTGCCAAAATTGTAAATGGTGGGAAAGTGTGTACTGTTAGACTGCTGTGAACCAGTTTACTGTATGATAATAGGTCACTAAAGACCCCAAAGCATTGTTTAACAATTACATAAGCATATGTTCCGTGTCCAAGAAAATATAACTGTAATTGGACACATGATGGCACTGTAACCAGCGCCAAAAGTAAGTTGACACACTGTAGGTGTGCCTGTGTGAGCTTAGGTAATTGTACAGTATGTGCTTTGTATGTCTATTTGTGCACTGTGTGTTTACACTGCAATAATGAATGAATTAGACAACCTCCAATGTGATGTGCAAGAATATTGTCTAGTCTGTATCACGTTAACATATCACATCCTTTCTAAGCATTAATAATTTATGCGTGCTTTATGTAACTTTGTTGTTACTCTGAATAAAAAAGAATGAACATCAGAGAGAATGTATGTTCTGAACACTGATCCTTTGCTCTGATTCCTCTTGAAAAATAATTAGTTGCAGCAAAACACCTGAAGCTAAACACTGAATGGAGGCAGTCATTTTTCTTTCTTTTTCTTTTTCTTTTTTTTTTTACTTTACATAAACAATCTATTCCTCGTTTCTCCATCCTGTGTCTCAAAAGCTGCCAGTGGCAATGTACAGAGATAATGCTGGCAATATTTCACGTTTTCTTTAACGCATGCTGCACAATGTTTCTTTCTTTCTTTTTTATTAACATCCCCACACAGTCATATCTGTAGAATCTAAGTTGCAAATAGAAAATTAATCTTTTTTTTTTTTTTTTCACTTTTCCTCACATGCCCACTGATTTTAACAAGGCCCCGATGGAATTGGTGACTACAGGCCAAGATCAAATTATTTTCCCAGGTACATCGGTGTGGGTGCCTCATCACCTGAGGCCACAGGTGACCTCAGTTACTTTTGCCGAGCTGCGCCACTCGCCCCCCCTCCAACGCCCAAGCACAGCCATGTGGGGGAGGTTGGCTGGGGCTGGCAGTATAACCAGCTGTTGAACAGTGGGACACTGCGCAGCAATATGCAAATTAAGGTACAGCTAAAAACTGTGTGCAGCTTATGTAAATGAGCGTGCAGAAGCATCCTCCTTCATGTGCCACAAATTTAGTGAGCATGACTTTTTTTGTTTGATTGATTTTTGTCTATCTTGTATTTTTAACATTTTGTTCAGTAAACATTTCATTTTGTTATGGCAGGTAATATCTTGGGTAGATCATAAATGTTGATTTTACATGCCATGGATTGGAAAATGTTACACATTCTCTACCAGGAATGTACATCTTCACATTCTTTTTTAGGAGAACTACAGTTATGATAGCACATCGTGTTGTAGTTATTCAAAAATATAACATTTCAGGGATAAATTTAACTAAGCATGATCCTTTTCTGACAGAAAACTGACATACGGGCAGCGTTGGAGGACCAAGTGACTCAGAGGTTCCAGAGCAAACAGTAAGACAGCATTTGTAACCCTCACGTTGGAGATGTTGAATGTATTTGGTTTCCATCTCGTAGAATCGGATTACACTGTGTGTGTGTGCTGTGTCAAATGGATAAGCGAGAACATCTCAGGTTTGCACAGTGTTGAGTGACTGCATTGCAGGTTATCTGCTTCCCCATTCATAATGCAACACTTCCACATTTGCCGGAACACACACCGCCTCGAGCTCTACGCACGAAATAAGCCAGACAGACGTGAGCTCAGACACATCACTAACACAAACACTGACCTAAACAAGCACTCTTGAATGTTTATCTTTTACCTCATTAACATTTTTCTTAAATAACACAATGTCATAATGGTCTACAGCCAACTGCAATACATTTATGCCCTAAATTAAAAAATCAACACTAAATAAAATCCCCATTTTCTTTCCAATGGCACTTTAAATTTAGTGAAACAAAACTCAAGAATCTTGAAGCAACAGAAAACAAATTGAAGTTATAAAATTAAAAAAATCATTCTCATAATAGATAATTATAAAAATCTACATCTGATCCTGACAGGCACAGAAAGGCCAGTGTACAAAGGATAAAACCTCTTAATGTCTGTAATAACTTTTCCTCTGGCAGGATTTAGGAGCACAACTTACAGAACTGAACATATGAGTGGTGAAACATGTACAGCATGAAAAGTCACTGAATTGTTTGAGGAGTATCAAAATTCTGTAAGTTATGTCAGCAGTGGGGTAGTCTGCACACTCCAGCAGAGAAGAGAGAATATATTTTGAAGAATAATAAAAACACAACACAAACCATTGATTACCCACCCACTCAAACCATTTTGTCTAACCTGTTTAGCCAGTGGTATATCTGTTCTAGGCCACTGTAGAAACACAGTGGTACAACATGGCAGACTCCATGTAAGAGAACACATCAAATTCCTATTTTCAGGTGATTATACACAAACGAAAACATCAATAAATGTATTCCATTTCTGCCAAACAATTCTCCTAAATGTTCCACCTTGGATCCTTCATTTGTTCTGTATGTATGTTTCTCTCTTTCATTTATTGAGTATTCAATTAGTTTTCTGGTCTCAAAGGAGTCTCTTAGGACCACTATAAACGGTGAGGTTATGGATTTTTAGTTTGGTTCCATTAATCCATGTCACTGTTTCACTGTTTGCCGAGCAGCCAGTTCTTTCTTGAAGCTAAAAAAAGCCAGCAAGAACATTAAAATCTACAAAATACAATAAAGAAAATAAATGGTAACGGTAATGGCAAGATATACAAAGGCAGACACAAGAAAGAAGCCTTAGCTAAGAAGACAGTGATGTCAGTGGTGAAACACTGGAACAAATAAATCATCGGGTCAAAATAAAACCGAAAAAGTCAGAGAAATACTGTGGCAGGCACGTAGGATAAGACCTCTGGCTATATTCGAGCACATTTGTAAGATGGAATAAGATACTGTTGACGTGCAATGAAAGGATGTTCCAAGTTTGTGAGGGTCTAACAAAAAGACACGTGAGCGCAAATTTGTCATTACGGTTATCAAAGGGACACATTTATTGGACCACAGTCCCTCAAGAACTGTCCAACAATTGGTTTTCTAAAATTAGCCATGTCTATATCCATTCAGTCAGCCCAGACAATGCAATAGCAATAGGTGAATCAGTACTGTACATTTGTTCAGGGAATAAGGAATCTCTCACATAAACACAAGAGGACAGATATTCAGGCAGAAACCAGATTCCTATGGGTAAAAAATGTTTGAACTGCATATTATGGTAATATGGCACAGAAGGAGTTTGATGAGAGAAGACAACAAGGACAAAGGGTCTATTTTAAAAATGCACGGTGCAAAACATAGCAGAGGAAGAGTGATTCGACCAGCATCAGCTTAGGCAGCAACGAGTGCCTTCTATGTATCATCTCTTCTGCAAAAAGAGCAACATGCATCAAGGTTTGTAGATTGAAACATATGGGACCCAGGCTGCTCCACTATAGCACTTGACCGTGAAAGTACACAGCGGCATACAGAACTGTTATACAGCTAACAGCAAGCTACTCAGATTTTCGTAAGACTAGCATTCTGGGAAGCAGCAGCAATCCATCAACCGCAGCACAAATAATACAAGAAATCCTGGGAGTGACCTTCCTTAAGAGGTAAATAATATCCACAGAGACACAAAATGGCTACAAAGTCAGAAGGACAACAAAGAGATACACAGCCACTGCGAACAGACTGTGGCTGTAGGTTATAAATGGCTACTTTTTGGTGATATTATTTCATATAATAATATTTAAAGTTGTTTATTTGACATAGAACAAACAACATAAGCACAATCATGTACATTGTATTATTGTTTCTGAACCTGCCTAACCTCCAACCATAATCATTAAGATACATGTATAAGGCCACTGTCAAAATATGATTTAAGAGGTTGGAGTGACTGTATTTTTTGAATCCCATCCTTTAATATGGATAGTGTTAGTGCTCATCCATTACAATACTCCAGCACTGTAAGTAGAAGACCTCTGCTAAGGAGTAAACATAATTTTAATCAGCCTTTAATTAGCCTTTATCAGTGTCAAATATGAATTATTCTGTCTGTGAGACCTTAAGGTTGCAAATTAATTCAATAATATCAATTTTTCTAATAAACATGAGCTAACTGCACCTATTTGTAGTACAGATTTTCTTGATTTTAATGATGGAAACTAACAAAGTGTGTGATTTAAAAGTAAAAAGAGCAAAAAACAAAACAAAACAAAACTCACAAACAAAGAACAAACTGAAATTCATTACATCCCAATAATGCTCAAAACTAATGAAGTTATGACTCTAGGATACGTGATGAGAGAAACAAATAAATGACAAGGTGTCTCTTTAATATGTGAGAGAACATTTTACAATGACACACCCTGTAGGTAAACATGTAGGTCATTGATGCCAGTTGAATTTTGCTTGATTTATTTCTTTCACCGTGTCTGATGGCTGCCTATTTGTTCCCTCCCAGAAAGAACATTACAGATGACTCACTCCAAGTCAACACCAAAGTTTCACAAGGACAATCAGCGCTAACAGCAGATGGCATTCTCCTACCTACGGCGGCTGTAGGACCTGACTGTTAATGAGATGTGTCACGTTTGATTAAACATCTTTTAATCCCTGTAACATGGTGACTTTTCAACACACTTTCACACCCTCTAGCCTGAATGACATAGAGAGAGTGGCAAATTTTTGAATATGAAATATAAACTTAGATCATTTTCTTGCACAGTTATACCTGTGAAAATCCATGGCAGGTTTCTGACTCAGTTTTATCAGTTATAATTAGTGTCATTTTTACTGAAACTGTGATACCTGAACATAAAAACTGGCCCAGCAAGAGCCGAAATGTCGCTTTGACAGAGTTTTCACAATTTGCTCGAAGCATATAACAGGTCAGACATAGCATTGATTCCTCAAACTGAAGATTATCTCCAAAAATTATAACCAAGATCATATTGTTTATCCGAGGTCCATCTCCCCTCTCACAGCATCACAGATTTAGACTTTGGGTTCCTGTATGAAAAGCCTGGTAATCCATCCCCACAGGGACAGCAATCATATTCACTTATGTATGGTGCAGATAACCGCACAGATTGTTCACCACTAGAGAAGAAGATTTTCATATAACACGTCACACACAAACATCCATTTCTCAAGGCCAGCTACAATTTGCCGGTAATACCAATAATATCACGGCAATAAGCTGCCCTGATCTGACACCCACCTAAAGGAATTTCGTGTTGAACGCTGTGGAGACAGAGCATTTTATGTATTTACAAGACAGTATAAGTGCATGCCACATCCATCTTAACTCAAAAGCATCAAATCCAGAAAGGCTGGTTAGGTTAAGTCAGGGACTCAGTTCAGAATAGCTCAATCAGTATGTTTTCCCTATAGCTTGAATTCAGTGGTTTCCAACCTGTCTGTCTTGAAGCTCTAAAACAAAGTAACTGTCCACTTATGGCCCATTGCCATCATTTAAATGAGCTGTTTGAACTCGGGCAACTGAGGAGTTGTTTTTCATCCTGTTTAATCTTGCCTTGCCACCTGTGCCTGAATAAAGGATTTACTTGACTGTCCACAAATCATTAAACTTTTTTCTGTACTCTATGCTCTATACCCCTGTGTCTCACCCTACCTACCCTACCTACAGTGTATCCTGCCCAACTGTACATTAACAGGGACAGTGTGGAAAGGTTTCCCACCCTCCCATCTCCAGGAGCTTCTCCTGGACTACAAACACCACTGTGGCCATTAATAGTGATGTGCAAAAATGAACAAACACATATTTTTGAATGACACTTCTTAGTTTCAGTCTGTTGAACATATTGAGTGCACTCAGCAATCACTCCAAACACAGGAAGTGGAACACCCTGTGGGAGTCTCGAACAACAATGTAATTAACTTGTTTTGGTTAGTTTGGTTAGTTACAGTAATTGCACTGAACTTATCAGTCTATGGTTTTACATTGTTTTTTGAGGAGACACATCGATTTGTGACATTGTGATGGCTACTTGGCATGTTGTTACTAATAAAATTGGAAATAAATTTACAGTTGTACCTTTCAAGCTGAAAATTCATTGTCATTTTCTGTCTGGCAGAAAATTTCATATATATTCAAATTTCTATAAATAATGAAAAAGAAGTGGCTCGATCCCTGAAATGGATTATTTAGTAAATGGTGATGAATGTTTTGGACATTTGTGATTTCATATTTTACATTTATATTTTAGCAGTTCACAGAAATCTGTCAGAAATTGAAGCTGCTGTAAGTAAACTCCTGTGGGCAGGCAAGAACCTCTTCTCCTGATGAGCAGGAAAAAGCACTGCGTGAACTCTACTGCCAAGTGGGACTAAGGGCTGAAACAGGCCAGGTTCCATTTTAATAGCTTCAAGAAAGCAGGTGCACAGGGTAGCCCATCTATACATTCATTTTTCTCTGCACGGATCAGGAAAGGAAAATAAAAACACGATGGTATGATTACTTTTTGCTCAATTTTCCTCAAATAAAAATTATGCTTAAAACTAACCAAGACATCAGCTGACATAATGTAGCCAGAGCTTAAGTATGTATGTTCTGAGGAAGAGATACACCTCTGTGGCTTCATCTGCAGTGGCGTGTGAGTAAGACGTGCTCTGCCATTATAACACAAGATGAATGCTGTTTCATCTGAACAATGTATTGAACTGCTGAATTTCTGCTGCAGCGTGCAGTAGCTGCTAAAGTTAACGAAAAATACCAGTGAGAACAAAGATCAATCTTATTTTTCCTTCTTTGACTCAGTATGATACATGCAGACGTATGCTCTCTTAAGGGCAAAAGGCCTTTTTTGTCCCACAGGTAAAATGTAAGTGGATATAGCAAGCAGGCTCTCTCTCTCTCAGTCTCTCTATCACACACACACAGACAGGCACAGAAAGATATAGGAACATAAACCTGTCATACCTCGATGATATTCAGACAAGTAAACAATCCAAGCTGCTTGTCCAAGAAGTCTCCAGGGAAAGAGTCTTTCCAGTATTGGGCATAATACATTCTCAAAAAGGCCCATTAGAAATATGACAGTTATATATAGTTAGAAATATAATAGCTATGGACATCCATCTCTGCCATTGTGCCATACTATGAGTCTTGAAAAGCCATCAGTCGCTCCATTTATATATCACACCATGTCTCAACATCTATCTATCTATCTATCTATCTATCTATCTATCTATCTATCTATCTATCTATCTATCTATCTATATACACACACATTCTCTAATGTAGCAGCAGTTTTGTGGGGCAGGCACCACTAGCTGTCAAACGTGAATGTACTAGTGTCATGGGGGGAGCTGTTGCCATATTTTACAGAAACTATAAAAACATGAGGTTTGCAGGTTCACTTGAAGGACCTGTTGTGTGAAAAGAATCAGTCTGCCCATCACTGGTTGTTAAGAAGGCACAGCAGTGACTGCACTTCCTGAGAGTGAACAGGAAAAACACGGTGGAAGAAAAGCTGCTGGTGGCCAGCTACAGCTCCTCTATCAAGAGAGTACCGGCGCACTGTATCTCAGCACACTATGCTGGCTGCTCAGCAGCAGATGGAAAAGCTCTTCAGAGGGTCATCAGCACAGAAAATCATCGGCTGTGCTCTGCCCTCCCTGGAAGATATCTCCAGCTCCTGCTGCGTCTGCTGAGCCTAAAAAAACATTCAAGGGGATTTTTAGCATCCTTGTCACCACCTGTTTGACCTGTTGCCCTCCAACAGGCACTACAGGGCCATCAAAGCACGGATCACCAGACTTAAGAACACTTTCTTTCCCTGCGTAAGCACAGCGAAGCGTAACTTCAACAAACATTGAAATGGCCCCTCAGTGAAATATGATGACTATTTAGAGCCACCCCCCTGGATTAAGTGCATAATTACATTTATTCCAGCACAATAATTACATTCATAGTAGTGAAGTATAGTATAGTAAAGTATACTAGTGAATTAGGTACATCCATACTACTGCAGTAATTATTGTGCAATAATACACTGATCGCAGTGCCATGTGGGTTTTATTCATTTAATAACCCATGTTGTCAGCTGTGGATGTTTATCCATGGAGGCTGTTATTGCACTGATGAAGAGCAGCACTTCTAAGTTTGTTGTATTCTAAAATGTTGAAGAACTTCCTATATACAGGTTTGTGCAATATTAATATTCTTCACTACTTTTCTATCTTGTCTATCATCTCAATCCCTCAGATTTTTCTCACCCCACCCTCGACACCCTGGCCTACACAGGTATGCTCAGGTAGGCTCATATAAAGTGGCATGGGATGAAATCTTTTTATACTAGGTCATGTTTGAAATGGATATCTATAGAGTCCATGGTATTAGAAAACTTTAGCTTATAGAGCAAGTCATTCATCAACGTTACCAATTATTATTGCATAAAATGTTTTTTTTACTCACTTTTATTTGTCAAGTGTTTTAAAAACAACCTTTTCTTTATGCTTTAATCCACAGTTTTCCCAGATTGATCCCAGATTGTATAGTGATGTATATCACGATATTCTGTATATTGATATTACAACTAAAAAAAAAAAATCGACATGTGCTCTCTTCTACTTAATGTACACCGTGTCTAGCGGTGTCATGACCGGAAGTGTTATTGAAGCGCGTAAAAAGATGCAAAGTGATATGTGCTCTGAAAATAATATTTCTGGGAGAATGATATAGTTTCCATCCCATCTTTTACATTTGAAACTCAAACACGAGTTTTCAGCTACAACGCCTTAACCAGCACCATTCGGAAAGTCAATACATTCGCATCAAGGTCATTTTATTTTGAAACTTCTGATCGGAAGTCGTAGACTTTGTTCTTCTTCGTTTAATCTGCTCCGCTACGCCGGCCGGGGGTTAGCAAGGGTTAGCTGAAACAAGTGTCTTAAATCGCCTCGTCCTTAAAAATGTCTCACCCAACACCGTCTGAAAAGCCTTCAAACCCCGAAAACCCTCGTGTCTTCTTGGATGTAGACGTTGGTGGCGAAAGAGGTCGGGACATTTTTTTTAATTTTATTTTTAATATCGGCTAACAGCTTTTTAAGGGCCGGTTTCACCGTTAGCCTCGTTAGCTTAGCACATTCTTGGCTCGTTCTAGTGACTTCTAGAAACGGGTTCATTTAGCGCGGTAGCCAGCAGAACCGTTACACCGTACACACTCAGCCAGTTTATTAAACATTAACATTTACTGTGAGCCAACTGTGAACGATATGAATGTGTGTTCAGAGAGCTTGTCTGTCGTCCTGTGAGTGCATGAACCACGTGTGGTTGTGTTGTCTAATAATACTCCAACCCTTAACCTCATCACTACTGTCATACCACTGTACACTCATTTACAGTCCTAGCAGCCACTTTGTAATGTTTTATACACATATAAATATTATTGATACAATAACAATAAATTAAAACATCACAAAGAAGACATGATCTTTTACTGCAGCCTGAAAATCCCCATTTTAGTTGTTGTGTCATGAGATTTCTTATGCGCCCTGTGTGTGAGATTTCCCTCCTATCTAGATCCAGATTGTTCTCACATACACTGTACTGTGAGTAGTTCAGGCAGTCAGACTAAAGTTGGGATTAAACTTGTGCACTAACTTTCCCCTGAATTGTTTTCTGTCCATAGCTGGCCGCATAGTTTTGGAACTGTTTGCTGATATCACCCCCAAGACTGCTGAAAACTTCCGGGCACTCTGCACTGGAGAGAAAGGCATTGGCAAATCTACTGGGAAACCGCTGCACTTCAAAGGATGCCCGTTCCACAGAAGTAAATAGCTTTCACATCTGCATATAATGTGACAGTTCCAATTGGAAAGGACACCTTGAAGTTTTTAGCACACGCACACAGAGCGCACACATGTAGAAGGAGCTTGAGAGGACATCCAATGCAGCGAAATGGAGATTGGAGAATCTGTAGTTATTTGGGAAACGTCTATTTAAACACATCATTTTCAGTTATTGGGCCAGGTTTTATGTTTCCTCATTTCAGCTCATGTCAATTTGAGCTCTTCTTGCAGTTTGAACCTTTTAATTAGATTCCAGCGCTGCTTCTTAACACTGAGGTCACAACACCAGCTAGAGGTTCAAGACTTCAGAAGGAGTCACAAGGTCTTGATTTATTTATTTATTATTTTTAATTGATCTATATCACAGCATTCCATTCATTCCTGTGAATTAAACTAAATTCTAAATTAAATTGCCATTTTAAAATGTAGATTATTATTTTGATTATTATTTCAGATATACAGTAAATAAAATAAAAATCTCTCACAGTATAAGGCCAGGATGAGGAGCTGAACACTAGCTATATTCACAGAGGCTTGACTGTCTGCTGAAAAGCGTGCATTTCAAAGAGCTAACCAACTACATTGAATTTGATGAACATTATTCTGTTTATTTCAATTAGGAAATAAAAACAGGTCTCCAATCCATTTTGGGTCCTGGCCCTAAGTTTTGGAGACACTGCATTACAGTAATGGAAATATTTGTTAAACAGTTAATCAACAAAACATGAATCAAAGAAATGGACAAAGCAATAGACAGTTAATCAGACAGCTACTCAGCTGCTCTTTCCAATAAAGTGAGTACCTTCTCATCTCTGACTCTGACTTGTATCTTGTGCTGCTGTAATGAGAGATCAGTAAGGTTTGTCTCATCTTACCTGACCTTTTTAAAGAACTGCTGACATTCAGTCAGATCTGCAGAGACATTTGACTTTAAATTTTGTTTTTGGCAGTCATCAAGAAGTTCATGATCCAAGGAGGTGACTTCTCCAACCACAATGGCACTGGTGGTGAGAGCATCTACGGAGAGAAGTTTGAAGATGAAAACTTCCATTATATGGTAAAGTATTTGGAATACATCTTCTTCATCCATCATGTTGCCCATGTGTTTGTAGTCATTATTTTAAGCTGTAATCAGGAGACCAAGACATTCTTGACTTAAAAAACATCAGTGATTTCTTTCTTCGTATAGCATGACAAAGTGGGTCTGCTGAGCATGGCCAACGCTGGGCCGAACACCAATGGCTCCCAGTTCTTCATCACTACTGTGCCTACGCCTCACTTAGACGGCAAGCATGTAGTCTTCGGCCAGCTGTTGAAAGGGATGGGAGTGGTAAAAATGCTGGAGTCCATTAACACTAACGATGACGCCCCTGTAAAGGTAAATGTTTTCAGTTAATGTTCAACACCTTGTGAAATGATTCTCACGTGATTGTGTTTGACCTGATGAGATTATAATTGTTTATTGACATTGACACCTGTGAGAACTTTGATTACATAACTGTTATGAGCTAGAAACGGCATTTTTTTGGTCTAAAATCTCGGTCTGCCTTTGCAGTCATGTGTCATAGCCGACTGTGGCGAGCATAAGGACGGGGACAGCTGGGGCACTGCACCAGAAGACGGATCAGGGGACACCCACCCAGACTTCCCCGAGGACTCCGACATCGACTTTAAAGATGTGAGTATCTACGAGGTCTTTGATCTTCAAGGACACAGGTGAACTTGGGCAGATAGTATCAGACTGCTCGGTGGGCATCCGTTGAAAGACCACTCTGGCTTTTTTTTTTTTGAGAAATGTGGCCGTCTTATCCAAAGTCAGATGAGAAGATCAATTACAATATCAAGGTCCAGTACGTGTACGTGTGAAACTGCTGCTAAACATTTTCAAGATGTTTGTCCCTAAAAGAAGGAACGGTGCACCGGTTCACTTTTTAATTTTACCTTGAAACAAAGTGGATCAGAGAGCCTGGCTCAACTTTTTGTTTAGAACCTGTCTGACTGTCTGAACGGTGAAGATACTTGCCAGTTAGACTTTTATGTTTTAGTCTGTGTTCCCAGGAAATTCTTTTTCTATTTTTCATGCCGGCAGATGCGTGTGAAGGAAATGGAATTCAAGTCTGGAGTGTGATTTTTGTCCGGTGTTTGCTTCTAGGTTGACAAAGTTCTGTCTGTTGCTGAGGATGTGAAGAATATTGGAAACACTCTTTTTAAGAACCAAAACTGGCAAGGTGCAGTCAGCAAATACAGCAAAGCCCTCAGGTAATACACCGTATCACTGTGTATGTGTGTGTGTGTGTGTGTGTGTGTGTGTATGTGTGTGTGAGTGAGAGTCGCTTTCATTTAATACTACTGAGAACCACCCAAGTAAATAAATGACCTCAGATAATCTGCATACATTAAAAAAAAATTTCCACTGAAATAAACTCTGTGGCTCATGTGGTGATGAGCCATCTGCTGTGACACACACACACACACACACGAGTGCAAGAGCGCCATCTACAGATGGATTCATCAAAAGTGAATTATTTGTTCCGTCATACTTCATTTCTTTTTACCCGGGGCTGAATAATTAAAGACTGCAGTATTGATAAGCTTTCACAGCTTCTAACGTTTTGGTTTAATTTATTATCACGCTGCGGCCTCGCCTCTGCTGTCACGCTGAAACACGCAGAGCGATGTCAGAAAACAGCAGGGCAGAGAGGCTGCAGAGGAGACGCTGGAGTGAACCAGGGGAAGATGAAAAAAAAAAAAAAAAAGATTATTGATGACAGCTGTGTTCATTACTGTATGTGTATTACAACCTTTGCATGTAAGTACTAAGTACTTATCAATACATCTGTTCAACACATCTGTTCTGCTAGCTCGGCTAATGGCGAAATGTTAAAGAAACAGACTGACTGAGGATAGTTTGGAAATTCAAATCAGCTCTCTGATGACTGATGATGTCTGTGCTCCTTATTCTTTCCAAGCTTCACTATCGTGATAACAAGTCGACAGCAATCAGTGCATGTGGTCTGTATGCAAAAAATATATAGTCAACAATGTTCCTGAATAGGCAGTGACCCCAAACTGCTGGTTATATAAGCGATGAGTGCTGCAGAGAACCTCTATTTTGCACTTCAACACACTTGTGTTAATTACCTTCTCAAATGCTCTGATGTAGCAGCAGCAGACTCCCTGTGGAGGTTCACCTGGTGATTAAGCCTGGACCCATTGCATCGCTAACAATGAGCCATTTACTCGAGCAGGTACTTGGAGGTGAGCGGAGATCAGCTGGAGGAGGAGGCGCAGCAGAAGCTGGAGCCCACAGCCCTCAGCTGCTTCCTGAACACAGCAGCCTGTAAGCTGAAGATGCAGCTGTGGCAGGATGCTTTGGACAGCTGCAATGAGGTAAATTTGACTTGCACAGCAGACGTTTTGTCTGTCAAAGCTGGGGAAACACAGATGGACAGTTAAGAGCTAAGAGCGTAGAAGATTTAGCGGGCTATATTCACGGAATAGAATATAATGTGTGTTTAAGTATGTTTTCATGGGGGTGGGAATTAATCCGACTTTAGCAATCCCATTATTGATTCTGCTGATCAGTTTGGTTCTTTATCTATTTCTGTGAGGAAAAAAAAAAGCCTACGCAGGTTTTCAGTGTCAGCACAACTGTTTGACTGTGAACAAAAGAGAATCTGTTGGGCAAGTCGAGCTGCTATCATGTCAAATGGATGAAATGAGAGAACATTTGTACAGCATTCATTTTCATTCAGGTTTTCTTAGTCAAAGAAACAATCTGCTAATCCTTACAGCACGGCGCTAACATTATTAACAGGATATTTACACTCTTGTCATGGACACGCCGCTTGGCTGGGAAGCAGCAACTCATGCGTCAGGTGACATGACATTACTGGAATTTAAGCAGATGTTGTGTAGAAAGGTGTTTGAGCTTGCATGAGGTTTTAAACTGTACTTGAAATGATCGTTTTACAGACATTAATTAGCACGCTGTTCTTGATGAAAGTTTCCAGCAGTGTAGACATCATTGCTTTGCAATTTGCAACTGTCATCGATCAGCTCAGCTCTGATGAGTTGGACGATTTAGAACTATTTTTTTCCATCCCAGATTTCTGTCCCTATTAGTGTATAATCACCTGAAATGAATCATTAAATTGTGTTTTTTGTTGCCTTAAAAAGAGCCTTCTATATCTACAGACGCTGGAGGTCCTCTTCCATTGTGTCTGCCATGTTTCTACAGTAGCTCAGAAAGGACAAACTAAACACTGGCTCTAGATTGGATGTTTTTCACACACTTTGTGGCCAGCCATCATAATAAACCTGAGAGCTTCCTGCTATGGCATGTCAAAATGTCTGCTTACTCTTTGTGGTAATCCTGTATGACAAGGAACAGCTCATATAACCACGCTAAGTATTTCAACTCTCCTGCTACAAACATTTTTAGTCTGAAAGAAAACAGTTCAACATTTTGGGAAATAAAATTCTTTATCTTTCATTATTGCCGAGTTACATGAAAAGCGCTGACGTGTTTCTATGGTAAATATGAACCTCCAGCAACCGCTTAGCTTAGCATAGCACAAGAGGAAACATGGAGGAACGGCTAACCTGGCTCTGCCAGAAGGTAACAAGATCTACCTACCAGATCCTTGAATCTTCACTACTCGTTACTCATTCATCTCGTTTGTCTTATCGTTGTCATGAAGCTGCGAGACAGTCAATGGAGATGAAAGGAAATAAGCTTATTTCCCATAATAGTTAATAGTAAAAGTAATAATTCCCATAATTTACATTATCTTTACATACATTATATCTTGTACTTAGACTCAGTGTCTGTTTCTGGCAGGATAAAGTCAACTTCCCAGAAATGTGATATGTGCAAATGCACTTCATTAACTTCCTGGTTTGACCCAGTCTAACCAGTCAGTGGATGGAGACAATATAATGAACCCTTAAAATTAAGTCACTTAAAAAACCAAAGACAGCTTTTAATAGAAGTGGATTCATTACTGACGTGTGTTTCTGTTGTGTCTTTCAGGCTCTAGAGCTCAACCAAACAAACACTAAGGCACTTTTCCGGAGGGCCCAGGCCTGGCAGGGGTTAAAGGAATACAGCAAAGCCATGGTAACATCTACACACACACAGACACACACACACCCCACTCTTTAAAAAGATATCCTGTCGAAGAGCCAGTCAATCTCCATTTTCCTGTACAATGAAAATGTACATATGTATTAGTCTGTGTATATCCCTGGCAGCACGGGACTCTCCTGTGAGAGCACAAATGATGTATTGTAGATAACCTTGGCAGATGGATGTAACTATGCTTCCCCAGTTTGTGCCCTAGTTTAAATAAGAGAACATCCAGGTGCATTGATTTCAGTCATGTTGAGTATTTGGAGCAGTCGGTTGTCAATTTGACTCACCAAATTATTTTCTGCACCTGTTCCATTTTTTTTTTTTTTGTTAGACTGATCTGAAGAAAGCTCAGGAAATCACTCCAGAAGACAAAGGTGGGTAACCATGGCAACATGTGCAGCACATTTTCTCCATGTTAGTTGTTCCTCCTAATTGAACTCGATTGGTGTGCGTCCAATTTAGTCGGCACCAGGGTTTTCATACAGACTAGTCCAGCTGGGTCAAGAATGATATTTCTTTACAGGCTTTACACTCGGTTCCCATTTTTCATGAGTAGAAGTAAAAGATTTGTCTAATCCAGATATCGAAGTATGTTTAGAAGCAGAGTGTGTGTCATAACTTTGGTTTAATAGTGTGTGAAATATCCATATTTCACATGGGGCGAGATAAAACTGCACATCCCAGAGGAGACTTTTTTATTGTAACCAGTCCGAGGTACACCTGAGTCATAATCATGCTGTTTAATCAGAAGCGTGATATGCCACACCTGTCAGCTGGATGGATTGTATTAGCAAAGAAATGCTCACAACACACACACACAGATTTGAACAAATTTGGGAACAAAATTTTAGAGAATCTTTGTGTGCGTGTAAGAAGTCTCAACTCATGAAAAACAAACGCTGCAGTCGTATTTTTGTTCCGTGTAGATCGAATGACCACGTTAACTTCCTCGACTGATCATTTTGCAGCCAACAAAAACTCGTTAACAACTCAGGACAGACGGCACTCCTGTACTGCCAAAACTCCCTCGGCTGCTAGTGGGATAAATCTGATGCAACTGTCTGAAAAAGATATAAAAGTTTCTGTCTCAATTCTTTTTTTTTTTTTAAAGAACAGACTCTTTCTCTTGTTACTTTAAGGGTGACTCGTGAGAAAATGATTCTCAGACAAACAATCCCAGTGCCTAGTGTTTCCCTGCATTTTAGCTCACACACACACACACACCTTTCAAAATCAACGCACGTACACAGTGGGACATCGTTGTTTTGCATTTGACATTAGCAAATGTAGTAATATTGGTTTAAAGGCTGCTACTTATGCTTGGAAATAATACAACCCCCCTGCCTCAATATGTAAAAGTTTGAGTGTTCTGGGTGGGCCCGGGCTCTCTGCAAATCTAGACCCCTTCTCTGTGTTTTGACAGTGCAGCACTGCTCTTTAGATATATTAAGCAGCATTTTATTGGCTGCTGGCGAGGAGATAAGAGCTATCAGCTCGCTTCATACTCTCGCTGTGCTTTCAGGAGCATGCAGCCTTTTAAAGCGAAACTTTAATGTGCAGAAATACATACGTAAAGACCCGGCAAAGTGGACATTAAAAACAATGTTTGGAATACGCAGGACAGGAGGAAGTGTTTGACTCACTTGCTAAGTTAATTCAGAGTGGCCTCTTTTCTACAGCTATCATCAACGAGATGAAGAGAGTCCAGCTCAAGACCCAGGAGGAGAAGGAGAAGGAAAAGAAGATCTATGCCAAAATGTTTGCGTGAACATTTCACCTGACGATACACTCAATTCATGTTGATAGCATTGAATATTTGAAGTCATCTCTACACGGGAAGCTGCACACTCAGATAAGACAGCTGTAACACGTTGAAAATGAACAGTATTTGCAGTTGGCAGGTCCTTTCATGTTTTCCAGCTGGCACATTTTCACAGTCTGTATCGTTACAAGGGAATAACTGTTGTAAGCTTTGACCTCGTCTTAACTCTGACAAGTGTCTTCACTGTAATGAATAGTTTGAGCGCTAGTGTGATGCATGGCTGACTCCCCTGCTCTGAAAAACTGGGTTAACACTTAACTCTGGAGTTTTGAAGTAGCTCAGCGAAACTGTGTGTTGTATTGTTTAATAGATTTTGATACAGCGCCCTTGGACACATACAGTACATCTATTTGTTTTTATGTTTTTTTTACAGGGTTCAAAAGGATAAGTCAAGTGTTCTTTATTAATTACTGTGATACTATCATCTAATGTTATGTACAATACTGTGCAGATCAGATGCTGTCAAAATATACCTGCAAATAAACTGTAATTTGAGAACTTGTTTGCTTGTTCAATTACAGAAGATGAAGAAAATATATTAACACTTACAGTTCATTAAGTCATTTTAAAGCACAAATAAGAGTCACTGCTTTAAACTCAATGCCCATATTAAGGGTTTTACAGCAGTGATGCAAAACATGGTCCTGTAGTTTGCATGGGTGATATGACACCTGTGCCACGTTTTAAACTTTACACCACACTGTATAAATTCATTTCTAGGACAATATGTGATTGTATTTTGATTTCCTGGCTTTCTTGGTACCCTAAACAGAAGATATGTAGTTATTTTCAGATCCATACTCGTATTGAATCGTACTTCAAGACAAAAAGTAAAATGTTCACATTCCGTTGTAGGCTGGCCCGCCGCCGCCCTCGGGCACAACCCAGTTGATGTTTTGGCTCGGGTCCTTGATGTCACAGGTCTTGCAGTGGACGCAGTTTTGAGCATTTATCTGCAATCTCATCCCGTCTCCAGTTTCCATGGGAACGTACTCGTACACACCTGGGAAGGTTGATGGAGAGAAAAGAGACCAGTTAGAACACACATAGTTAAACTAGTTAAGACTGTTTTTGTGTTCCACTTGTTCCGATCAACAAAAGGAGGAACATTACAGCCTTATCTCTGAAAGCTGGAACACCAAATCGATGCAGCATTACCACCTCACCACCGGCAACATTTCATAATTCCATTAATACATGGTATGTACTAAGATCTTGCTTTGTGAAAACCCATTCAGCCAGTGAAGCAATGTGTTTTCTACTTCAGTGAAAGATAACCACAATGCATCAGATTATTTTGCTCTGTACTGCAGAATTGCTCATCCTAAGAAACATTTCTAGCTAGCGCTCTGAGACGCCCTGTAATTCCCAGCTCTGTGGTAAAACGATGAATCTTTTGAAATCTGCAGGCTTGCGCTGAAAGTCAAATATATATTCTATTCTATAATCTATTTTATTGAAGTTCACAGACCATGTCCATAAGAAATTACTGATTTTATTCTTCAAAACTAGCTACTTCTGTTATCAAGGGGGAAATAACAGTGATCAAACCCGACGAGAAACACTTTAAAACTCTCTGCAGTGTGAAGTCGACACTTCTGAACCTCCTGGTTTTCAAGTTTTGCTGTGGTTTAAGTGATTTCCTGATTGCATGTAGACCTGCTTGTTAGTGCAGCAAAAAGGTTTACATGAAAGACAGCGGAGGCGATCGTAGAAAAATAGCTCGGGACCAGCCACTGATCGGAAAATTGGAAAATGGAGATTGACTGGCTCTTTGATTGACCACAGCTGGTCACTCAGATAAACAGTATGTGAGTTTAGTGAATGGAGCCTGATCATGTGATCTGCAGGTAAAAAAAAAAAAAAGGTCTCCTGGTGTTGCTTTTAAAAGGTTTTAATTGGTATTAACAAAGCAATTTCCACATGCAGCTTTAACGGTATCTGGCCGACACGTCATGGCAAAAGTTGCAGAAGAGTGATTAAAAAGTAAAAGCTGTTATTGTATGAGATGTCACGACATGAAGACAGGTTAATAAGGTCAGGGTTGAAAAACGGTGAACCTGTCCTTTACATTCTAAAGTCTCAAAGGTTTAGAAGATAAACAGGATTCAGCTGTCACAATTGTCTAGTAGTTACAATTTCCCGGTAAAAACATTTTTCACAATTTGTGCCAAGGCCATAGCTAATTATAAAAACTATTAACCTTGCTAACCTAAAGCTGCAGCGTGTGCAGTCTCTACAGTGATTGCTGTCCTGCTCTGTCCGATCGCCTTGCTCCGTGTCACGCCTCACCTTTGCGTGGAACAAAGAGACAAGAAACAACTGTCTCGCCGCATTTGGCTTCTCAGTGTCCACGTTAGCTTAGCCGCTGAGCGCACGTCACACGACGAGTTCTGTAGTTTCCAGACAAACTCAAAGACAGCCGGTTTCTTAGATGGGTTATTGAGTTTAGCCCTTCAAACACTGCACTGGAATAAGCAGAGACTGGCTGGCTTAATAAACACGCTCTTAAAAGCTCAGTGTATTGATAAAAAAAAAAAAAAAAAAAAAAAAAAGCCCTCAGAATATTTGTAGTGGACGCGGATAAAAGATGGCGGTTTCAAACAAAGGTCTTGGCAGTCATTCAGGTGTAAACACTTCTTTGTATTTATCTGGAGACCTTGCGTAAACAAAGTGCGCTCTCAATCATTACAGCTCCTTTCGAGAGAACTTTCTCTCGCTCTTGCACTTTTTAAGACTTGTTTTAAGCTCTTGGACTCAGCAGCCGTTCCGGGCCAGTAATTTTCAAATATAGGCAAGGTATTGTGATGTTTTCTGTTCCTTACTAATTGAATCTGTCAAACTGGGATGTAATACTTCACCAGTCACATTGTGCTCAAGATTAGATTGTCATTCAGAGAAGAATCTACAGGACCTGGTGGATTTTTGCTTCATCAAAGTCTAGCATGTTCCCACCGGGGTGTTTTTTGATGTTTATTCAAAACGCGAGTGTTTACTCCTTTATTGAAGTTTGGTTGTTTACCACAGAGTGCCTGAAACTCTGGTCAAAGCTTTTTTTTTTTTCTTTAAATCTTCAAATCAAGCTGTGGTCTCCCTTGCTTGTGAGTGAGAATACAACCTGAACAATCTATGCATTTCAAAGCCGAGACATCTGATAGCCAGCAGATATGACTGACTTTAAACAAACTGACCCAAGAGTCAGAAACAGTGTGGAGTGGTGTTCATGGTGCAGTATAGCGGGGCTCCACTCAGCTCCGCACTGAATACGTTATCAAACGTGTTCACTTAAGACGGATGCTGCGTGCAGCCTGCGTCAATCTGCACAGAGCAGATCAAGCTGGCGGAAGCCAGACACAGAAACAGCATAGAGAATCCAGTCGACTTTTAAAATCAAACTGCTTTAAAATGGTCAAAAGGGAAACAAAATAACTACATAGCATATTTATTTATTGAGAAGCACATTTAGAAGAAAATTGCCCAAATCTGAACAGGTAAACAAAGTCTGGCAGGCTAAACATTTTTGAAACGCTCTTGGTGGGGTTTGAAGTCACGTGGTGGACGGGTCAAAACACCAGACGTGACAGAGACATGCTCGGTGGGGTTTCAGGGTAAATCTCTGATTAAGCAAAAATACCAAGCAGTCGCTGTTTCATTATCAATTAATCTGCTGATAGATTCCTGTGTTTGTTCTAGAAAGATATCAAAAACTAATGAAATAACACCTTGTTTTGTCAGTCACTTGGGATGATTTTTTTCTTGAATTTGATAAACTCATAAAAATTGTTGCAGATTAATTTTCTGTCCATTGACTAATTATTTTAGCTCTGATTGGATTACATTTCACCCTGCTGATGTCTTGAATATTGCAGGATATGAAGTTAAATCTCTGCCTCTGACAGGGAATTTACTTGCCCACCATCGTATGTGAAAAGATTAGCTGTTATCTGCTCTCAGATAGATTGTGTGTGGGATGCTCTTCAGAGGCCATGACAGGATGGTGTTACCTGCGGGGCAGAAACGTTGTTCAGGTCCATCATATATGGCCAGGTTCCTGTTGACCGGGATGCTGTCATCCTTTAGGGTCAGGTGGGGGGGTTGGTCCCCCTCGTGGTTGGTGCCGCTCAGGGCCACAGACGAGAGCAGGTCGAAGCTTATCTTGCCATCGGGCTTGGGGTATTCAATCGGTGTACAATCCTTAGCCGGTTTCAGCTGGTTTGCATCAAGGCCTGAGACAGATCGGACACAGCTGGTTACAGAATGTTGATTTTCTGTGCCGAGATAAGACCCACCTCATACCTCGCCTAAAGAGAAACCCCTGGCATTGTGCTCTGCTGCAACCAAGCCCAATAAAAAGTTATACTGCTCCACATACAACGTACCTATACATTATATACATTCATGTCCAAGGTCATGGACACTACACGGATTTCTGCTATATTTTTTAGTTTACAATCACATTTTTCACCTTTATGCCAACATATTTTCATAAACTTGTTATAGAGCGATCAGCAAAATGCCTAAAAATAAGAACAAATGTTGGAGCTGATTGTGCTCTATGATGCGCACCACAGTGTTTGAGGGTCCACGGCTCTTTTCCTCTGAAGATCCAGTAGAAAACTCCAGTGTAAACCATGCCACCGTACAGGCCAAAGTAATTGTGGAAGGACGGCCTGATGTTTCTTACTGCATGCAACTCTTTCCACACCCACGAATTCTTCAAGTTGTCACTGTACTCGGGTACATGGAGCCCTGTAAGGATTCAAAAATAGAAAGACTGTCTCTGGTATTGTCAAACGTTTGTGTACATTTGATTATTTCTAACCTTGCTAAACAAAAGATTTAGAAAAAGAATGACTATAAAAACATTTCATTCAGGTCTGTGGATTTCCCTTATCAACTAGGACACAGTTTTCTGTGAAACACTCTGCTGTGCAGTTTTCAACTTCAATTTTTCCAATTTGATCAGCACAAATTAAACTGTGTTCACCTCAGTCTAACTTTGTAGGAGACGTTTCAAAGGCGGATCACTTCAAACCCTGCCACATTAAACCAAACTTTATGCAAAGCACACTCGTGCTCGGGGAGATGAGGTCGTTTGGGTGCACTAACGATTTAATATTTGTTGTTTTTCTTTTCCTTAGCGTGCACATTCTGTCACCTCTATGAAGATGGATGAGATTCTTTTACCGACACAAAGTATTTTGTCAGTACCTCATACTGCGTATCTTGCCCCTGTCGATCAGGTTCAACAGGCATTTTATTGATGGTCCAGTTTTATGACTGATACACTACGCAAGTTCTCTCAGGTTGTTTTGAAAACTCAAAGTTTATTGCCTGCCCTTTCAGCTGACGGGTGTTACTGCCTGACATTCAACTTGATATGATCAGACCTTGCTGCAGTGTTTTTTGATTAACTACAGATTTTTTCCCACGAGGCATGTATTATTTTGCCCATGTCCTGTATAATTTAGAAGAGTAAACCTCTTTGAGCTAGGACCGACCATGAAGTAACTGGAAAAATGTATATACAACCAGCTACTGATGCTTCCATCATGATTATCAATGGGTCTTAAATTCTGTACCTGCTGTCTCTGAGTCCAAGCTCTCTGCTGTGACTTTGGGGAAGATGGCCTCAGCAGCCAGCATGCCACTCTTCATAGCTGTGTGGGTGCCTTTGATCTTTGGGACGTTCATGAAACCGGGGCTGCAGCCAATCAGCAGCCCTCCAGGGAAAGTCAGCTTTGGGATGGACTGTAGAAGAAGAGCAGTGAGTTCATGCCCATTTTTAACTTTCTTGCGTTCTACTTTCTGACTTCAAACCGGATTTCAAGAATTTGCTCGCTGTTCAGTGTTGTATCCTGAGCAACAGCATGCAGTGAACTTACATGTGCACATAAATATGTTTCTGTTTTGCACATGTCAACTTCTTCGCCCGTTTTTGTGATACCTAGAGAACAAACCAGGATACTGTGACATGTACACATCCTTTCAAGGATACTGGTCTAATCCAGATCAGACTAAGACTCCATACCAGGATACTAGTGCGCATGTAAATGCATTTCATAACATCCAGTTGTTGAGTCCGCTACAGGGTTTCCTCTCAGTTGGACATTTTGCTGGTACAAGAATCCAACAAATTCCCCAACTGAGCAAATGACCTTTCTATGTAAGAAAGCTATTATGATACTAAGCTTGTTATTTAACATAACAAGTTTAGTATCATCATCGTTTAGTATCATTAAAACCACAAAACTACTCAGAGGTGAGATCTTTGTCATCATATTCATATCCATGATCTCTGCACAATGAGAGCAATAGTGCAGATAACGTCATCTATCATTAAACATTGAAATATATACAAATAAAACAATGACAACACAGATTCAAGAGATCAAACTAAGCACTTCTAAGGCTCACATACGCATTTGATGTGCACAATAAATAAACAGCTTGTAATATATCAGTAATGTGAGAACGTTGTAATAAACAGATTAATTCCATTAGTGTCTTGTTTATGTAACAACATTGATGTTTGCTGAGTAAATTAGATTCTAAGTTTAGGTTTCTGCTGATGATTTTAATTAAATATGAAAGTAGGAATACATTTAAACAATCTCTGTGGAGAAACTGGCTAGTTTAGTGGAATCATGCACATCATCGTCTTGAATACATCTTGTGATTTCCCCTGTGGTGTGTTTTTCTCGATCTTTTCAGATTTAGGTACGTTTTTATGGTTCAATGATGATGAATATGATGTAGAAAAATAATTTTTGCTTGTTTCAGTGCTCATGATTATACTGGAATGGTTTGTGACCAAAACAAGTTTGCCAAACAAGCATTACTCAATTGATAATGACAATATGTTTTGCAGACATATACCTGTATTCCTCCTTCATTCAGTGCCCTGGCTCCATATGCAATTCTGTGGCCTCCCTCCAGTGTGGGAGCTACGGAGGGGTGATGTTTCCATCGCTGGAACTCCCTGAAGGGGCTCAGGTAAGGGTTGGTGTAGTCCAGACCGACCTGGCGTGAGATAAAATGTATAACAAGTATATAACAAGTATAAGTATAACAAACCAACTAGACAAATACAAAGAGGACAAAGGTAAAGTAAATATTTTCAGACACTAGTACGGCTTAAATGGGAATTCAAATCCAATTTATTTTTGTCATATCAATGTTAGTGGTGTGTCAATGCAGAAATACCTATTAATTCATTTATTCATGACTTTTATTATTCATGATGATGATGACTTGGGTTTGAAACTACAGCTATTGTTTTTGAAATCTCTTGCTTGAACTTGCTTGAAGGTCACCTACGGCAAATTAAAATTTCAGGGCATAATTTACATAGTGATCTGATTAGAAAAAAAAAAAAAAAAAAAAAAAAAAAATATTTGGGACATCTGAGCTTGATGTCTGGCCAAATTCATTGACCACAAGAAATTCAGGAAGGTGAAAGCTACCAGGGCAGTAGCAGCTCCATAAGGTGCCGCTTAATGACTCTGTGAGGTACCACTTAATGACTGAATAGATTTGTCTAATGATGCAAAAACAGTTTGGCCTAAATACAAAGTGAAATGCTTGGTAAAAACCTCATTTTGCTCACTGCCTGGATAATATCACATGTTTAGTGAAATGAAGGTAGGAGGATCATGCTGAGGATATGAGGTCAGGTTATGAGAGAACCCTACAACATAGCGGAGTACAGATGTCTTTAAAAAACTCCCACTCTGCTCTGGAGAGGACTGCATGTGCTTAAAAGCTGCAATTCTTTTAGTGTAACAACTCAAGGACACACTCAGGGCAAAGCTATAGTGTCCTGGATTTAATTCCCTCAATTTCCTTCAGTGCTAAAATGTTAGCGCTGAACTCAGTGATCAGTGGAGAAAGCTTTTCACAGATGTTCCTGCATGCAGCCTGACAGGAGTCGAATGGATCCGTAAAACAAAGTGGGAGCACCAGCCCCAGTTCATGTGTGAGAATGAGAATGACAGAGGTGTAAATAAGATTTAAAGCTCAGTGGTGTCTTTTGTGATCAGTCTTAAACAGTAACTACACAGTAATTTGTAACAGCTAATGTACTCTAATACTGATCTGCTGTCAGTAAGACAATATGAATAGCAGAATAACAGAAATGTCAGTAATGTACCATCGTAAAACTCTGACCTGTTGATCATTCCTGAACAACTGCTGCTTGCACTTTATATCCTACCCATATCCTTAAATTCTGTATTAAGTATGCTCACATATCCACAAAAACAAACATTAGTTACTAGTTATTAGTTATCATTATTTATTGCTTTGGTCTGATGCAGCAGTGAGAAGCCTGAATGCTGCCTTCCACTCCGTTTCTGTCTCATCCCGCTCATGATAATGTTAAATTTAAAAAAAAATTATTAATTAATAAATGTTTATAATAGTGCCTTTAAATACAGAGTTTACATAGTGATTTTTGCTCGGGCAAAGAGAGAGCCACGCACTGAGGCCAGACAAAGGCAAGGCAAAATTGAGATTTAAGAACACGGTAGGTAAGACAGTGACAGCAAAAGATGGTGAGAGCAGTAGCCATTACACACAAACATACATATATGTACCGTATATGTACATGTATACAAAGCCACTCACCACAAAGCCTAAGGCCACTAGCGGTTCTCCTTCATTCAGGTGATAAAGGAAGGATCCTCCATATGTGCGTCTGTTCAAGGGCCAGCCCACAGAATGCTCCACTCTGCCTGGCCTCCACTTCTTCTCATCAATTGTCCACAACTAAAAGAGTGGAAGTTAATAACAAGCAGAGTGTTCCTTTAAATATATCCATTCATACTCTTTTCCAACTGACTGTGCTATTTAAAAACCCATACACCATCCCTTTAGCATCATTTTTATTAATCTCAAAGATAAACATGATTATAGAGAGCAAGCTGTTGCATTTATGTCTTCCTCTGTGACTGAAATTAAATCATGAATTTGCAACAGATTGTGTACACAGCGTTACATCCCCAGAGTTGGAACAGCAGTACAGAAACCACTTTTATCAGGCTCCTGAGGGGAGGAGCGGGGGTTTACTCATTAGGAATGATCAGTCATACCAGATGAAAAAGGAAACCAAATTTAGGCCACAGACAGAGTGTGGCTGCCACTCTCTCCTTCATTAGCTTGATGTGGGCTGTATGTGTCATTTACCTCCTTCAGGCCAATGGCGTAGGTCTGGGGTTCACAGTTCTCACGCAGGTTGAATTGCTTGTAAAGCTGTTTGGCCAAGTGGCCATGACAGCCCTCTCCGAACAATGTGACCTTAGCATGGAGCTCCATTCCTCTCTCAAACACATCCTGAAGCAACAGGACAAGACACAAATATATATTTCATGGCTGAAAAGCAACTGGAGGGTAACAATCACTGAACAGCCTTTTATGTAGAGGACAACAACATTTGGTATAACCAGACAGAAAGGAAAAACAAATTACCTGTACAAAAACGATGCACTCTTCAGGAGCAATCTCACATTTTCTTTGAAGCAACATACAATTTTTTTCTATCCATTACGAATAAAGGAGGTCACTTAATGGAAATGTCTACACTTGACACCTCAAACACGTGTCTGTGCTCCTGTTTTTCACCTTTATATCCTTTCAAAAAGGCCTGATGCATTCAAGCTATTCACATCAATGTCGTTGGCCAGTATTTGCACAATACCTTTGGTGAGCCATCCTTGGCGATGCCGACATCATTGGTGGCAATTCCCTTTACACTTCCATCTTCATGGAACAAAACCTTGACAGAGGTAAGACAGATAAAATGTTAACAATTGGAGAGGGGACAGTGAACATGTTTAATTAAAATGACTGAACAAGCACAAACGTGTGTACTCTACTTCTGTTTCCCAGATGATAGAATTTTTGGCTTAACAATCAACATGTCCACTGATACAGGTGAAACTATCTGTCAATATGATGGATTCAAAGCATTATTTAAGCCAGAGGGCCCCAAACTATGGCCCCCGGGCCACATCCGGCCCACCTAAACAATTGGAGTGGCCCACTTAATGATCCCAAACAATCCCTCTAAACATTGCCTTTTTTTAAAATTGCATTTTCCTATTATAAAATATCCTCACTTAATGATTAAGGTTGGCATTCTAAGTAAACTTGACCTTATTTACGAACTATTTACACTAGTAGCTAATTTTCACCCCCTCACACAATGGTATATTCCGACATGACTTTGCTTGTGATCAAGTGTGAAGGGCGCACAGGCGAGGCGAGCTAACAGAAGAAAGCCAGACAACAGAATGTTGAAACTATTGAGGAAACGGAAAATAGATTGAGAGTGCAGAGTTTTTAACCCTCTGGGGACGGATTGGGCAGATCCACCTAAAAGTCTTTACACATCTGTGAATATCTCTGAAATGGTTTATGATAGAGCAGACCTGGGCAAACTGTTCCACAAAGGGCCGGTGTGGCTGCAGGTTTTCTTTCCAACCAAGCAGCAGCACACCAGACTTGACTCATTCAATCAACTGATCTCAGTCTTCAGATAGTTGATTGGCCAAAGTGTGTGCTCACACCAGCCCTTTGTGGAACAGTTTGCCCAGGTTTGTGATAGAGAGATGCGGTTTGCACAGTTTTCCTGAGATTCCGCTGAGAACGGAGATGTGTTGTTTGTGTCTTTGCGAGACTTCCTTGTTGTTCTATGCCACGGCGTAAAAGACCAATCAAAAAATAGATGTTTGGCAGACAAATGGAAAAACATTACGAGGCAGAATACCTTCTTTTTCAACCAATCAGTGGATGATTCCTATGATGTATTCTAGCCAATCAAAAGGAGTCTGTGGTTTTGGGGGGGAGGGACAACAGACAATACATTTAAATGCAGCAAGAAATTCGAATTTCTGCTCGTCCATCTCCTCGTACACCATCTTTGTTTGAATGCCTTCAGATAGTTTGTTGTTGCTGATAAGTAGAGGTCAACCGAAAGTGGCTCTTTGTTGAGAGGGCTACACCTAGCGTAACGGAGTCAGCAATGCTCCAGCCGTTTATCCGATTCTCTGAACGGCATGTATACTCAGACAAGTGATCCGGTCTTATGTATGTCTATCTGATACGATCAGAAATTTGAATTTCTTGCTGCATGTAAACGTGCTGAGAGAGACAATGCAAGGAAAAGGCAGTTTGTCTAATCTACAAAGATAAAGTGGTGGTGCTCAAAGAATTTAACATTTGCCGACACTATGAAACTCGCCACGCCAAGGCCAAGCGAAGGGCAGCTGCAACAAATGATCATTATAATCTCCACAATAATACTGGTTGTCACTTTGATCCATATCATTTCCTGTTGTAGACTGACCCCGGGCCCCCATCACAGAAAGGAAAGTTGATGTGACCCCCACCGAAAAAAGTTTGGGGGGCCCTGATTTAAGCTATTTCTACCCAGGATGAAAACAGAACAGGTCATAGAAAATAATGCGGGTTCATTGTTGTTACTGTTTGACTGGGCAATCATCAATTATATTGCTTTACAGACAATGGCAGACAGAAAGAAACGTTTAAAGTTTGACAGCCTCACCTCAGATGCAGCATAACCAGGATACAGCTCCACTCCAAGCTCCTCGGCCTGCTCCCCAAGCCAACGCACAAAGTTCCCCAGCCTAACAATGTAGTTACCATGGTTGACCATGGGCAGACCTGAAGAGAATTAATCAATAAATTTATACATGGAAAATTCACAACGACCTGCCCATTCGGCATTACCGACCCTAGATTGCACTCCCTCTCAGTAAACAGCCTCCGCCTGCCGCAGTCAGTACGTTTAGATGCAGCAAGAAATTCGAATTTCTGATCGTATCAGACTTAGTTCGGACTTTTCAAAGTGCTTGTAAACACCTTAGTCCGATCTACTTTGGACCTATTTTGGACCACATCGGACATCTCAAAATCGGATAAGAACACCTAGTTAATTCGTTCATAGTCGGATAATTAACGCCATGTATACTCAGCAATCGGATCTGAAGCGGATTTTGCATTCTGCGCATACGCAACATTTTTCCGGGCTTTCACCCAGAAGCCAAAAGATCCGTTGTTCTTTTTATATGCATTATTAGGACGAAAATAATACACGAAAGGTACACAGCTGTAGCGTCATCCTCGTATGTGATCTTTGTTTGAATGACGTCAGATAGTTTGTTGTCGCTGATTAGTAGAGATCAACCGAAAGTGGCTCTTTGTTGAGAGTGCTACAGCGACACCTAAATCTAAAATACAAAGTTTGTGGCTTTATTTTACATGTTTTGATGCACTTATAATAATTAAATTAAATATAGGGAGAATGTACGCTCTGGGTCCTTCTGGGCGCTAAGCTATCTTGATCTTTCAAATGTATATCCAATATTTACCCATGTTTTACCACGTTTCTGTTCATGGAACGTTTTAGGTTGGGCAGAATCTAACGTTGATCCACTTTTGTTTGCTTGCTTCCATGGTTGTAGTATTTGGCAACCCGGAGCGTGGACATGAGTAGTTTACAGGATAACACCGGATCACACAGGACAAAACAAAAACAGACTGGCTGTAGTATTGTTGTCAAGACGCTCATATTTCAGCTGAGCATGTTTCCTTAATTTCTGATGACATCTCATAGTAATTTTATGATTTAACACAGTAAATATCTGACATATCGTTCCTTTAAATAACAGTATTTGTATCATAATATATTTTGGAATTTGCTGTATTAAGACAGTCCAGTAGAAACAGACAGGAAAGGCAGCGCAGAGAGGGGAATGACATGCAACAAGGGGCCTGGGCTGGACTTGAACATGGGCGTGCCTACTTTGTACTCAGTCTACCAGGTGAGTTACTGGGGCACTGCTGTATTTACATCATAATCTGTATGCATCTGTATGCAACAGTTCTCCTTAACAGAAAATATATGGCATACCTGTCATTGCAATGCGAGTGTAACCACATTTTACGGATTATTTTGCCTTTTTTTTTTACGTTCCTACAGATACAAATATAACAGAATCTAAAAATGATATTACATATGGAAAATTGGTATTTGTGTTACAGTAAATAGAATATAATTCAGACAATAACAATAATTTGCCTGATATTAAGCATCCTCCATTTGAAGTTTTAGCGACTAGTTGCTGTAAGACGGTTCCTTCACATTAAATCAATGTCTGCTCATTCTAGACAACACTTAACCTGCATTCAAATGCAGATCAATCCTCTACAGCTTCACTTGTTTAAAAGGCAGTTTCCTCCCAGTGGTTTGAACACACAACAATAGTTGCAAATCTAATTCTGATCTCTGACTCAAGCTATGGGAGTGTAAATGAAACACTCCCTTTGTGGGGTAGAGTCTATTAACACCTTGTCAGGCCAATACTGCGGCTTACAAAGTGAAAGAGAGAGAGGCTTTTACCTGGCAATATAGGGACTGGGATTCTGTGTTTCTCTGTTAAAATGCTGAACACATCTTCAGTCACTGGTGTGTTCAGGGGTGCCTAAGGTAAAAGGACAATGTGATGTTGTTGAGAGATTGACTTTACCTGGATTTCTGTGTTGAGATGCATTATTTAACAATGAAATAATTATAAATGTGTAACATTAACACAAATACTTGCATATGAATATATACAGTGTAACAAAACAACAACATGGAGCACTTGAAGTAACCATTTCTTCTGGCATACAGGAAAAGCATACTTATAGATACCAAACTCACAAAGAGGAAATGCTGAGTAAGAATCTCACCCCTCGTTCCTTCCAATCAGGAAAGAGCTCATTAAGGGCAGTGGGCTCCAGACAGGCTCCTGACAGGGTGTGTGCTCCAATCTGAGAGGCCTTCTCTACAAGGCACACTCGCAGCTCCTTCTCCTGTTCATTGGCTAGCTGCTTCAGACGAATGGCTGCCGAAAGACCGGCAGGACCCGCACCTACGATCACCACATCTGCCTCATCTGCAAATCTCTCCATTTCGACACCTGGGGAAAGGACCAGAAGAAATACTGAGGAACTTGAGAGGCGCCGCATTCAGGCTGCAATATTTTAAAAGTAGGATTGAAGCCCTGTGTGGCACACTTGGCAAAGCCTTGCACCAAAGCTGACAGGATTAGGCAGGGTTCTAAGGCAGAGTTTCAGTGGAGCCACCAAAAATAACGACACGCTATGCGATTTATTTTCTCATCTCACACTGAAAAAGTTTGATTTAATAGGCTGAGCAATCACTTTTTTGGATTTATTCACACTGTTTCTACAAGATGAAACTTACCTGTTCCCCATACACCAACCTAAAATACTCAACAGAACTATCTACTAAATAGTAAAAGGAAAATTCAATAAAGTAATTCAGGTAAATGCTATAAGCCTGATGAGATTTCACTAGCCAATATTACTTTAACTGGTGAATCAATCATGCACAGCCTTCCTCCCACAGCGGATCTGCATTGATATTTCTCTTTCCATGGATATTACACAAAACACTGTAAGTCATATTTGCCAAAGGAAAGGTGTAAATCGGGTTTCTTTTCTTAATACTTGTCTAAATGGCTTTGTAGGAACATTAGAAGTTAAAATGTGGACTTATAATCCAGTGTCTTACCTTCCCATCTTGGATCTTTATCTCGAGAATGGATGGTGTAATGTGTTGTGATTCTGGGTGTTGACACAGAGGAGCATGTCCGTCTGTTTAGTGCTGTGTACAGCTGAGGGGCAGCATGCTCTGTCTGTACAGTCTTCAGTGCCCTGATACACCTGTGGGCTGCACACAGAGAACAGCTCAGACCAGTTCAAACTGGAGGGCAGCGTGCGCACTGGCTTAGGTGAGTTTGATCTGGTTTTTCAAGTGATAAAACACACATTAAGCACAATAAGATGACAACTACTCCACCTGTATCACTTTAAACAACCACATACAAAACACCCGCATGAGCAGGACAGGTAAAGGACACAAAAAAGCTGTTTTTGTGTCCAAGTTCTGAAAATGCCAAGCAGCTGTCACGCTGTGATGTTAGCGGAGCTAGCGGAGTTGAATGTCTTAAGTTCAAATAAGACAAACTCAAAGTCCGTAGACAGCAAAAACAACATGTCAAAACGTTCACAACAATAACAAGTTACCAACAACACCAGCACAGTCCCAAAAGCACGTATATTTCATATGTAAGGCCGGCCAAGGGCACTGTTCAAGTGACCCAAATACCGGTTCAACTTTAACCTACATATTAGCTTGAAGCTAACAGAAAGGAGCTTGTTTTGGCTAACGCTAGCATTTGTAGAAAGTGTAAAAATAAAGTTAAGCACACAGAAAAGGGACCCCTGCTCTCTATAAGAGGTTGTAACAAGCATAAAAACCGCGCAATAACACCTGATGTTGTCGTTATGCTCGTTAAAATTAGACAGCAAGCTCCCAATGTGTGCGCTAACTAGCCGTTAGCTGACGTACCTTTACTCGTATATCTGCTAGCTGGAAACATGTCTGCTAGTTCAAAACCACTAGCGGACAGGGGACAGTTTTAATGTTAATGATCAGCCGAGATGAAGTTGTGTTGTTCACGCTTCGCTGCCAGCGCAAAGGCTGAGCTCGGTAAACAATGTTGAGCCGCTGATATCTTACAAAATACGTCTCATAAGACGTTCGAGGGGCGTCAAAAGCTGCGCTGCTGCGGCCGCGTTCACAGTGGTAACTGCGCAACTGCTGATCTGTACACACTTCAATGTGTGTCCGCGTGATGTTGGCGAATCTGAGATATAATAATAATAATATATGAATCACATGGCGTGTGTTTGTTGTTTTAAAAGAGTCATCCCAGGTTACGAATCAGTGCTGCTGACGTGGTCTTATCCAGAGATTAGAAATCTATAGTTTAGGCTACCAAGTGTTGTGAGTGTAGTTCAGGGGTGTCCAAACTTCTTTTAAAGAGGACCACATTTGACAACGTGGGGCCATTACTGACATTTTAAAAATGGAAAAAAAAAAAAAAACAACAACAAAAAAAACAAAAAACATATAAGTTACATACAAATGCACTGTTCTGTAACAATTATATTTTCATTGTCACAATTATCATTTTTTATAATTATCAACCAAATCTAAGCCAATCAGGTGTGAACAAATCTAAAAACCAGTTCTGCCTTTCTTTCATATCTGAAGCCAGATAACAAAGAATACATTGTATGGAATATGTTAAACTTGCATGAAGTCGATACAAATCTTAACCTCATGTTCATTTTAAACATGATTTATGATGAGTAATGTAAAGTTTGTTAACATTTAAGTTTAAAACATATCATTCTTGCTCTTCTCTATAACAAAATCATTCAGAAAGTAATATTTTGTGTCACATCTACAGATATATAACACCAGCAGTTATGTCCTTAAAGGTTCAAATGCTTTGTTATGTCAACCAAAAAAGCCAAATCTTCCAGCCACACTGTATCTGACAATCCGCGCAGACCATAAATATTATATTATAAAAATGAAGCTTTGGGCCGCAAGACATCTGACCGTGGACTGTGATTGGCCCCCAGGCTGGACTTTATGCCTGGTGTAGATGGTGGGTTAAGAACTTACTGGAAATTAGTACCCACTTCTTATACTAGAAGTACATTTCATTAATGTTGACATCTTTTTTTTTTTTTTTTATCTCCCTCTAAATGGCCTCTTGAAACATAATCTGTTTGTACTCTAACATTAAACCTGTTTTGTGATTGTTGTTTTTAATTTAGGTTAAATTAGTTTAATGCTAACCTGGTTAGCCATTATGCTAGCTGAAGGTAAGAATGTTGCAACTGTTAAACAACTTTACTTGTACAGTACGATTCTCAACTCTTATTTCTCTATTTACTAATTTAATCACCATGTTATACTTAGTAAGATTTAGAGCATATTCTAAGTTAGAAAAAGAAAAAGGGATCAGGTTGAAATGAAAAGTATGAAAAGTTTATTGTTATAACGTTATTTTTATGTTATTACAGCATACAAAGTTATCACAGTATAACAAGAAACCTTTCTTTATGTGAAATGTTTCATGTTTTAATGTGATTTTTTTTTTATTATTTATCATTTATTATCACAACATGTTTCAAATGATAACTTGTTATAATGTCCTGTAGAGGTGTTATCACATCTTATGGGAAATTGTTCATGTGATCATTTATTGCTACTTATTGCTATAGTGTATTTCACATTATGCAATTATTCTGTAGAAAAGTTTCTTGCCATTGTAATGTGAAAATATCTTATTATAACATTGAATTTTCACATTAAAATGTGATATTAATCCATTAATCTTTAATTCTTTATGTAGTGTGGCAGAAATTCACTGCTATAAGTTAGTCTCTAGCTTTGGGGATCAAGTTTAATTTCTTTTATTGCTGATTCATCTTGTTTATTGTGTCTTACAATTTTCTGATTTGTGATTACTGTCCTTAAGTTTGTCATGTTTTATCCAATGGCACAATGTTTTCAGTTTCAGTTTCTTCACTAAAAAACAACTCATATTTTCTGATTTGGGAGACACTGCAAGGACGCTGCATACAGTAGCAAATGGTTTTTAATGCAAGGCAGATGAAGTTTTGTTTTATTTTATTTTATTTGATGTAGAGTTATTGGCTCCTTTTACTAAAGTAAATGACTGACCCAAGTACTTCCATCACTTTATACTATGAAACACGGTTTTGCACCGCTTCTTTTTGTATGTTTTAGTTTAAAATACAAATAAAGCTCAAGCTAATAAGGCAAATGATCAATTTAAACAGAATAATACATAAGTCAACAAGAAGATATGAGATGCACATATATTTATTGTCCACATTTACTCAAGAAAAACTACAATACGAAAAACACCTTTGCAAGTAATTTTTTGTGGGACACAAGTCAATACAACAAACTAAATGGTAACACGTTTTTAAAACTAATCTCTCCATCAATATTAAATGTAAGCCTGCAGATATAATGAATATATCTCAAGCTAATTGCTGGCTTCACTGTCTTTTCACCATGTACAGGGATGTACTGTACTGTAAACACAAATGGCACATATGTATTCACAAATCATTATTTTTTTATAACTATTTTATTGTCATCTGTGTAATAGCATGGTTTGCTATCCATTCATACATTTACAATGTTTGAAAAAGTCCATTTCCACAGGAATCAATAATTAATTGAACGACGTGTGCACAGAAGAGTTTATGATCACTGTACAAATGTCTTGACTGTACAGGTCACAGTGTAAAAAATATGAAGGGTGGTGGAGTAGTTGATGAGGTGAAGTTGAATCCAAGTTCAAACCCCCAGACCAGCTGGGGAACATCTAGACTTGATGTATAAAAGACAATTTAAAGTTGTCTGTGTAGCTGCAAATATTCTTTTCATTCCATCGGACATATATCATATATTACATTCAACATTTCCCTAAAATATTTACTGGCAGAGAAAATACACACTTTTGATGGATGCAAGAGTGAAAAAAATAGGCAAAATGTTGTTTTTTGCTGCTAGTACATTGCATGTGTTATTAACAACATGAGGTGAACTGGCATAGTACAATATGGAATGTTTTGTATATGCCCAATCACTATGAAAAGGAGAAAGGCATGAAATGGGGGTTGAGTCAGAGTCTTCAAAAGAACTCCGCAGTGACTGATTGTAGAAAAATAAAACTTGACTGCAATGATTACCTGGATTCTGAACATAGCTTTTGGCTGTAAATTGTTTCCCTTGTCACAGAATGTTCCCATAATAAGACATCCTTTCTTTAGGCCTGAAGAAACACATGAAGAACTACAACTCAAATGCATGTTATAGTCCAATTCAATGGACTGTGTAAATGTCTGTCTGATGTGTTTAAAGCAACACTATGTAACTTGTCTACCATAAAATAACATTTAAATCATTTTGCTTCACTCTATACCCAAGTGAATGATGTCTCTGTCATTCCCACTCTGCGCCCCATACATCTGTATTTGCACTCTGTAACTTTGTGCTGTGGGTACGATCACCCATGATAAGTACATAACGCTTCACAGCACTAAGTCACACACTGGCAACTATTTCACTTATTCCACTGAAATCACAAAATGTTTTCTGCTTTCCATTTGATGTACTACAGCTGCTCTACATCAACTCTTTGCAGACGGCAAAGTAAACTGCTGCTAACTGGAGGTACTGTTATCTAAGGATGGCTCAGTATGGTAGCTGGGCTGCCCAGACCAAGCTCAGAGTAGGTGTTAGTGTTTGTACCACAGGTGTTTTGGACCACCAACAAGTGGCGGTTTTAAGGCTCAGGATGCAGGCAAATGCTGAGATGGAGCGTAGCTGGTGTCGTGCCAGATCTGGGCAAGACTGCCAGACTGGGCTGACTTTTAGTCGCTGGCGAGAGCTTGGTGAAATAAAACACTGAAAGACAGACGTCAAGCTGGGCTTCTTGCTGTTGGACTTGTGAGTAATATTAGCTGGTTGCTATACCTTGTGTTGTTGCACTTGCTTGATGTTAGGCTGTTGTCAACTCACTAGTTTTTGATCATAACTAATGTAATGTAAAATCGCTGGAAAAAGCTGTACAAGTGAATCTTGAGTTTTCAAGTCAAACTACTGTTTTCAAACTAATGTATGAGCTTCTGCAATGAACTATTATTTTATTTTTTGTATTCTGAGTCTCAAACACAGCAGCATGGTCATATTAATAAGAGCAGTTATTGGAATTCAGCAAATCATTCTGTCTGTTAGTTGTCTAAATGTAATTGCAAGTGCAGAAGCAGATTAAAATTCACCTCAGAATACAGACATATTTTCATGTTTCAGCTTTCAGAAAGAATGATCAAAGAAGCCCTTTGTGAGAAATTGAACTAATTGATGAAACAAAGCGGAACAAAAGCTAAACCAGGAGCATGGCTTTGTATTGACAAACACCTCTTTAAAGCCGATGTGTACTTGTCATTAGAGCAACGGTCGCATAAAGGATTTCCAAAATGACTTCACTCATTCATTATCTTGATGGTTGCAGCTTGAGCTAAACATGCAGACAGTGGGATTTCAAAGAACACTAATGAATACTACCACAAAGAAGAAACCTGGGCACAGATCAACTGTCCTTGTAAAAAGTGGACTTTTAAGAGGTCATAAATAAATAAACCTGATAACACTGAATGTGTCGGGGTGATTCTTTGACCACATTATGAGCAGTGCCATGTCATCTGTGCTGTTCCAACACTTAGATGAGTTCATTTGTTTGTGTGTATATGTGGGTGTGTGCGAGCGTGTGTGGCATTGTTGGTTTCTGTGAGGATACTGACAGCACTGTGTGCTGCTTTTGTTGCTGTTGCGTGCATGGGGTAATGTCATTGTATCCATCATTGGTGTTTTCGACAGGAGTGAGCTTGGCTTGTGTGCCTGTTGTTTCCAGTGGCTGCCCCGTGGCGAGGCCGTGGCTGTTTTCCTGCAGGGGCCACATTTCCTGCCAGGTGAGCGACGGATGATGGGCTGGGTGACCACTGAGGAGAGGCCTCCTCTGCCTGTAATTAGCCCATACCTGCAGAATGGTCTCTTTAAAAGGCCGTGTGGTCAGCGTGTAAAGGATGGGGTTAAGGGCGCTGTTGATGGGGAGAATAAATATGACCACCCAGGAGCTGATGGTACCTGTTGAGAGGGAAAGACATGGAGAAGAAGTAAAACAACGAAGCTGATAGTCTGTTCAAAGGTTATTAAGTTCAATGTAGTTATGAGTTGGGAGAATACTTAAATATAAAATATTTTAATCAAAGCCATCTATGTATTTAATTAAGTCCCTTTATCCTAACAGGGGACTTAATTAGGGAGCCACAGCTCAGCAGGTGATGTATTTAATGGATTCTACACAACACTAAATGGTCTGTTGGGTATAGAGTGCAAACTAAAAACACTACAGTGGCTACAGTTAAATGCTCTTTACAGGGTGATAAATATGTATTGAAAACTTACTGGAAACAACTGATATACTATTTGTATTTGCATTTAAGACAGAAAATGCAATACATTAAAGAAATACCCACCAAAAATATATCTTTTGAGCACTCATCTATCTCATCGCACACATATATACACGTATACAGAGCTTAAGTTTATCTAAATGTGGCAAATTTATGATTTATATATTTATAAAGCAATTATTTTTTTTTTGAGCAAACTGAGCATAGGATTTAACAGTGGAGAAGTGGATTATGCTGCAGTAGCTGTTTTTGATAGCCATTTTAATGGATATCTTTAGCCATTCAATTCACTGGCAATTTAATGTGTCAGTGGCTGTGAATTCAAGCACGCTACAACTGCTGTTCCTATACAAAGCAGGCTACGTGCTTTTCAGGGCCACATTGTAAGCTCACTTTGATACTCAAAATGTAGACTTTCAGTGGAGTATTCCTTTACATTGTCATAACCCTTCTACCGTACCGGGAATCTCCACCTGCAGCAGTGACAGGATCTTGAGGATGAAAATAGGGATCCAGCAAAGGGAGTCAGTAATGACGATAGAGAAGAACCTTTTGGCAATGGTCACCTCTTTCTTGATGTGGTTGCTGTATTTAGTGGTCTGAGTCCCTGTTCTCTGGATGTTATAGAACATGCTTGCATAGGACAAGACAATGATGAGGAATGCCACCAAGTTCAGACCTGCAGAGAGATTTCTGGTGAGTTTCTGGATTGCCATAGTTCATATTTGTGCTGTGGATGTGCAGTTATAATAAATGTAGTCATCTAAATGAAAATAAATACAAATACACTCATTAAATAATGTGCTTTTGCTTTTACAGTTAGCTTTAGAGTAGGAGAAAGAAAACAACAATTAAGCACAACAAAGAAGCTCTAACGATGACTGCAAAAGAAAAAAGGCCCACCCAGGAAAATGACGATGGAGTAAACATAAGCCCAAAGCGTCTCTGGCTGCTCAGAGTGCAGTGGGAAGCAAACTCCGTTGGTTCCGTAGAAATTGCGAAATAGCCCCTTGCAGACCAGCGGTAGGAAGGCAACAATAAATCCGAACACCCATATCCCGAGAAGGATGGTTACAGTTCGACGCCAACCAGGTGTCAAATACTGGAAAGGGTAGACGATGCAGATGTATTTCTCCAGAGTGAGGTAAGTGAGGAGAAGGACTGATACCTCAGTGGACAGCATGGCCAAAGAGCCGATGACCTGACACTGATTGCTGTCCATCCAAGCCTGAGCATGCCTGTTGTACTCGCCACGGAACTTCAGATCATACGCGCCAATCATGAAAAGGTAGATTCCCATCAGCCCGTCTGCACCTGTAAGGAAAGAGATCAAATTTACAACAAATTCAGAATATTTTAACAATTATACAACTGAGATTCAGATCCAGGATGCTAGCCAGCGTGCAGCATAAACTATCTTTGGAGGGTTTACACCTTGAGCTTGGTTTATTCAGATGTGAACAGAATGTCAGCTGAATTTATTTGAACACCAAATAAATACACCACTACTGTCTGATGGAGCAGGTCTTTTTTAGCAGTTCTCTTCCAAGGTAAATGCTATGCAATTTCTTAGAAGTGAGAACAGAATCAAACCAAGTACAGAAAAGACCCTACATGAAAGGCTTCCCTCCTATGATATGGAGATAGATGATGACAAGCAGACAATCAGATAGCAGCCGCTCAAACTTTGGAAATCCATGCAGAAGAAAGGGAAACAAGGACAAACCGGTAGGTGCAGTTATGATCAGTCGAGGTTGATTACAAAGAGTGCAGAGAGCTTTGTGCTTTGTTGTCAGGAAAGAAAGACTGAACAAAACAAAATCATTGCATAAGGTCCAAGAATATTTCTATACCAGGCTGCTTATTTTATAAGCTGCATATATAGAACATAGATGCATTCAAACTGTGTAACATACATACAGAAATCAAAATGACTACCTTTTTGTTAAACTGCACAGCGTTTCTCAATCTAAACCCTGCAGAAAAGCTCAGTCATAATAATGTGACCCTTGATTACAATATAGAAATATAATCATGAAATATTACTTGTCATGGTCAGATGTATAAGTGATTGCATACAGAAAGACTGAATGTGCAGCTTTACACAAAACTGTATTTATAGATGCTTGACTCCAAGAATACACTAATCTTTATGAACAGATATCTGCATATGAATGTAGAATCTGTAGGCATAGGACTAAGACTTTGGCATCGAAAGAGTTCTGGTTTCCATTTGTAATCTGATTTATATTAACCAATCACGTTTGAGAAAGCTTTGCATGGGGATAAACATGGGGTATGAACTACGGTGCAGCCAAGCAGGAGTTTGGCTCCTCAGTGGAACTATGAGCACCCCTGAAAACATGATTTCTATGTTTCCTGTATCTTCATTGGCACGGCATCATGCATCAAATTAGACTATTATTGGCTATTATTTAATAGACAAGATTAAAAGTGATATTAATCCTCTCATCTAATCTAAGCAAATAATCTTACCCAAAATGCCAAACTAGTCTATTAATATTGCATGATTATATTCTGATGGAATTAAATCATCATGTGCACACAAGTACATGATGACAAAAAAACATTACTGATATGGTTTTATACTTTGCATCTGGTGAACAGAGTGCACCTCCACGTTTCTGCTTTCATGCATAGGCCTTTAATCTACAGAGATGTTTCTGCATCTGGCCCCAACCCTTTCATACTCAGACATATAATAGTGTCTTTTACATTGACTTTCTCTGGCCTAAGCAAATTCATCACTATATTTTGCTGACACTTTGTCAACGAAAAAAATTAATTCACAACTTGCATCTTCTGAGGGACTCGACACAGTTTCATCATCAGTCATTACTTAATGTTAAGTTCTTTGATAATGAAGCAAACTCATTACTCAGACCCTCCTGATAATAACGCCTTTGATATAGAACCAATACCAGTACTCATCAAAAAGAATTTGTAATTCCATACACTGTGTATGTATATATATACTTTATTTATATAACTTTACTTTATTTATATAACTTTTAAAGCTGACACATACCTTTAAAAGTGCCATTCAGTGTAATATTTTACCTGTCTAGCTGTTTTTTAATTGTTATTTAGATATTTAATTGTAGTAGTATAGTTAATAGTTTAATATAATAGTTTTATTCCTCTGAGTACATCAAAGTGTTAATGATTAATGCTAATGCTGTGGCTGAATTCAGCTCCAAGTGCTCTGTACTACAGGGTAAATACAGGAGACCAGTAGTTTAATGGGTTCACTTTAGAAACTGAAGAAACTGAAAAAAACATAGAAAAGCTGTTAGGAAAGAAAAGACTGGGCACAGAGAGGCAGAGAATAATGGTGATAAATGTATGAAATGAAACTGGAAGCTCAAGAAGCTCTTAACCACATACAAGTGTATTTACAGCTCAGGAAGAATCATTCGTTCAAGTTAACTCTTCTGGCTCCAATTACCATAACACCCCTGACTCAAAGTCTATCTGCATGTCTACAGTTTGTTTATGCCTTCTTTCTCTCCTGCCTCAAATCTGTTCCACTTTAATAACTGGATTAAAACCAACATTTGGACACGTTCCGCTCACATGAAGAGACATAATCCATTGTTGTTAAAAAGAAGCCAAGAATGAATCATATCTAGACTATTTCGCTTGTGTTAATTACCTTAAGCTGTTTTTGTCTGGTATCAGCCAACAGAAATTAGTGTGCTTCTGAACAGTCCCCACTGACATTCTAGTAATAAACTTTTAAAGGTTGAAGCATTAAGCAAGTAAGCCCCTAAAACAAGATAATGAATGAGTGTCATCCTATGCATGGCTTTCATAGTGAACATAGCAGAAGAGCAGAGAGAGAGAGAGCAGATATCCTACATCCTTACATTTTCTGCCTCACATATTCTGACTTCTTTGATCTTAGCTGCTCTCAGACTTACAATAAGTCCATACAGGATCCATTATATTTGACTCGTGAAATACCAACGTGTGTTGTTACTGACATTTCCAATATATTACCCTTTTTATGTTTTCTCTCTCTCTCTGCATTTACAGTTAATGCACACAACCTGGTTCTCTACCTGCATGGATCCTCTCTTCCTACACCAGTGAGATCCATTAAAGGTGAGCCTGTGTGCTCAGTAACATGAATTCATTTTCTGCCTGTGATTTAATGTCATGAAGAGACTCATACTGAATGTCAGTCAGAGGTAAGAGTGACTGAAGCTTATATTATATCAAACAGCAAAGTCTGTGGCTGCAAGCAAGGCAAAAGATGTACATAACTACAAGTACATAAAACTGCAGTACCTCAAACGACCACTTGGGGCTGGTTACAGAACAACTCAGTCTCCATAAGCCCCCATATTAAAATGTCCAACTTCACAACACAATAAACATGTTTACAGCCTGGTACAAAAAACAGTTTTGGTCTCTATAGCTAAATTACTTGTTCATGACAACTGTACTAGAGATTAATTTTTTAGTTTACAGTTTATCTATCAAACCTTTATCTGTACAATGTCTTTTGTTAAATATCTACTTTAATCATAAATAATCTACTTTATTTAAGTATCTGTTGGCGTAGAACAGGGGTCGGGGACCTTTTTGGCTGAGAGAGCCATGAAAGCCACATATTTTAAAATGTATTTCCGTGAGAGCCATATAATATTTTTTAACACTGAATACAAATAGATGCGTGCAATTTTAAGTAAGACCAACAATTTTAGAGTATAATAAGTCTCTGAATTTATTTATTTTTAATAACGTTATACTGAAGCTAACCAATAATAAATAAAATACTTCTTAACATTAATGCGACTTCTGGTGTTGCATGGTCCCAATCATGGACCGATCCCCATAACAACCGCTGTGTTTCGGATAGATGCACACTCACATACTGCTGAGTCAGTGTTTTAGAGGTACCCAGTACCGGACCGTACCGGTTTACTTTCACCCCTGTCCGCGAGCCAGTTGCAGTCATCAAAAGAGCCACATCTGGCTTGCGAGCCATAGGTTGCTGACCCCTTCTGTAGAAGAAAAGCTCTTTATCAGACTCTCACAGCCTTTATCTGAATTCTGTCACATCTAAGCAAGGTTGCACATCACACTGATATATTTTTATTATAAGCCAGTGCATTCATGTGAATTTGCTTTTGCAGCTAGATATTGCACATACAGTACTGTGCAAACATTGCATTATTCGAGTTACATTGAAAGTCAATTATCTGAAGGATATCTTATTATTATCTTGGTAGATGAATCAGTGAATATGTTTTTATTTCATCAACCACCACCTTCCATGGGCTGTTATCTTTGAACACTCACCAAAAATTGTGCCAATTTTGTGCCATGAATGGTCTCTTTAAATTCAGATGGCAGCGATTGCATTTTGGACTGAGATGTTATTATTTTTACACTGAGTATTATTCATGAGGGTGTCTAACAGTGTGTGTAATTTGAAATCTCTGTTGATGAAACAGTTAAGCATATGTGGAACTGATTTCAAGAGGTCTGTTTACTTCACAAGCAGGAAACTAAAATATTGTGCAGAATTAGACATTTCCACTTCTGTAGTGCTAATGGCTTTATTCCAGGGGTAGTCTAAACATCATGAGGGGATGAATATAAACTCGGATAGACTGGAAAGTAGTGCTATTTAGCAGTAAATAACATACCATTTGTCCCTGCATGACTTACAGAAATTGGAGAATACTTTATATATATAAATATACTGGAAGCAGTTTACTCACACCCACAAATAAAAAGCCAGTCTCCATAACATCCCTCCTTTAAAGGTCCAGTGTGCAAGATTTGGGAGATTCTGTTTACAGACAGCAGAAATGGAATATAACATGCATAACTATATTTTCATTGGTTTATATATATATTTTTACCTTAGAATGAGACTTTTAAACCTACAGATCTGTTTTTTTGCAGCCAAGCTAGGAAGGAGAGGGTGCAGTGCAATCAGCAATCACACCACTAGATGCCACTAAATCCTACACACTGGTCCTTCAAATACAGTGTGACTTACAGCAGAGGGAGATGATGCACATGGCATGGAGTTTGTTCTCTGAGCGGATGTACGAGCGCATGCAGATGACGAAGATGTTGCCGAAGCAGGTGGTGGCAGAAACCACCCAGACGAAGACCCTTAGCACGATGTTGGCCAGCAGGTCCTCAAACGATGAGATGCCGTCGGTATTGGGTTTGCAGCTGCGCACGTGAGGAGCGTAGCCGCAGTACTGGAATTTCTTAAAGTAGCTGTGATAATAGAATAAAAGTAGCAAGTAAAGCAAAGGATGAGAGAGTACAAATACAAAGTACAGCTAAAGAGCTGAAACCAAACCAAACTTTCTGTCTTTTTAACTGTCTAATAGTTGTAGAGACACATCACTCTAAACCTTAATGTCCTTGTTGTGGTACTAGAGGAAATCACCAAGGTCAGTAGGCATCATCTTTTGGGGACCATTAAGGATTGTAAAAAACTTCATGACAATCCATCCAACCAAACTGGAGGGCTAACTGACCAACAGACAGACATCATCATCAGACATAGCATGGCTAAAACCCCCCAAACCCCCCCAACAGCAATATGGTATGTCTTTCCAGACACATTGTTCCGGTTACTCTGATTAATCCAGGCACCTCACAGTGAACTGTTTTCATAGAACTGCCAAGGAAATATGAAAACAGGATTATCCAAAGTAAAAGAGAAAGTGTTTGTGTGCAGAGATGTTGCTTTTAACATTTTAATATCCCCTTTCAATGCTATGAGACCACAATTGAAATGTCTTTTCTGCTCCTTTGCAGAAAAGTCTCAGAGACAAATCTGGATGAATAAAACCAAAAAAGCATGACTGGACAGACTGTAATTAGAATGAATGTAAGATTGCAGACATTTTACATGATATTTGTGTCTCCGATGTGTCCCTGACATCTGTTTGTCCTCTGCCAATATTTTTACGTTTGCTTCTTTCCATTATTATATATGCCAGACAATTATAATTCAAGCCTGTCTATGGCAAAAACAATCACTTTAGTGGACATACTTTGATGGTGCATAATTACCCATAAGGCTTACAGCTAGTTTTATGGCTGCTGGCTGCAGTACTCCGACTCAATAAGTTTAAGATGATGCAAAAGTATTTCACTAATCTGATGAGTTTGTCTATTTATTGAAAGGATCCTTATTAGCTCCATTAGCATGGCCATTGTTAGTGATCCTGGTGTCCACACCTAGCATACAATACAGTACATAACAAGTTATATGATAAACATTAATTGTATTGATGTAAATAAAGGAAGGCAACACTTTGGATATTTAAATAGATTTAGAGTTTTTTTTTTTTAAAAAAAAAGATAAATTACTGATTAAAAATCAATCAGATCCCACCTGAAATGTCATTAAAACTGAGGCTATCCAGGCAGAGTTTATAGACAAAACTATGATATTCTACCTGTTGTGTTCTAGCTTTTATTTCATGTACCAGCTTCTATGTCTGTGTCTAGCTTGTAGTCTATGCTGCAAAATAATGACACAGAGAAGAATTCTTTGGTTGGAGAGAGCGGGAGAAAATGAGCATTTGCATTTTCATAGCAGAATAAATGCAGCAGCCCCCTGCACACTCCTGCACAACACTGCAGCAATTCTGATGACGTAACGTAGCTAATAGCTAACTAATATGTGTGTGTGTGTGTGTGTGTGTATATATATATATATATATATATATATATATATATATATATATATATTCAGCCATTGTCTTATGTTTGACAAATGTTTTCATTTTTGAGACTGGTATGGATTTTCTGAGGAAAATGGACCTACCAAAATCGAAATGAAATACTTAGCTATGGGCAAACTCTTTGAGATCAAAGATTCAAAATCCTAAAGAACCCTTATGGTGATTGCATGCAATTCATTTTTTTTCTACAGCAGCCATAGATTCAAATTTAGGAACAACCTTTAACCTAAGTGGTTTTATGCAACCGTGAGCTTCTGTGAATGTATGCAAGGCTGAAAGGGCATTTATTTCCTCTCTGTTGCATCCTTCCTCAGAATGTATCTTGAGCTGTTTCATCCACAGAAAAGATGGATTACACTAAGCCTGACTCCAACATCTCCCAGTTGGAAAAGAAGCCTGAGAGTCTCGATAAGGCTAGCTTGGGATTCACCAATAGAAATACGTGTGAAAAGCCTATGATATATGTGACAGGCTGCAAAGGACATACAACACAGCATGGATACGGAGTACTTACATATGAGTCAAGTATTTGAGTGGTTCAAACATCCTTCGTTGAATGTTTTCAATTTCTATCCCTTCTATGCTCCTGGAGGATATGAAAACATATTGATTTAGCCACACACACACACACACACACACACACAAACAGACACAATACAGTATATATTGATTTTTTACTGTAAATTATAGAGAGACAGCCTCTCAAGGACTAAATAATTAATTCACATTCACACACATTCACATGACCTTCACAACAAGAAAATAAGTACCTCCTCCTAGTTGGTCAGGGTCTTTTTTCTCATTTGCATTACTAATTAGCTGACTGAAGTTGTAGTATACTTACAATGACTTCAGTTTATGCAACTTGTCAAAGTGGTCAACTTGGAGCTTCATAATGGGATTATATGATATATTCCTAAAAGGTAAAGATAATAAAATCAGTAGTGAACATCATTTAGACAACATGTAAATTAATCTGCTTCATTAATTACATATGATTACATATGATTACAGTTTATTACATATGAATCTAAATAGGACAAAGATACACCTTTCAATGCTACACTTTCTTGAAAAGAGATTTACACTGGTGACATATCTACATGTCTAAACCTATTTTTTATGCATGTGAACACCCACGGGTTTCCCTTCCTGTCGTGTACTACCTTCTGCTGCATGTCTTGAAGACGTGTCCTTGAATTTTTTCTCTTTACCTGACACTTTGTTATCCAACCACCACAGTGTCTTTTTTCTGTTAGAGCTTCAGTACATTGACTATCTACTACAGTGCTAAGTTGTCATCCTTATGATGATAATGAAGTTAAACCTCATTTTTGGTTGTAATTTTATCTCACTGAGCAGCATCATTGTTTGCAGGTCTCAGCACAGTTATCAGGTTGCCATTAGCAAAAAGTTTGTTCAGTTACTGTAAAAAAAACTGCTTAAAACTTTCTTTCATGTCACAGTTTTATTATTAAGCTGGAGATGCCTAACTGCGTAGTATCTTAATTACTCATAATATAAGGTGGCTATATATGTCAACCATATTTTAAGTTTCAGCAACCAAACCAGTTTTAAAGTTAGTGCTGAGCCCTGGTTACAAATGACTGAAGTTACTGCTGATGCAAACAAACATCCTACTGTTGCTTCACATTGAAAGTGGGCTTTTACTGAGAAGCTAATGACCACAAATGTGTCTACAAAAGAGAATTGTAATTGTGATTTGGCATTTTTTGAGAGTGGACACTTTTTTTTAATGAGCAGGGGAGTAATGAGCAGCCACAGTGAGTGTGTTTTGTATTTACTAATTTCATTGAAACTATATCTGCAATAATCTAACTGATGACTCAAAAGAATCAACTCAGAGAAAAGATATGCCGTGTATCAATTTACTATTTTAGGTACCTTAATGCATTCACACTTTTGGCTATGGCAAAATGCAGTGTAATGTGAGTACCAGGATGAGGCGCTCATAATGGTCAAAAAGTGTGTGCGTGAGTGCTGAACTCTGGACATGTCTAAGTGGTCACCATTATGGCTACGTAGCGGAAGAAAAGAGCGGCAGAGGAAGCTGCTGGTGCTGAAGCAGTTGTGGTAAATACCGCAATATACAAATGTAAGTGGCAGGTATGTTTTATAGTTTAAAAGTGTCTGCCATGCTCCAGTTGCAGTTTAGCAAAAAAGAAGGGACAATGTTGCGGTCATCATTTCTAGTAAATGCACAAAGGCCGTACTCGAATTGAGACATTACTACTCTGCCAAAATTCTGCACGAACAGAAGTATCCATATAGAGACACAGCAATAAACTCAATCATCAAAATATTATCTCATTTTATATCATATTATAATATATCAAAATATTCATAAAATAGGTATGCTTGCATACAAAACTGTTATATCCCAGTGTATTTGTGGAAACCTTACTCACAGTTGGAGCAAATCCCCCAGTAAGACAAAGAGATTGGGAGGGATTGCCACCAGTCTGTTGTTGGATAGATCCCTGTGCACCAAGACAAATCCACATCGGTTCCCCAAAAACACAAAACAACAAACAAATATTGATGTACAACACTGACAAATATCTGACAAATGTACACACAAAAAAATCCACCCTCTGTAACTCCTGCAGTGTGCAGGGGGCAGATTGCTTAACATGCACAGTGAAAACAACACCCCCGCAACACTGTCTCTGTATGGCTAGAACGTAATTCACCTTTTCGCTCCACCCACGGTTTTCATTAGTCCCAGAAGCCTATGCATGAACCTGAGCTATATTCAGCTGTGGGTTACGTGGTTATGTGTGAAAGGATACAACTGTGGTGACAAATATCATAGCTGAAGGAAAGTGTGAGTTTTTACAGTGGATAAAAAGTGAAAGTCTCAGTCCTCATAAAACATGTTGCGTCTGAATAGCATTTATGTCTGCTGAGGATACATGCAGTGCACATTTCATTTCCAAAGTGAAGCGTAAATGCGGTGAAGATTGCTGTCTTTAAAATATGTAGTTCTATTAACTATTAAGTGCCTCCTTCTATCTACAGCAGTAACATGCAGCAGTGATGTTAATCCAAATATCACATATAACAGAAAAAACACTGGCAGGGATGTTTTTCTGCAGAATGACTGCTTTTACTTTAGATTATTTTTCATATTTTTTTTTTAAATAAATGACAAACAGTTGCAAATTTCACAACAAGGTTTAAGCATTGACAGTTTTGCCCTTTAAAGTATGTGAGCCTCAACAATATTAACCAATGATAAAAACAATAGATGCTGTCTGGCCTAAAAGTGACCACAAACTGTCCATCCTTCAAAGATCCACTCAGGCAAAAAGGTCTAAATCAATAAAGATTTCAGAGAACTTTAGAACTGCTAAGACTCAAAGAGCTTTTAACAGCTATAAAACGTGTTTGAAAAGACAGAATACTGTGAGCTCACACTGAGGCACATAAAATGAAAGAAACGCCGGGCACTCTGCAAAGATCACAGCAAGACAGTGTGCAATACCCAAGAGTATCCCAAGTATCTGCAAAAAGAAAAGAAGGAGAAACAACAGATCTGCAGGAATCGCTTACAAGTCATAAAGTCCTGTTTCCTGTGTTTGTGAGTCAGCAATAAGAACAGTACTAAAGAGAGTGGTGTCCATTGAAGTGCACCACAAAGGAAAACACTCATCGTGAATAATAACTTTGATACTCTACATTACACCTATCACACTTCAAATGACATAATATGGATACCACAAACATGTAATGTCTGGATATATATATTTACACAAAATACAGTATATTCAAATTTTAGTTAAATAGTGAATATGGGCTTAAAGGGTAGTCTCTCAGCTTTAATTTGAGGGTATTCTAGGTAAATTGGACAAAAGGTTTAGGAATTACAGCTTTTTAAAATGTAGTCGATCGACTCAAAAGCTGTTTCATGGACAGATGTGAGCTATTCTTTTATTATTTCTTCATTAATTAAGCGGGTAAATGGTTTGGAGTTGATTCCAAGTGTGACATTCACATTTTGAAGCTGTTGCTGTGAACCCACAACATGCACGCAAAGAGCTCTCAATGCAAATGAAACAGACCGTCCTTAATCTTCACTTCAGTTGCATCTCGTATCTTTCATTTGAAGACAAAAGGATCAAAATCCTATATATCCCATATATCCCATATATATATATATATATATATATATATATATATATATATATATATATATATATATGCAATGAAGTGGCAATAAAACTGTGACATTTCTGGTCTGTTTTTGAAAGCAAACTTTTCAAAAATGATGAAAAGGTCAGTTAAGGGGAAGTTATGACCTAACGAAAGGTCAGAGAATCACCAAAATAATTACAAATCCTCCTGTGGGGACTACCAATATCTCTACAATCTGCCCAGAGGTTCAGAGATATGATGCTCTTGAACAAAGCCATACACACCACTACTGGAAGCACAAACAAACCAAAGAGCCAAACGACCATCTTCAGGCCTCACAGCCAGTGGGGTACAAAAGAACAAATGGTCTTTAACAAAATGAATCAATGATGCGTTTATTCTAAATGTGGGATCATTACACTGGTGTCCCCGACTGGTGTCAGTTGTTTCTTGCAGCTTTTTTTTTTGAAGTTTTTACTACCAAGACAGGAAGCTAAAGTATCTTGAGGCTCACATACTTCAAGCACAGACTATGAATGTTAAGAAGGCACTTTCAAGATCATTTTTGGGAAAAAATATCAAAGCAGGAATCAGATTATACCAAAACAGTGTATTTGCTTTATTTTCCAGTGTTTTCCCATTCCAATTTTCCAGAGTTTTTCTTCTCCTTTTTGGCACATTTTCTTTATGCAGTGCTGTTTGTACAATCTAACAAAAAGAACTTACAATTCCCCAAGCTTTTGAAGGACTGAGAAAGCCTGTTCATGTATATAGCTGATCCTGTTCCGCTGTAAAACCCTGGCAATAAATGCAGAAAAAAAAAAAAAAAAAAGAAAAAACAGAAAAAAAGAATCATATTACTACTTTTTGACACTCATAATTACATTTAATAAATCAATGCAGCACTGATTAACTGAATTACTGCTTAGGCTAGTAGCAGTAATTCAGATTTTGAAAAACCAAGGCTGATTTACAAGACTCTCCCAGATATTAAAGAAAAAGTCAAATAGATTATGAGCAAAAACTTAGCCTTTGCCATGGACTTAATTATGTAAACATACTTACAGAACTGTCAGCATACCGCATGAGCGTAGTGACACGTTTCCAATGGTTTCAATGTGATTTCCCTCCAAATCCCTGCAAGAAAGTGTTATGAAATGCAGAGGACACACACAGCCACACACAGAATAAATTAATCAAAAGACATGTCACTTTTATATTTAGACAACTTTTATATTTTTGACATGCTACTTACAGCCAGTTCAATCTTGGCATTTCCCGACAGATATCATCCAGCTTTGCCAGAGAGTTGTTCAATAAAACCCTGTTGATCAGTGAGTCACAATGTAATAAGGGCTAGTACATTCGTATTCAATGTTCAAAGGAAAAACTCATTTGATCTCAACTAATCAACAAAAACTCTTAAAACCAGACTGTCTGATGATTTGAGAGGAAAAAAAAAATCTGCTGTAGCATAAATATAAAATAAAAACTCACAGTAACACAAGTGAGTTTAGCCCTGAAAAGGTCATAGAGGACATTTGATGGATGTTGTTATTTTCCAGGATCCTACAAAAAACAAAACAGTATATAGTTTAGACGAATTTGCAGAATACTGATTCAGAAGAAACGCCATCAATAGAGATATGTGTGATGTATTACCCTCATGCAGGAAACAGTGAAAAAAAAAAATCTGCTTTTTCAGTTGGAATTATCTATCACAAAAGCAGACTTCTCTGCCTATGGCAAACCAATATTTACATGAAGTGAAATAAATATAAATATCCTAATATACTATGCATGGAGCATTTTATATTCCTTTGGTGCAGAACTTTCTTTCTCAGTATTAACTTTCTGAGTATAAACATACAGCCACTCCAGCTTGTGCAGGTCCTGGAACACCCCCGGCATTAGGACAGATATCTTGTTGTAGCTCAAATATCTAAGAGAGAAAAGATGATTTAGAAGGTTACCTGAAGAGAATGCTGTCTTCACATGTTGAAAAAACTAATGGGAAAACTTGCCCCCAGTTACTTGTTGCATCACTAAGTACTGTAACCTCAATTCCCAAACCACCCAAAGTTGGAATGCTTAGTGAAATGTAAATTTAGCCCAGAGGACATGGTGTTCATGATTTACAAAAACAATTTGAAATGTGTCTTGTAAGACCACAGCACAATTTTGCACTTTCCGTCAGTCTGTCTGAAATGAGCTTGAGGGCAGAGAAGTTAACAGCATTTCTGGATATTGTTAAAACATGGCTTTCTGTTTGCCTTAACAAAATTGAGATGCAGCGATGAACTGTGTTTATCAGTTTTCTGAAATGTTCTTGGACCCATGTAGTAATATCTTTCATACAAGTATGTCGGTTTTTAATGCACTGTCACCTAAGATGCTGAAGATCACAGACATTCAATGTTGTTTTTTGGCCTTGCTCATAATGTGGGGAGACTTCTCTGGATTCTCTGAATTTTTAGATCATATTATGAATTATAGATGGTGAACCTCGCCACATCTTTGCTTGTGAATGATCTGTGAACCGATAAACCTGTTTATCTGTGGAATAGTCCAAACAGGTACAGTATTCCACAACTATCACAGTCTCTTGTTGCACCTATCCCAACATTTTTGGAAAATGTTGCAGGCATCAAATTCAGAATAAGTGTATATTTACAAAAAAAACAATTCAATTTATCAGTTTGAAAATTATATCTAAGTCAATCATTGAGACAATCATTTTTTATTTATCTTTTATATGGCGTTGTAGTTTCAACCAACCAAGCAACAGTCAATGTGTATATGACTGAGATTTGATAATGGAAACAGGATTCACCACAGTGCCAAAAGTATGTGATATTACATCTACCCGTGATTGTAACACATGTGGTTTACAAGGATTAACCTGCTCTGCTCTTCTGGGAAGGCTTTCCATAATATTTGGAACCTGGCTGCAGGGATTTCTTCCCATTTATCCTTAACAGCATTAGTAGTCTGTGAGTGAGTTTGGACGATAAGTCCTGTCCTGCTTTTTAATCATCCCAAAACTGGATGTTGTTGGGGTAGAGGTAGTGCTGTACTGTTGATCATTTTCATATCTAGTGATTTGAAAGGCTGTAGATTCTTAAAAGCTGCAGTTTCAATCGTATCTCACATAATTAACAGTGCCATAATAAGCTGTAGCAAGAAAGTCAAATTTAAGTTTTGATTTCACCAGCTGTAATGAGAAGTGAGGCTGGCAAATGCACTCAGCTAAAAAAAAAAAAAAAAAAGCTAAAGAAATACCACTGTCCATATTTCAATTAATGTGAGCTTAATTGGCCAAATTTTCTGCAGAAACTAAGAAAGTTTACAAAGAAGCAAACGTCTCTCTGAGTGACTGGTCCATAAAAGAACCTCATCATCAAGCAACGTAATGCTTTATCTATTTTTATTCATGGAGCTTATAGAAAATAATTGGTTCTCATAGAAAATATACCAAGAACTAAATGACTTGAGCAGGATGTGGAAAAATCCGAGACACAGCTGTGAATAAGCCACTGATTGTGAGGCATTAATCAAACATCTGATGCAAGCTCAGTAGCACAGCCTATACAACTGTTCATGAAGTAAATCGTATGCATTAGAAAAATGAACTAACTTACAGCCTTGTTAAATTATACAGCCCTCTGAATGCGTCGGGACTCACATCTTGAATCCGGTTGTGCTGGAGATATCTATATATAAAAATAAAACAAAAAAACAAAACTTTTTCTTAAAAACTTGCTTGTGAATCCTTTAAATTCCAGATGACCAGTGTGAGAAAAATGAAATAACCCTTGAGTCTGTTGGTTTAATGAAAACAACAATACAAAGATTATAATTTGATTGCTCGAGTGAGAAACTGAACTTTGTTTACACAAAGAAAGACTTTTAGACATAAGCCCAACTAAGCTATTAGAAATTATTATTTGTTATCAAAGAATCAAGATCTGGTTAATACCTAGAGTATTATTTCTTAGCACATACCGTGAGCTCAACACACCTCCCCTGACAGCTGCGTTTTTGTCTCTTTGTGTACTTCACACACCTGGCATTTTCATTCTGATGTTTGTTTATGCATATTTCAAAGAAGTTTTCAATCCGGTCAAACATTCAAAGCAGCAGCTGAAGGTTGACAGTCTGACACAGCCAAATGGTTCCTGGCGGAGGATCAGACCTATTCGCCTGCTGCCACAGTTAGAGGCACTGTGTGAGGTTGATAAACAATGAAAAGTCTGCAGTGAATGGATCTGTGCACAGAACGGAACAATCACTTCTGTCAGCACTCCCAGCAGTCATCTTAGCCTTACACATTTTGGCTTTGTAGTTGTGAAATTCGTTTGTTGTATTTGTCACTCAAAGGCTCATCATTATCTTGGCTCTATGGTATCATGAACGCATTATGCTTCACTGAATGAGTCATCATGCATGCTAAAAATAATCATGTATTATATTTGTAGCTTATGAGAAAAAGACGAAATAACTGAACACTGAAGACATCAAAACTATGAATTAACCCCATATATGAAAGAAGCGCTAAGTTATGAGAGATATCATTACATTACAGACACAAAGGTCAGTCAATCTGGAAAATGTCTTGAAGAACTTGAAACTTGAAATGTGTCTTCAAGTGCTGACACGAAAACCAATAAAAACAATGATCAAACTGGCTCTGATGATGGTAGCCCCAGGACAGAAAGATCAAGAGATACCTCTGCTGCAGAGGATAAGTTCATTAGAGTTACCAGCCTTTAGAAACTGCAAATTAACAGCACCTCAGGTTACAGCCCACTTCAAGCTTCAAGAGTGTTCAGAGGAGACTGTGTGAATCAGGCCTTCATGGTCAAATTGAGAAGAAACCACTTCTAAAGGAAGACCAACAAGAAGAGAACTGCTTAAGCCAAGAAACACAAGAAATGGACATTAGACCAGTGAACATCTGTACTTTGGTCTGAATCCAAATCCAAATTTGACGTTTTTGGTTGTCTTTGTGAGACCCAGAGAAGGTGAACTGATGGTATCCACATGTGTGGTTCCCACCTGTGAAGCATAAGGGAGGTGGTGTTTTGGTGTGAGGATGCTCTGCTGGTGATGCTTCAGAGCACACATAACCAGCACGGTTATCATAGCACGCTGCATTGACAGGTCATCACATCTGGTTTGGTCTTAGTGGGACCATTATTTGTTTTCTAACAGGACAATGACCCAGAACACACTTCCAGGGCTATTTAACCAATAAGGAGTGATGGAGTGCTGCCCCAGATGGCCTGTCCTCCACAATCACCTGACCTAAACCCAACTGAGATGGAGAGCAGAGCAGAGAACTTTTTCTAGACTGCTGGAAAATCATTTCAGGTGACGATGTCATGATGCTGATTGAGAGAATACCAAGAGTGTACAAAGCTGTCATCAATAAATAAACACAATTCATATTTTATGTGAAACTCACAGTTTCTGTAGACTCTGGTACTTAAAGAATGTGTTTGCTCTCAGTTTCTGAAGCTGGTTTCTTTGTAGGGACCTAAAGGACAGAAGAGGTTAAAAATTAAAATATAGAATGAGGTACACAACATCATCATACACTGATGCCCCTTTAGATTGTCATGATTATTATTTTATTATCAACATGTGGGTTTTGATTAATAAGTGCTAAAATATTGACCCTGAAAAAAGACCTACGTATTAAATACTTAAATGACCACCTCAACATTCAATACCTAAAAAAATGACACCAATCCTGCAGTGCACCTTTCTTCCTCTCTCTGTGGTGAATACTACTAAATTACTTTGAATGTATTAGGGTACACTGAGTCAAAAAAAACATTGAAAAAATTGTATAAAATAAATATTATTCCCCAATCTCATGATAAAAAAATCAGAAAAAAAATATCTGTCACTATGCAATGCCAACAATCCATAATTCCTTTTTTATGTAAACACAAAAAAACAGATAGCTAGATAAAAAAAATATTTCACAGCACTCTAAATGCTATGTTGCTAAAATTACCACCAAAAACAGTCACCCTTTAACAGTGAGTCAATTAGCAGATAATGTAATCTGTAAATATGGCAAACTAGAGTCTTTTAAATTCCATTTTTCCACCTCAAAGAGCCCAGAGTATCCCGTTGATTCCAAAGCTTTTAATGGATTAAAGACTGATTAAAGGCTCATCCAATCACTCTGTCATGTCACACACTAGGGTGTCAATTTTGGGACAATGTAAGATTTCTTAGCATTAACACCGTCTCTTTGAGCTCACTATTCTCTAACACTACTTTCTGTACCATGGTATTTCTTCACCAACTGACAGTGACGTGACTTTGTTCCATTTCTGTGATAACACTAAAGGTACCCTGAGGAATATTCCTGTGAACAAACATGCTTTCTTCTCAAAACAAAGTGGGCCTCATGCAAGATTTTTTCTGTACCCCTAGCTAATCTTACTTTTTCATATGAGTTTTGTAACTGCACAAACCAGACACTCATTTCAGCTTGATAAATATCCCCTGCTTATGACTAGATGAGCATTTGTGTGATTTTTGATCATAAACATAATCAATGGCCCTAAAATGACATACAAAGGTATATTTTCCACTTCACTTTGAGTTTCATTCACAAACATGTCGCTGAAGAGTAAGACTTCACACTATGCTTCAAATTCTGCTTTTGGAAAACAGCTGAAAAAAAGAAAAGGACCCATTTAGAGGACCAAAAACAATTAGAGGATTAATAATATGAATAATTAATAGTTTAATAGAACAGCTGCCAACAATGTGTCATCAGAGCAGCACTGTGCTGTGACAGAAATAAAGAAGGAACAGGAGTGTCCATAACTAATATGAGTGGAGCCAGGTGATATAGCTCACAGTAGGTGATGTTACACTATCAGTGCACTAACAGTGGATGCTACTGGACAGTGACCTGCATAAAGACCCCCAGGCAGCTGTCAGAGTCTGTCAGAGACTTTTCCCAGTACTGAACTGTGAAAGCTGCTGTGCCAAAATATGCCAATAAAATCATAAAATCTCACCAAAAAAATCTCCCAGTAAGCTGTCAAGCCATGTGCTCAGCATATGTGTCTTAATCACTGATCATAGTGCGTTTCAGATATTTTAATTTATTTAGACACAGTAACGTTGTGATTTTATGTGACATGAGTGTCTTTTATTTACAATATTTTGTTTTGCTCTAACTGACATGGTCAGTCTTAAAGGGAGAACTAAACACCAATTTCATTTAGCACACATATCAAGCTATTTCTCTTGACAACCATAATTCTGAAAAATAACCATTGTCTTGTTGTGAGCCAAATAGTGAAGACAGTTCATTCCAGTTCAGCAAGGACGCACACACAGGTCACAGACAAGCTCCAGTCTAACTAAAGCCGGTGTACTAAATGGAGGAAGACAACGGGTACAGAGTTTATTTGAAATAAGGCTGTCACATTTGCATAGAACTGAAGTCCTTTAATAGCAAACTGGTAAATACTGTTGTGTGTAAACAAAACAGTGCATTTTGTAGCAGATGAGTAGCCTGTCTGGGAACTGTTACAACCAAACTCACGAATTGTTTCTCATTGTTTTATTTGTATTTTCATTTTTGTGATTCATACAATGGAGTAACCTAACTCATTAATTTCACTTTAGCTCTTCAAGGACTGAAGAAAATCCTTTAATGAAAAAAAATTGTATAATTTTTACAATTTCAATAACAGAATAAAGCAGTTTATATTACCACAAATGATAAAGGTTACAAGGGCGAAACTTATATCTGAAAATGCCACCTATAGTCATACTTCAAACACCACAGCAATAAGCTGAGAAATTGAAACCTCTTTCTGCAAATAAGAAACCTATTTTTGTTTCCCTGTGTACTTCAGGTGTTAATGGTAACGAATCCAGTAGCTGTAAAAATATTTTAGTCTGAACTTAAGGTCTGGAGACCTAAAAGTCTACTTAAATGGACTGGCATCCAAGAGGGACAACAGCTATTGTATGTGATTTTAGTAGCTCTCTGACTTTCATACCCCATGGTAAATTATTCACAGTGATATTACATTCAAAAAGAAGAGAAAAAGTACTGATTTGAAGTTTTGAGACCTCATCACCAATCCTCACCAGACCACCATTAGGCCACATATTGATTCCTTGTACTTGTACACAGCTATTTTATCATCTACCCTTTTCGCCTAGAAAGGTGACAAATAACTTTGGGGATTGCCCACCCGTGCTGCAAGCCTGGACTACTTTTGCTCTTTTGTTCTGAATTGAACTTCAGATGGATTTCTTAATTCTGGCTTCAAGTGGTATATTATTAATGACAGGTACTCACAGTCGCAGGGTAGTGTTTTGGAAGAGGGGGGTCTACTACAACACCTTTCCCATGCTGTGACAGTCACAGCTGATGATGACCTCCTGGGGATTACTTGAGACATAGGATGTTGAAAAAAAAAAAATAAGGGGATATTTTCTACTCACATCATGGTGACATTCATTGCTACCACTGGGATATCTTCAAGCTGCGCGCCGTCACAGTCCAGCTCCAGGTCTCGGCACTGGCAGAGCTCAGGAACAACACCCAACACTGGAGGGATGGATGGGAGAGGGAAGGGACATTAGAGGACATGTCAATCAACTGTCAATTATCCTGCAGTGATGCTGAGTGCCAAAGTGCCAACCAAGAGTGTAGATGTTTGGAAGAGTGGCAACCTAGTCCTGCTGGAAGAAAATGTAAGCCCTGAGATTAAAGGACTTGGGAATTTATTAATAGTGTCGTGGAGGACAAAAACAAGCTGGTAATAGTTAATAACAGAGCCAGAACTCTCAGGATGGCTTACTGAATATAAGGAATATTCAGTTAAGCCAGCTTTGATAATCATTCATTAAATCCCAGTTTAGGTATTCAAGATGTGATTAAACTGAGCAGATAAGATTGTTTAACCAGGCCCTCCTGGCTCCAATGAAAGCAAATTATATTTGACGGCATATCAGAATTAGCCACCAGGGGCAGGTAATGAAAGACTCCCCTTTGACAGACAAACACATTTTCATTAACAGGGATAATTACAAATTTGAGATAAGTCATGTTTGACTCTCATCTCAGCTAACAGAATGTTTTCAGAAGTACTATTGATTGAGGCCAGACATCTGATTAGCAGATGAGCAAATGCACAGGTTTGGCATAGGACAGATATATGTATATATATATATAGATATATCATTGGTGAATACACCCAATTTACATTTCATTAAAACACTGAGACAGTGTAACGCAAAGATAAAAATGCAATCACACCCTTAAATGTGCTGTTGATTTTAATACTGGATAATACTATATTTTATACTATACTATTTTACTATATTTTGTTCATGATTAGTAATGAAGAGAAGACCACAGACATCATTTCATTTCATAACAGTATCATAATGTTCTTTCCAATTGCCCCTTTGGCCTCATTTCCTTAAACGCATCTTATCGGATCTCACCAACATGGAACCCATAAAATAGCTACATTGTTTGTGCATGATTTCCGACAGGATCCTTTCAACAGAAGAAATCAGCAAGATGAAAACGTCACTTCAAGAGTTTCATCCATTTTCGTTGATAGCTTATTCTTACGAGAGTCACAGTCTGGAATCTAGAGAGGCAGGGTACCGGTACACTTAGGCAAGTCATCAGTTCATAGGGCTGACACACAAAGACAAATGACCATTCACACCTACGGGCAATTTAGTCACCAATTAACCTACATGACTTTGGACTGTGGGAGAAACCCATGCAGGGGAAAACATGCAAACTCCACACAGAAAGCGCCAGCCAAGGTTCAGACCAGAAACCTTTTTGCTGTGATTGCTGCCCTAATATGAGAGTTATTTCCTGGAAATGATAACAGAAAAGTGGATATCCTCATGCCTAAATGATGCTGCAGTGCATCAGTCTGAAGTTATTTGAAATGCTGAAAATAAATCTTCATAGAGTTAACAGTAATGAGTAATTTCCAGAAGAGGTAGGGAAAGCATAGCAAAAATTATGACAATATGTATTTGTATACAGACCTGCAGTGTGTATCTGACATATTTACAACATAAAGCATTTCAAGCTTAAGGCTGATGAACAAGTTTAAAGGAAAACAAACAGAGTTATTATAGCAATTAGAGAGTCTCCTAAAACAACAGGTTCACAGTTGTGTTTCCCACATTGACCAATTTGATATTAACATTATTGACTATAATAGATTTCAACACTTTGGGGTTAATGGTGATCACCATTAATGTGCTCTAAATACATAAGGCTCATTTCCATTAAAGGTCCAGTATGTAGGATAGAGTGGCATTGAGTGGTGAAGATGCATGTTGCAACCAACTGGGAACCCTCCACCTCACCATCCCCTTTCAAGCATGAAGGAGAATCTATCCTGGCAGCAAAAGTTGTGAAAGACTTGAAAGGCCCCCTTTAGAGCTTGTGTTCGATTTTTCCATTCTGGGGTACTGTAAAAACAATGTGGTGCATCTTGGTGTCCACGGAAGAGGACCCACTCTGTAGATTAAAGGATCATTCTAATGTGAAACACAACAATTTGCATGTTCAGGCAATTATACATTCATGACAACATATGTATGAATATTATATTCCATTCTGGCCATAAACTGCCAATAGATTCCTCTAAATCTTACCTTTAAGGGACACATCTTCTGATTTTAAAAGAACAGAACACTGGCCTCCTATTTTCAGTGTAAGCAGAAAGAGAAACACTCAGAAATCCCTTCTCTAAATAGCTACATAATCATTATGGAGAGGTGGCTGGTCTTTCAAGTTGATCGAGGTGGGTGGGCAGACTTTCAACTGATCCCCTCCTGAAACTAGGCCTGCACCTAAAGATGAATGAGGGATTTAGGCAGAAGTAGACAGGCTGTGTTTTTTAAACCTGTAATTAGCGTGTACAGGATTTCCCCTTTTAAGACCTTTTGCCTAGAAATTTAAACATACGATCCTGTAGGACCTAAAAATAAAGTTATTAAATGTCATTAAAATGAAGGATATCAAAATCTAAAGTCCAGTTTGAACAGACAGCTGGATTCATTTTCATTTTGGTCATCCTGCCCTCTTGGATGCCCATATGGTACATAAAGCATGATGAAGTGCCCTCTAGAGTGACTGTCACATTAGAAGGGGAAAGAAGAAGCATGAGCGAGAGAAAGGCGCTTACTCAGATTCCTCAAAATTTCCACCGTGAGCAAAAGATTCACTAAACCTGATGTCATAGCTGAAAATGAAACCTGACATTTAGATTTCCCGACTTGTTTGGGTTTTAATGTTTGTAATTCAGTGCAGATGGTAAATTAAAAGTGTAATTATGTCAACATTTAGACCCTGTGGGTATGAGTCATAATTAAACAGATCAAGTCTGACAAACCAATGACAAAATGACAATTGATCGTGCTTATATGTCATCTAGATTGAGGATGTATTTAACTTTCCAAACAAGATTGGAGGAGCTGAGTAATGATTACATTGCTTTTGTTTACATGCAAAACATAGTACATAGAGAAACATAGAGAATCAGAAGAACTCTGTATGCAAGGGTCATCATGGACTCCATGTGCACATGGCATGATAACCAGCACAACTGTGAAGACACCAATAATGCTGAGCAACACATAAAAGTTTTGGAGCAATTTATGTTGCCAAGCAGACGTCTTTTTGAAAGTTTGTTTTTTTCAGCAAGACGATCCATACCCCATTCTATCAAAGAGTCCAGGTGCTAAACTGGTCTGTCTGCAGTCCAGACGTGTCACCAATTGGAAACGTTTGGTACATTATGAAACGTAAAATATCACAAAGGAGACATTGAACTGTTGACCAGCTGAAATCCTACATCAATCACGAATGGGAAAATATTTCACTTTCAAGATTACAGCAATTGGTCTCCACAGTTCCCAGATGTTCAGAGTGTTGTTAAAAGCAGTGGCGATGAACAGAGTGGTAAACATGACCCTGACCCAACATTTTTGAAACATGTTGCTGGCATCAAATTCAAAATGGATATTTAATTAAAAAAAAAAAAAAAATCTATGTTTCGCACATCATAACATTTGGTTTCTATTTATATGTTACACTGCGTGCCATATTAATTGGAAACAGGATTGTAGATAGATAACTTTAACTACAGTTAAAAACACATTTCATCCAACTCTCCCTACACAGAATATACTTATTTCAAACAAAGTAACAGCATTTCCCCTCTGAAAACAATGATGAGCTTGTTATTTATGAACATAATGCATTTTCTATCTCTCAAATTCATTTGAGAATATTTTATTATATGTACAGTCATGCCCCTTCATATTATATTTTCTGTCTTTTTTAAGCTTCTGAATTGGCGGCTCAATCCTTTTATCTTCAGAGAGCTTCATTGCCTTATTGTGCTCTTGTGTGAAGAGTCATAGTGGCAAGGCACAGCAGGTAAACATCAGCAAGTCGGCAGCGGGCATGATTGAAGGTTTTGTTCATTTTCTTTTCTCATGTTTTCTTATATTTTCAAATTGCTATAGATACTTCACAGGAAATTTGCTATTTATCCTTTGTCTGTCTCTGTAGTTGCTGTGAAGGTGCCAATATACGTCTCTATCTGCTTCAGTCAAATTAAAGTTCTTCATAACCAGGCCCTGGTTGTCTGATTGCCCAAAATTGAGCTGTAATTGGCAACACTTTCTATGACTTAAACATTTTAATCTACAGAAGAAAAAATTGCTTTGCTCTCGCTTTGTCTCCCCTAAAAGCAGAAAAGAGGAGCACACTGGCTACCAGTCTTGATCAATGTTTATGTCATTAAGAAAACTCACATCTGTCTTATCTGTTGTGGAGAAACTTCATGAGGGGGGAAGAATTCTCCTGGAGGTTCACACCATGCCCTTCCTCCACAAAAGCATCCCAGCCAACCAGTTGGAGTCAATAGGACATGATCTCCCTACTGGCTTTCCACCCACAACTGTATCGATCATGGATCCGGCTGAACCGCAACTGCAGCTGGTAATTAAACCCCAGTTGCTGTGTGAAGTGTTTTTAGTTTGATTTCATAGAAAAAATGTATAACACAGTCATCACAGCTGTTTATCAACCATGTACAGCTTTCTATTTACTGCCCTAATGGACAATTTCAAAGAAGAGAATAAATATATCATAAAATAATGTTTAGAAACAGAACATCAGTACTTACAGCAGACATTGGACTTGGTTCCAGTGTTGTAGCTAGGCATTCCAAAATATTTGTCAAATAGATGGGGCCAGCCATTATTATCTCCTGGAAAAGAAAACAAGAGACAAAAGACAGAGTTTACAACCCATCATTTATCCCTCAGAACTTCTTTTATTGTTCAGTATAATTTGAGGTAGTTCAGGTTGTTTCTTTTCCTCCTCCCTCTTCTGATGCCTATGCATTGTGGTACGTGAGATTGAGGTAATTCCAGTTATTTTTGGTTATAGCTATTTAATAAACATAAAGTGATTGGTGTGAATAGTTGTGGGTGACATTGTCAAACAAATAATCATCGGCGAACACAGGAGGAGCTGGAATGCGTTGCTAGGGACTGCAGCTCGACCTGACCCTGGATAAGTGGAAGGAAATGGATGGATGGATGGATGGATGTCAAAATGCCCATCAGAATTTCTCAGAACCAAAGGTAAAGTCTAAATTTCTTTGACAAAAAGTTAAAAGTTAAAAGAGACATCTCAGCTCATACGTCTCCTGCTCGTTTGACTGAACAGATATGTTCCTCTTTGAATCAGTCCAGCTGTCTTCATGCAATTTTCCATTTTGCTGAGTGCTGCTTAAACATAGGTCAATACTGTGCTTTAATGCATCTGTAGACACAGAACTGAGCACTGTTAACGGCTGTTCATGCTACGCTGCCTGTGTAGACACTCTGTTAGCAAACATCATCCACTGAGAAACTGTGAGATATCATTGAAAGCTTGCAAACTACAGAAGCACTAAGTCAGGGGTGTCTAAACTTTTTTAAAGAGGGCCAGATTTGACAATGTGAAGATGCCCGGGGCCAATAATAACATAAGAATAAAGATTACATACAAATGCACTGTTCTGTAACTATTTTATTTTATTTTCATTGTCACAATTATCTTTTTTTTTAAATTGCAATGTAACCAAATCTAAGCCAATCCTAAACAAATCTAATAACCAATTCTGCCTTTCTTTCACAAAGTCCACAGAATAACACAGAATAAATTGTATGGAATACGTTAAACTTGCATGAAGTTGATACAAATCTTAACCTCCTCTTATGTTCATTTTAAACATGATTTATAATGAGTAATGCCTAGTAAGTCTGTTAACATTTAAGTTTAAAACATATCACTTTTGCTCATCTTTCACAAGATCATTCAGAAAGTAATATTTCAGCAGTTATGTCCTTAGAGGTTAGCATTCAGATGCTTTGTTATGTCAATCAATTTCAGGTTTGTTATTTTGAGATAATGACATAAATAACTCAAGATATCGAGAGAACATATGAAACTAGAAAAATTGTATTTCCTGCGGAAATACGGTGTGGATGCCCTCTGCCGAAATGCCCGATGCATCTGTGGAAATTTGTATGAAAAGATAGAATTGTAGGATATTTTGAAATATTTTATGAATTTGTACAGTGTTCTAAGAAAGCGTGAGATTACCTGAAAAAAAGTTGATGAATCTTTCTATATTTGCAATATTTGTCACTGCACCTTTAACTGATAAAATTCAGCTGTACTGCTCTCATCAAATATGATGGCACAGATCACAACATGAACAGAATAAAAACACGTATGTAACTAAACAAACACACTAACAAAGTTAACAGTTTCGTGCTTAGTCGTGTTAAGCTATGCAAAGCTATATGTCCAGTACGTTACCGGTCCGTTTGGGTCCGTCCGCCCTCTGGGCATCCACACCAATTAATTCATAAGGAAAGAGAGGAAATAAAATGTATGAATATATGACTGCTTTGGGTTTCCATATCAAGCAGAACTTGAAGTAAGATCTTTTTCTGTTTCCAAAGTCAAGGATGCATTTTCACAATCAGCTTTACAGTAAATGTCCCTGTTTTGCATAATTGACCTAAATGATTACTTTCGTCAGCACATCGAAACCATTAATCTGACCTGTGCAAGAACTATTCAAGCATTATGAGAATAACATCCTGCAGAGAAATAACAATTTGAAGTTTGATTTCCTGCCCTGGCAGACTCACTCACCACACATCACACCACAGCTCAGAGTCCAGAGAAGACTTGTCACATTTTCCTCCTTTCCATCAACGTTCTTAAAATCCTCACTGTGCTGCTGCTGTTTCTCAGGTGCCTGTTATTTATTCTTTAATACATCCTCTGCTATTCTATTAGTATCATACAAAATGAATCACAATCATACAGGTATAATGAAAATAATGATTATGTTCACTTATAATGAAAAATAAGTGAACATAAATATTGATATTATATATAATATTCAAAATTCAATATTCAAAATCTATCAATAAAACACATCACACCACTAATTAGACTCTCTTATGTGGCCAGCAAGTCCTCCCATTTGAGAATGATCTTGTTGGATGAGTAATTTTGTACATGTAATAATTATTCTAACATTATAGTTTAAAATCCTACAGCCAATAAACCCCTCAAATATTTAAAACATTCAGATTCAGTGTTGAGAAATCAACCCAACCTTCACCTGAAATAAGGCTCGGTGAGAGTGTATTGATTGAAAAGGCGCATACCTCGAATAAAGCCCCATCCCACTATAGACGGTTCACATGGCCTGCATGCCAATAGTGCCCACACATTGTTGTGGTCCACGTCCAATGCTGTGTATTAACAGTGGATTCCATGGGGTGTAGTTGGAATGCGGACCATGAGGACTCAGGAATCAGGAGTGGAGTGAAAAGTGTTCTCTACAGCAATTAAGGACTGTATTAAGACCTTTAAAATCAATATTGTCTAACTAGCAATCTCTTTCTGCAATGACACGTTACCATTTGAAATGTATACAATTAAGTCTAGCTTATGTTGTTTCAAGGTTTCTCTTTGAAAGCCAGGTTAACTGTTGTTTTAAACTTTCTGGACTCTCACTTCATTGATGAATCATGATCGACATGCTGACATTGAGACCCATCAGTGCTGAGCATTCGGCCTTCCATTTTGATCTCAACTACTTTATGCATGAATCTCACATTGTTGCTATTGTGCTGACAAAATCTGTTGACAGACAGACAGACTCTTTAAACACCTGCCAATGTACTGAATATACCTCATAACTAACTGAGCTAACTGTAAACATCAGCATGCATACATACACACGACAATGGGAATGTCTGTACAAAATGGTAATAATCCAACCAAGAGTTATTAAAATATTCCCAAATCTTGAAAACAGAAAGATGATGAATGAAGCAAAAATATTGGGGCAGACACTAGTGACTATGCATGGAGCTGAAAGATGGTGACCTTGTTGAAAGACACGTCTTTCTTTTGAGCAGCTTCTTAGTCTTTGTTATTCGTACCTGTGTCTATAGCTGCATAGTCATGTTTTTGTATTCACATGGCATTGTATGTTGCATGCCTCTATCCAAAGCCAAATTTGACTGAGTGAGAATTCTCAGGACCTCAGGTAATTTCAGGATTTATAACCCAGGTCTGTGCCATGTGCTGCATTTGTAATAAACAGAGTCTGTTTCAGTGAAATTTACTGACGTACTGATTGGAACTTGGTTCTTCTCCAAATGGGTCTCCATGCTAAGTAGCTGGAGGAGCCTCTTGACTTTGCAGCCAAGATACGATTGAAGCTTTTAATCATTTGCACTGTTGCCCAACAGGAAAATACAAGACAAGACCTCAAATTAGTGAGACGCTGACTTACAGTGGAATAATTTATCAGATGCCCCCTTTGTGTTTATTTACTGTGGAATATTATGGAGGAAAGGCAAATTTGCACAGTACTAACAACAGAGATGACTGTGATTATTACAAATCAAAAGAGGACCCAAGGTAATACAAGCAATAGATGGGAGATAAAAGTAGAAGAGTTGCACAGTTGGAGCATTGTTATGATGTGTGGGTCATTGTACTGCTTGTATCAGGTCATCTGTGAACACACAACAGGATGCACATGTACGCCACAGGCTTGAGTCAAAAGCGTGGTACAGAACAAGAATGGTGCTGCTGTTGTAAACATGCAAACAAACATTTAGTGTTTATATTTGGACCTCAAGATACAATATACAATGCATGCTGTTTTTGTTTAGAATGAAACCTCCACAGCATATGGTACATTATTTAAACCATGCACGTGCATATAAATATGTGTTTGTAATTTGGATTCCATTGAAAAAACAACAGACCGTGTATGTTTAGCAGCATGCATCCTGGTGTTATTTAGTAGCAGTGCTACATACTGTATAAGCTATGCTGACAGCATGGCTTTGGGAATGGCAGTGCCTGTTAGTTACTCAGACATTTATGGTTCTCATCAACTATTGGATAAATTATCATGAAATCTATTACAGATGTTAAAAGAGCCCTTAAAGATTCTACAGGAAGAAATGATCCCCTGACGTTTCATCCAGTGTCACCAGCAGGTCAAAGTTTCACTTATTCAGTGAAATATTTCAATATCTACAGGATGATTGGGCACAAGATTTTGTACAGATAATTATTTTCCCCTCCGGATAAATCCGGATGATGAAACCTTTTCTCCACCATGAAGGTGACATTTTTGTCTTTGCTAACATGGTGAACATGGTAATGGTGAGTCACTGTGAGAATGCTAAAATGTTGATGTTAGCCATTAGCACCACTGTGACCAAGTACAGCTGCACAGAGCTGCTAGCATAGTTGTGTTACCTTGTTCTAGCATTATTGATGAAATCCCCTTTGCTTTGTAAACCCCCCCTCACTTACTTCAAAGACTCATTTTCTTTCATGTGGTATTAATATCCAGCCCATGTACATGACATACCAATCTGTTGCACCTACAGTATTCACTATAGAAATATATTAATAGTATGTAGCAGTGCTAAACAATTTTCTGAGATTTGTGATCAAAGCCACTGCAGTAAGAGCGATGTGGCAGTGAAACCCTGCCCTCCCCACGTCATTTACTGTCAATTTATGTTTAGCATTTTACAGTTCTGTGGGCAGCAGTACTTCAAAGGCAGCGGGAGGTCTCTCACACATTTGCCACAGTTTGGGTTTGAAATCTCACAAAGCGCAAATGCTATGATTCCAACAGCTGTGATGAAAAGACAGCACTCCTGGAACTAATTGAAAAGCTTCTCACGAATGCGAGTGCGTTTGGATGTAGGACACACAAGCTTCAAGCACTGAGCAAAAAGTAAGAGATATCGAGATAGTTAATCCCAGAGTGAAAATTGAAAGTGTAGAAACCTCATTTTCAGAGCAGAGGACTAGGTCAACACAATGTATGTAAAAAATATACAGTACTGTGTAGGTAATATATGTAAATCATGCTATCAGTGATTATGTCATCTCTGGAGGTCCACGTGCCTTGAAAAGTCCAGGATGTACATAAAAGGAGTGAGCATGTAATTTGTGATAAGCTGCGACCTATTAGCCTCATGAAACCACATGGGATTTTGGATTCATGATTTAGTATGCAATTGATTGGTGATGTCATGTTGCGCTGCCCTTCCTGTTTCCTCCACCGTTGGGTTTTTGATCATCTACTGTAGGATTGTATAATGTGACTAATTGGACTCTACTATTTCCTGATGATTGATGATGTCTTTGAAGCACCTCTCCCGTTAATGATTAGTTCTTGTTTGATCACAATATGACACATCCCTGGATCTGGTATTGATTTTCATATGGATTGGTGATGTCAGTAGCACCTCTTCATTCATCTTTGCGTCCTGATTATAAGGTCGCATTCGTAAAAGTGCTGATAATAACTACCATGATAGATGGATAGAATATCTACAGTGAGGGACGGACGCTGAAGTTGGCATTTAGTTTCACAGAACAGGAACAGGTCCATTTATGGATTCTATTATTCTTGTTCTGACTGAAGCAGCAATGATTTTGTTATTTTACTATTACTATTAGAGAGATATAGACCAATTCTGCACCAACATGACTTTGGAAAGACACTCAGGAAGCTGCTTTCTGAAACAAACAACTTTATTAAAGAATATGTTAAATATAAAATAAATAAATATAAAAAAGTGAAATATTATTCAACATTAACTACTGCATGAATATATTAAACAATTTAGTCATGCGATAAGTTGATGATATCATTATAACCCAATCAGTAAATTTGAAAATTTGTATTAAGTTACTTTTTTATGTTCTCGTATTTATGCAAATATTTTCAGATAAGGTGTTTTTGAGTTTTCATGTGGGGAAATGTGCTTTTTATACAGAATTGTATGTGTAAAGCACCTCTTATTGATATTCTGATGTCTTAGTCAAAGCTTAATGAAATATGTTTTATTTAAATCAAACATATGAATGTTGTTTAAAAACTATACAACAAACTATTTTCTTAATACAAAAGTAACAACAACAATTTAACAATCAAGTCGTACAAATATAATTTAATAACTTACATATAAGAGAAAGACTACATGGTATTCAAACTGTCTAAATGAGACCACTGTATTGCCTTGCTATTTTTATTTATCCATCTGTGTAGCCACTGAGTAAAACTCACCAAATCATCACTGTACTACATTATTACAGTTACAAGACATTCAGTTCCATCATTATAGATAGGATCTTGGTTATAATGGTCATATTGCATAGATTTTATACCGGATGATGATAAAAAATTTAATTTTCCTTTTATTGCACCTCCATTTACTCTGGAATGTTAATTGAAAAAAAGCTTATCACAGGAGACCATAAATATGTATATGGACCTTATAGTTGAGCTATTTCTGATTCATTCTGGGTAGGCAATTTGTGTTTTTCCTTTTCAGCACCAAACTGCTGGCAGACAAAGTTAACTGGCAGAACATTTTGCAACAAAAGAGCCTGATTTTCCCCTCAGGAGTCATTTGAAAAAAACAGACCTAAAAGACTGCCCAAAAAAAAGTCAGGTTGGTTTAATGATAATGCAGTATTTCGCCTCCAAACTACCTTTAGAAACAATGCTGTTTAGATTTAGGAAAGTTATTTTTGAACAAGATAGTTCTTATTTCAGTTACACATTCATCAGCTGTTGCAATAACTTACAGAAAGAGGTGCTGGGCAGGAGCCAAGGGATGAATGATATACGACTGGTCAGTGAGCTATTGAACTTAAAACATACATTTCCTGTTGATGCCCTTTCTGAGTTGCTCACCACTTGAGTTACATCGACCAACCTCTTCCGTTCCATCTGTGTATCCTGGTTCTGTCAGGACCTGAGAAATATAATTAGGATTCAGTGTCCATGAGGATTCTTGGTCACGTTTAGAAGCACTAAATCCGTACAGAGGAGACTGCCAGAGGGGTTCGATTTAATCCTCAGTAGGTTGTTTACACCTTGAAGAGTCTGAGCTTACTGGTGAGCCATTAAAGCGCCCATGAGATGGTATCATTAACTCCTTAATATGATGCATTTTCTGTTAAAACAGGACAGTGAGGGATCGATCTTAACTGTAAAAAACAATGTTTACGCCAAAGTACGGAAAGGACTGTCTTTTGATATGACAGGCAGAGAGAGGGAACTGTAAAAGGGACAGATTTCATTGGTTGAACTATTTCCACCCATGGTGCCACTACTGAAGACGAGCCGTTTTCCAAGAAATCCAAGCGGTCACTTAATGGTGTGTTGAAAGCTCACAGAATGTGGTACTTTCCAGTCAGTCTTTCAATCTGCACTAAGCCATTTCAGATACATGTACAACGCGTTAGTTCAGTCTACGTGCAAGCCCACATGGTACACAATAAATGGACGTGGGTACATTTTCACAAGATCACACAGCAGATAATAGTGTTGTAGCAACCACTGGAAAACAACCTTAGAGTAAGGGAAAAAAGAAGAATAATACACCTAAGAAATAACAGAGGAGAGAAGCAGAGTTCATGAAACCTAGCAATCCACCAAAATTCATCCACCCTGGTGACCTTATACACAACTGTCAAAATACACACATGCACAACAATGAGGGAAAGAGACAAAAAAATAACAGCTGTACAAGTGCATGGCCATGAGGGGCCATGGACATGAGCTGGCTTAGCCTTCAATGAAAAGCCCTGCAAGTACATTGCATAGTACATACTAGTGTAGAAAGTCTGGAAAGTAATACACCTATGACCTAAAATTGTTGTTGCTTTTTGACAGTGCATGGGGTTGTGTAACTTAACCATCAAGCTGAAGAGTGACCATTTGCTTTAAATGGTAATGAGGGTAACCCCCTTCACTGTCTTCAGCAGTGGAATAACACACACAAGTTCTGGCGCTGGCCTTTGAGATCACACACTGTAGCCTACACTGTACTTTTATTCCTAACCTAACTCCTACCGCTTACCTGCAGCTCCTCCATCCGTGCGCATTCACTCACTCGTCTCCACCGCTCTCTCTCGCTCGTCCACTCATGCCGTAATATTATCAATACACACATTCATACCACACTTTTACATCAATACCAACACTCCCGGACCATTTTAGTTGTAATTATGTGTTTTACTGCCAAGCAATAGTCGGAAATGCAACAGAAAAGGCCTCAATGAAACAGTCCATATAGTGGAAAATGACGTGATATGATGGATAATTGATTTAATTCGATTTTTTTTTTCAAGTCAAAGCTTCGATTGAAAAGGTTGTCATATGTAAAACATTGTTTTATGCTAAAATTAGAATAGGATCAAAAGTGTATGTTATAATGGGAGTCAAAAAATGTCCTGAGGGAATCCGGAGGAACTATTTTTTCTACACAGTGTATTATAGCCTTATTATTAAATCCAAGGTTGGAATTTTAAAATTGGATAAAAAAAAAAAAATCAAAAAACTTGGAAAGTTTTGTCTCACTACCATTAACACAGGCAGAGTTTTTTAAATTGAAATTTTTGAGTGATAGCTAGGTAGTTATTTAAGGTCAAAATTTTTTTTTTTAGTTTTATGATTATTTGCCATTTTCAATCTGGGAGGTTTTGGATCCTGATCTACCAGAACAAAACAAGCGTGGATGGAGCAAATGCGGACTGAATAAAGCCTGCTTGCTTAAAGTGGCCACACTGTAAATTATGCCTAATTTTAAGCATTACAGGTGGGTTATATAAGAAATTCACCCACAGTACAGCTGTTATGAACTGGGAAATGTTTTTTGTACCAGACTGTTAGCATGTTTATTTCAACTGTGAAGTTGAACATTTTAATGACATGTATGACATTTTGGCACTTCCCCAGAGATTGCCGCTTGGTTTTAAGTTTGTTTTTCCATTTGTGAATCTTCGAAGTTCTTGGGTATGAGTAATCTACATTCATGATAGTCATCCATGGTTAAGTTACATTTTGCTACTGCCAAGAACAGTTTACAACTATTGCAATATTTTATTTAGTTTATTATTTTCAGTCAACAGTTTAATTAGAGGGGAAGTAAACCATTGATGTGATTTTGCAGTTTGATAAACCACAGAAGTGAAATAATTAGCCTTTCGCTGAGTCACTTTGAACTTTAGCTTCAAAGGCAGGATAATTTGTGACTCATTATATTTTTGTCATGACAGACATTAAATAGCACATGCTGATGCTCAATCAAACCAATAATTGGAAAATGGATGAGGGACAATCTGAGGGAACATTGTGATGTAGCCCTGCACACTATTTGAAGATACACATGGCATGCCTGCAGATACACAGAAACAGCTTAGAGAAAAAAAATAAAAATACATTTTAATGTCTTTCTGATAACAAACCCATTTCAGTCATCTGTCAGTGCCTTAAACAAGGTAGAATTAGGCTACATGCTTCTCTGTGGACTGGAACCATTTGTGAATGTGTAAAAATGAACCAGATCTATCAAAAGAAACAGAAATATGATCTCAAACAATAGGTTCTGACCTACATTGCTCCTGGCAACATCCTAAACAGACATCAGCCCTGAATTACAATTACACACCAAAGCGGTGACTATCAATCTTCAATCCATGGTCTTACATCTCTGGCCCCTGCTGATTTTCATTCTAGTCATCTAATCAAGTATTACTTGAAAAGCTGGGTAAATGTAATCAGGTAGTTGGTAGGACAGAACATCCGCACGTGTCCTGGGGGCTAAGACTGACAACTACTACTGCAGAGGATGTGTGTAACCTTTCTTATCATAATTGCACAGTCTCAACATGTCTTAACTATTTTCACCTGGGACACAGCCACAGCGCAAACACACAATACATACTGCCTTAAAAGAAAAACACCAAGTTTAATTGGGCCGGAGGTTATTCCATATGTTCAATTATCTGTAGCAGACACTACACCATTGTAGTGTGATGTGACAAACAGTGCACTGCACAGGGATCTGAACAGTTCTTGTCTGCCAGGGGCGAAGGGAAGACACTACTAACTTTATCTTGGAAGAACTTTTGCTCCTCCATGTTCTATTTGCTCTCTGTGTTATTATTGCAGGAGAAAACACTTGTGAATGCTACACTGAAACAAAATGACCGACAACAGTTGGATGAATCAATTCTCAGAAACTGTCACCCACTTGAAGTCCTTTGATTTGCACTTCAAGTGATCGCCACCACTACACAATGGGATTGAAATGATGCAACTGTGTTCAACCACTGAAACTGAAATGGTGCATGATTTGCAGCCGATCCTGTACGGCTTTCCTCATCCATCACTGAACCTGATCTTCTGTAGAAGGATTAACCTCAAGAGCAGTGTTACGGGAGCAAACTAAGCCACTGGTATTATATAGCAGAAAAAAAGAAATAAAATTAATTTTGAGTCTGGAACAAATGAACAGCGGGTGTCCACAAAGATTGACTTAAAGGTTTTGCACTTAAGCCCCTTTCACACATCAAGCTTCCATCCAGAAATGTTCCTGGAATTACCCATGTGAAGGCTATGTTGACACTGGAACTGACATATCAAAAAATGCTCCTCTCCTTTTTGCAACGCATTTGCGAGAAAAAGCAACAAAACCTTTGGCTCAAGAGCACTTTAAAGTGGAGGGGAAAATATGATTTGCCACAGTATTTGTCTGGAGCATGACAACAAAAAGTTTGAAAATTGGTAATTATCTTTTTTTCTGAGGTTTCCCAAAATGTCTGTAAAGTGGACAGCCTCACAGACAAGAGAACTACTGGCGACCCAAATGGAGAATGAGATTATTAGTAGACAATAACAGCATTAGGCCTTGGCTCACCTGTCTAAGACCCTCATGTCATGTGGAAGCACATTCTAAACAGAAATCGTACCCCTCGGTAGATAACAAATCACACTGTGCTTGTATTTTAGAGCTTCCACGCATATGTGGTTGACTACATATGCAGCGGGTAATTCCTGCAAAAAAGAGTATTGCTCACTACCAATCTAGTTTGCAGCTAATAGAGTGAACAGAAGCTAATAGGACAGCTGAAAGGCATTAACTTGGCAATGATTGGTTCTACATGAGAAAGACACTTAAGGAGCTGGTCCAAGATTTCCTATTATGTTGAAAAAAATAATAGAAACACACTAAAAATACTTTAATTTAATTTTGTCTTCCCTTCTTATTGCCAACTTGCCAAAATGCAAAGAAATCTCATAATCTTTTTTGCTGCTTCTGTAAAAATCAGTAATGTGGTTCAATATCCAGTTTTTAATGTTTCCTGGGGGACAAAAAGTCTGTTTTCTGTTCCTGGAAGAAGCACTTGTACTTGCTGGAAACGAGCATGAAACATATGGGTAAGTGGCATGAAAAATAGACACCCAGGCTAATCAGACTTATTACGGAAACTCAAAATTCATCAAATTCATCAACAAAAAATTCAATGAAAAAGAGATACAAGTAGAGAAACAGAACACACACTGGGGATCTCTAGGGATGCAGTGCTAAAACACCCTACAGCATGCAGCACTGAACACTAAAGATGTTTCCATAAATAAATAACTAAGAGACCTGTCAACACATTATGACATGAGCACTTTTAGATCGATCCCCAGAACCGACATGATAAATCTGAGCGAGGAAGCGAGTGGAGACTGATTGCCCCAACCACAGTAATCACTGCTCAGTCGCAGTGAGATGGGGGGAACCTAATGGACAAATATTTTTAGGTGTGATTGTGTGTCTGACCAGATGTGTCAGGTGTAAGGCAGGACTATCAACGGCCACCAATTTGTCTCGTTCTGGAAGGGCTGATAATTGAGGATTTAGTCGGTTATTAATGATTCGGTGAAGATTTGTGAATTTGTTGTGCCACTATAATGTCACTGTCCTCACATCAAAGCAAAGTCTGTTTTGATTTATCCAGCTTGATGCATTCTGATTGCTCCTTGGTGAATTTTTATTATTGGAGACAGACTTTGTATGTGTATATCACGGTCAGCAGATTCATTACTTCAAAACAATGGACTCCACTGGTGCTCTGAATGTATTAGAGATGCCCATGTGAGTTTCTCACTATAGAGGGTCAAAGTATGGAGCCGGTTTGCATTTTGTGCAGATTGTAAAGAGACAAATATGTGCATTTGGGATATAAATGAATTCCACTTGATTTGACTTGACTGTGTGTGTCAAAAACAAACAAGGTTTAAGGTTATCTTTATTGTCCCATGAGGGGAAATGGAGGTGATACAAAGTTTTGAAATTGGCTTCACACTCAGGTATGATTCAGACAAAGTATTAATTTTGCTGTCAGGCCAGCATCCGCATTTATGCGCAAGTCTCGTTGCGCAGGATTTTTCACACCCAGAGCCCAAGTTGAATAAGTCGCAAAAGACGAGGAGAGCAGGGAGGAAAGTACAACTTTTTGTATTCCCTACTTGTACAGATATGTATTTATTTTGGTTAACCATACTGTATTGTGACAACACTACTAATATCAACTGTCTTATTTTAAATTAAATTCAATTTAAATAAGTGAGATGTTTCCCCTCTTTGTTGGGACAAAATAAACACAGGCATGGGACAAAAGCAATGGATGGATAAAACAACCACAAACAGTAAATACTGACACAAAAGTCCTATTAATGCTTCAATTAACTCCAAGCAAGTGACCATGTTAATCAATTCATCATATTAAATGTCACAGCTGTATGAAATTGGTTCAATCTGTCAAATTCATAAAAAAACAGCATGGTGTGCTTTAAGCATACACATCTGGACACATCTTTAGTAATAAGACAGAAATACCACCATGTTACTGTTGTCCTCCCGTCTCATGTTAACTTTACTCTGGATAGCACCAGAGACAGGGCGATGAATCAAGATAATTTAAACCCTCACTGATAATAAGCCTATCGTTGGATCGGATGCAGACTTGATGATGTTTCACTCTTGTGTTACAAGAGAAAACATCCGAGTTTGAACTGTCCCCCTGATACATTTGTCCCATCTGCACACCCATGAGTGTGCTGATCTTAAAATGACGTGTGTTCAGGCGCTTTGCTATATGGAGGCAGCACAAAGCAATTGCACCACTGACCAAAAAAAAAAACAAAACAAAAAACCCCCGCCAACAACAACAACCCTGGTCTGAAGTCGATTGTGCAGTATTTTTTTGCTATTTAAATGGTGAATTATTCAGATAGCAAGACGCGCCTATATAGGCACATTCACACCGGATACATTCTTCTTCTTACACGCAGAGAGCTGCACCTCCTGTTATATGCATGTGCAAACATGTAGTCGATGGGGTAGAGCATAGGAAGAGAGGAGAAGCAGGGGGTCCACCTGCCATGGACCAAGTATCTGTCCCCCAGCAAAGATGACTGCCACTGTTGGATAATTTGAAGATTAATACCAGCTGTGTGCTCCCTGATGCTGTCAAAGTCACTCGTTGCATGAGCAGATCTGTTTACTAAGCAGAAAACCATTCACTTCTCAAACTTGCTGAAACTTACATCAATGCTCCAGATGCAGACATACATGGCTTTTAAAGGGACACGCTCTTAATGCATTTGTGCCATGTACTTTAGACCACATGCTTCAGATTATTAAAGTTTTTAACAATACGGAGCTGAACATACCGCAGTTTTGTTTACCTCGTGCTGCACATGTGGACAAGTATGCTGCATGCATAGTATACACCGTCCTGACAATTTCATAATTTTACACTATTCTACTGATCCACAGGTGGCAGTTATGTACCAAGAAATGCAGCAATTTGCCAACAAAGGTCGGAACATGGATGAAAATAATGTTGGATTTAAAATGGCTTTGCAAAAGTTTTAGGAGGAAATGCATTCAACACACTTATTAAAGTTTAAGGACACATGAAACATGTTTTGATGGGTGACACTGAATGGAAATATAACTTAAGAAAACACCACAGGGCCTGTTTCATTCTTTGGTAATGGAGACCTTTAATTAATTCACAACAGCGACAGGAAGCCACTGTTAAAGTGTTTCATGGCAGAAATTACTAAGTGGAACATTTATTATTTATCTTTTCAATTGGTGCTACAATGACATCTCATATCAACACCACATAAGATCACACTGAGCTACAGATTGCCTGTCTGGGTTCCATCAAGACCAATTGCAGACTACATATTCTATTACCATGGGGTAATGAATGTTTTAAGAAAATCAAAGACCACACTCAGAGGCTCTCTTGTTTGCATCATTGGCTTTTCATTGTTCACAATGTTAGAACAAAAGCACACTTGATTACACAACAACAGTCAAATTATTATTTTATCCCCTGTGATGTTACACACCAGGGAGAGTGCCACTCTGTAGCTGGAACATGAAACAAACACATGCCGCTAGACTTAACAAATTCCTTCAACTAATCAGTGGCTATTTGTCAAGCGTCAGGTTTGAACTTATGGACTTTGTTTCTGTCCTCAAGTGACTATGTCAGTGATAGAGAGGCTGTTTCCTGGATCAAATCTTTACATAACGGTCTCATGTGGCCTACACTTATGTGCTTTGTTATGTTATATCATAAATATACAATAGTGGTGAGTGGATAAGGGATCAGAATTTTCCAGAGGGGTACTTGAACATGGAGCACTATATTTTCTGCGATCAAACCTGGAGCCCTTTGGTTAAAAGATGTTCTCTCTGACTATTACATCACCCTCTTGGCTCTTTTTTTTTCACTTCCCTCTTTGTGACAATGTATAAAAAAAAAACCCAAACAAAACAATGCTAACTTGTTTTATCCTCCTCACTTTGAGCCTATGTGAAGTAGTCTTTGCTCGGCAATTCCCTGAGTACAAACAACACTTCATCTTTTAGATGTTTGAATCTTTTGGCTTTGATGTCCAGCAAACTCTGACAAACAGTCGTTGTTGATGCAGTGTTGAAAAACTGAGGTAGTGGGTATATATGTTGTCAGCTAACAGTTTGTTTAGTGAAGATGAAAGGAAAATATAGATCGTAAAATATAGACCGTAAATTCCTGATTATCAATAGTTACAGAGCTATTTGATCGTGTGTGTGAACCGACATTAAATCTAAATGTCATGTAAACTCACAGGGCTGGACATGGCCGCCTCAAACATGTTGCTGTCATTCAGTGTTTATTAGTGCCGGTATGATTAATTCATGTTCTCTAAATAATGTAATAACTCTTTCAAAAACAATATGTTTAGGGCTTACATAGCTGTTTACTAGATTTTGATTACTTTGGTTTGGGTCTTTGGGCAATATTTCTTACAGAAATTGATATCTCATTGTAAAGCACACAAACTCAGCTAACATTAATCATATTCAGAAGAATATTTTAGAAAAAGGCAGTAAGGCAAACAAAATACAAAATGTCTGTGGAAATAAACACATTAATCAGAAATTAGGACGGTAATATAAACTGACCCAACAAGCCAGTAAACAGTTATATTATATAAACAATTATATATACAAGTAGACTTACAGCAGTAAGAAGTTGTAGTTTTATGAAAAACTGTTCATCACAGTTTCCATGACTTGAGGGCCACACTGAAAGAATGGGTCAGGAACACCTTTAGTGTATTCAGAGCAAAAAAGCTGATAACATCAGAAACAAAAGACTCTGCAGACATTCATAGGAAATGACTGTGGTACACAGGCAGTTTGTGCTGCTTCATCGTAAGGTAATGCAAAGCTTATTTTAGGAAAGTCTTAATCTTCACGATGAAAAGAATGACTGTCTCTGGGTCATTTTTTGCAGGAGAATGGAATTAAATACAAAAAATTGCCATGTTTGTGGGTGTGTGACAAGGTACTTCAACAGTGGTAAATCATATATTCTGATATTCAGAATGTTAGATAATGCCATATGTAACTAAACAAGCATTGACTGTGTAGCCAGACACGCTTCTATTCAAGAAGAAAAACACATTAAAGAGCCATACTGTTGTATTCATTTTGATGTACACCTTCAGTGCATGCATGAACATGCAGCTCAGACTACAGTGTGGAGAAAATACTTGCCACCTTCATCATTCTCAAAGAACAATTTAAGGGCAAAGGTGGAGTTTTTTTTTTCTTTTCAAAAATACATTCATGTTTACATTCAGTACTTCACACCAATATGTGTATGCAACCTTGAGGCAATTTGAGTAATAGCATGAAGTATCACCTGCATACAAGCACGTTCTTATGCCTGTGCGCAGTACAAACAAAAGGGGGACCCATTTGTAAAAGTATTGATCCACAGCACACCTCTGTTTTAGCACTCATATTTAGAAATGTGGGTGAGTGTGGCTGCTTTGATAACTTTATCTGGAGACTTTAATGCTAGATGTGTGTGATGACGTGTGAAAAGTGACGGTGGCCACCAAATAGACTAGCACAGACTCTGCTTGCATCGGTTATATCAGAGTATTTTTTCAGTGAAAGAAGAAGAAGAGAAGAAACGAATATCACTGAAGGCTTTTGTTGAAGGTTAACATATCGCCTTCTTCCCACTGGCTTTGACAAGAGTTTGACTACATCACTGGTTTAAGTTTGCCCATAGATGTGATAGACAGATGGATCATCCAGTCACCTGAGCTGTATTTTTTGACAGTGCCTTCCCTTTTACAAAAAGTTTCCAGAGATAATTCACCAGATGGTTCTGTATAAAGAACATCTGGCACAGACAGGTTAGTATTTTGCATATTCTCACATCATTAAACAAATCACTGTGTTATAGCCAACTGTGTAAGAATTGTTCCAATTAAAATAAAGCTGACAGAGGCTTTGCATTGCATTTATAAATTATCGTTTTGATGTATACTATTTAGGGAGAGCTTTTCCATGAATCAGCTTACACTGTTGTGGTGATTAAGCTAGTAACAATGGCAACTGCTACCCACTGGGATTCACACCCATGGGAACATAGTGATTGTGTCACATTATATAAACCATGTGGATGAACGATTAAAGGTGTGCCTTTGCAAATGTTTGCTGTTGAAATGTGTCACAATATTTTTCCAAGGAATTGTAATTATTTAAGAAGAATGTCACCGCTGGCTAACTTTCAGGAATAGGTATCATTTCCCTTTTCTGTTAAAATACATCATATAGTTGTTTGGTAAGGCTGATCACATATGAAAACTCAAGGACCAAATTATTGAGCATATTATGATGTATATGGCGGAGAAGATTTTGGAGCTTTTGGCTTTATTTTAAGCCATCTGAGAACACATGTCAGATAGCATTAAAGTATTTGAGCTGCATGACCTTTTGACTCCTCTAAACATTGCTCTAACTCCAAAAGAGGGAAAACTCTACAATTATAGCTGTAACTGTACAATTGTGCAAATTGTGCAATTACAACATTAGCTGTTTTGTAGTTGCTCATCCATTTCAGTTGAAATTTCTTTGACCGCTCTGTCCTATTTCTGCATCCCTCAAGTGGTGAAGAATCAGGCATACTCGTGACAGTTTCTTATCTTTTGGAAATGGCCGTGCAACACAAGTAGAAAGAGGAATGGATGGAGGAGTTAACCAGTCAGTGGGAAGGAAAAGTCAAATGCTGTTAATAGTCCATCCAAAACTCCACTGATGCTGTTCTCAATTCTCTAGCAGGAATATCCAGAAAACAAAAGCAAAAAAATAATCGCTGTTTTGAAGAACTTCTAAGATGAGGAATGAGTAGCTGTTTTTTCTGCATGACAATGGAAAGAACGTGGTTCAGACAAATTACTAATTCTGTTTTTGTACATAATAAAAGCTGTAGGCCTGTACATCAATCAATCAAAGCTCTGTATTGAGCCCCATGGAACGGGAAGAAAAGTGTTGCAAACTCCTGCAAGTAATTTTCTCCGACCAAACTGATGTCAACCTCAGTGACTGAACAGCTGCTACCTTTTAAATTATGGTACCCCTTCACTCAGTACACCAGACAAACCTTTTGGTTTTACCTGGCAGCAGAGACCAAGGCCAGTCCTGTGAAAGATGACACCAATCTACTGCCAACAGCTCACAAGAGAGTGCTGCTATGTTTAATGAACCCTTGAACGGGAAGAAGCACAAATGTAACTTCTTCACCTTTCGTCACCTTGCTAACGAGCATCTTGAGAGAAGTGTTAGCAGGTAGGAGCTGTGAGAAATAACACAAAAGGAGGTAGGAATTCCTGTGATCTGTGCATGAGAGTCTGGAACTGTTCAAAACCAAGACTTTCTGTCAGTGTGGCTCTCACTTAGTGTGGCTCTCTATGCATGTTTAATGCATAACACGCTGACATGGCGCTGAACACCTGCAAGGGATGCAGCAGTTCATAAGGCTAATGTAGACTTATCTAAACAAGGAAATGCTCTTTTAAAATCTGTTCCAAAAAGCAAGGTAAAATAAATTTGTAGTCAGAGAGACCTACACAGACCTCAGAGGGCATCACACGAAAGAAAAGTAAACTGAGTTAAAAGAACATAATTACTATGATTTGTAAGAATCTTGCAAATAGACATGCTGCAGTTTTTACTTAATATGTAGAAGGCGGATCTGCAGATAGATGTTTTTTGTCCTTTTCCACAGTTAATTATAGAAGCAGCTGTAACTTTGTGTTCTTGAACGTGACATTACAATTCTGTACAATTACCACAGGTTGCTCTGAATAATGCATTTCAGGAACATATCTTGGTTACTGAAGGGTTACACAAAAGGCTGATATTTTAGAAGGCTTACAATTATTCCATTGGCAAACTCCATTGGATGAGTTTTCCTGTTGATAAATACAGGTTCGCCTACATTAACCTAGGTGCATTTTTTGTTTGAAACTCAACTGTTGGTAAGATAAACTACACAGTGCCACACTCAATTTCAGTGGGTTTACTAGACACAAAGAGGAATGAAATAATGCTCCCTTTTCATTACATTTCATTACAGCTCCCCAGATCAGTCAGTTTATCTGTTCACAACAGACTCTCAGTCATCTTTTCCATATTAAGTTTATTTTTCTCTGGAGCCATGAGCAGAAATCTCAGAAGTGAAGATGGTCATATCTACACACTGTAATTCTGTTATTCAGACTGATTTTCGTATATATAAAGGTTACCTGGACCAATTAAATCTCTGGCCTCACACTTACTTTCACAGTCGTAGACAGATATTTCAGTCACAAAAACTACTACACCTACTCTCTGAGTCAAAGTGCACAGTGAAGCTTTCTGAAGGTGAGGCTCTGAATACAGGAACAGAGGGATTCACTAAGCCCTGAGTTTGCCAACATTTGTCAAAACGATATCCTGATGCTCGACAGATAAAAGACCTTTTACCTCTTATTCTTAACAGAATTCTAGACCTCTGAATCACCATCCACATCTCAAAATACAGTCAAGGTGTGAAAGCAGAATATCGAATTTTTTAGCAGGTTAAATGGACTTGTATTTATACATCACTTGTTTTGATATACTGACCTCTCAATGTGCTTTATAACATTTGTCAGATTCACCAACACAGCAAGACTGAACAGGAGGGAGCCAAAAAAGAAAGGACCAAATATTACATATTACATGTTCTGTCTTGCTGGTAGACTTCATGGAAGCTATAGATCTTTGAATGCCAACACATCACTTGTCCAATTTTGTAAAATTCATGAAGGGTTCAAATTCAGACAGCTAGCACTGTAGTAGATACTCACTTATATTAGAATACGGCTAGTTAACCTCGGGAAGAATAGAAGAGCAGAAGAGAAGAGTGGAAACAATAGACAGAAATGTATCAAGCAAAAGTTTGCATTTGCTGGTTCCAGCTTCTCTGTGTTGCTCTTCATTGTATGACAATAATAGTAAAACAAATATCTTGGGATATATCTGGGTTTTGGACAGTTGGTCAAACAAAAAAGCAATTTGAAGATTGTCCTTTTTGGGCTTCAGGAAATTGTGGCATTTTTTTCCTATTTCAGGCATTTCCTAGATTTATAATCTTTAGCTGGAACCCTAAAAGATACCCTCACAAGCTAGTAGAACAGCTGGCCTTGAAGCAGCATCAGGACATTGGCTCTTGAATGCTGTTTGACTGCTCTGTTCTCCCTAAACTGGCTATACTCAATGTTGACTACAAGTGACATAAGACCAGCTGGATATCAAAAATTCCTCCTCCCTGAAAAGGGCTAGCAAGAAGACACGTCAGACTCAATACTGGAGAGGTAACAAAATGGCGATTAAGTCTGAATATCAGGCCATCCCATCACACCCATGGCACTTGTGCTTGTTCTGTCTAAACTCTTCACCATATGCCGCTGATCAGTCTTCAAGTGGGACAAGCGTTTTGTGTGCTTCTCACACCCCTGAGGCAGGCTGCTATTTTCAGCAGGAGTTTATGACTGAGGGAGGCAGTTTTTGAAATGTGCACTGTTAAAACCTTTCAAACATCTTGAAAATGATGGAATCAAGAGACCATTTAACCCAATACCTCAAACACCCATAATGACAGACTAACGTTCTCCCTGTTTCTAAAATATGCTGCCTCACTAAGACACCTAAGTGTAACTTCATTGATTTGTCTGCCTGAAAGATTAAGCAAAAACAGCCATCTACTTATTCTTTTGTGTCTGATTTTGTTCAGTGACTTTAGGAATTCGGGAAGTTTTGGTGTTTTGCGCCCTTTTAAAAGAGATTGATGCATTTAACCTTAAGACTTTTATCCACAGGGAATAAGTGCCTTGGTGTCTTCCCCAGTGATGCTTGAAAAGGTTGTCAGTTTTTGGCCAGAGACAAGTTAACCAGTGACCTTCAAACTTTAAAGGCGAGAAATGCATCAATCCTGACAAGAGTAATGGGGTTTGGAGTTAGAGACTCAGGAAATGTTGTCTGACATTCAGTCTATCCAGTCTTTTAAAATTGTTATTTTACATTAAGATTTAAAGCTGTAGTTTTGTTGAATACACATTTAGAACGGCACACAGTGGTTTGTTCATACGGATGGATCTGTTCGTGTTCAATTCCCATTTGTATAAATAGAGTCAGACCTCTAGAGTCCACCTGACAGATAGGATATTACTCTTCAGTGAGGCGTCTCTTTTTAAACTGCCTCTGGCTACAAATGCATTTTAGCAAACTAATATGGTAAATGTGCTACCAAACAGTAGTGTAGTGAATACATTTTAGCTACTGACTGCTAATTAGGCTAATTGTTTAGACCAGTGGTTATCAAAGTTTTTATACCACGTATCACCTCAGAAAATATTGGGCTCTCCATGTACCACTATTATGACTGTAGAGTTAAAATACAGTATTTCAACACTGCGGTCGTCGCACATGCTAGTGGTAGTTGACTCTATTCCTAATAAGATTGTTTATTGTCATACATATGGAACTGGCAGTACACAACTTCCACACACCTCAGTGTCCTCTTTCTGTCTCTTTCTCTCTCTCTCAAACCATCAGACACAAAACAAATTAAACTTCTTCATGTCACAGTTCAGAACAAATGCGGGTGACGCATGTGCGTGTTTGACCGTGACTACGTAGCAGGCTTACATTGAAGCAATATATATATGGATTGTAAATGACATGTCGGCAATATTAGTTATATATCAATTTCAATTTTAGTAGCACTTTCACAGCATTATTTTAAATTCATATATTTCATTTCAAAAATGAAAATTGCTCTGGGTTGTTATGATTGCTCTGTGTACCCCAAAGAGGGAGCATGTGTACCATGGTTTGAGAATTACTGGTTTAGACCAATGACAATTTAAAGAATGAACAGAGCATGAGTGACCCCGTAGAGTTCTGAATTGCTGTTTTGAAGCTGAAAATATGCAGCACCGGCCACCACCATGTTGGATGTACCTCTCAGTATCTGAATATCAGCAAAGACGTGGACCATCGGCTCATCTAAGATGGGCCAAATGATGCCTGGGTACTCAAATAAGCCATATATAACGGCACCTGCTCGTCAATCAAGTGGTAACGCAGTTAATTAATTAATTGCAAGCACTAGTCAACGCTTTCTGTTTCTGGACTTAGATATGCTCAATGCCAGGCTTGTCTATGTTCAAATGGCAAATACATTTTGAATATGGTTAAAAGATCTTCATGACGTGGTTGTCTTTTCAGCATAGATGAGCCCAGCACATAGCATATGTAAGTTGACCAAAGTTCGTCTAAGGAAAACTTGTGTGAACTGAATGAGAGCCGTCATACACCCAATACACCCCCTGTTGCTCAAAGGATGATGAATGGTAATAGAATACATGGCTCCTAGTTATGATGCAACATTAGCATACATTTTTACATCAGTTTCCCACCAACTAAGAAAAATATCTTTAGCTGCTAATTGCTCCACAAGCTCATTAAGTATGCTATATGAAAAAGTGATGTCAAAAGTATCGATACTTTGATTTTTCCAACACTTAAAACACTTTGATCTTCATTAATGAACCTTTGCTAAAAAAAATACCAAAAAGTAGCAAAATTATTAAAAAAAAAACAGATCTACAATTAGAACGATCCCATCCATGATTCATTAACAAGTGGGAAATCTCCTACTCACTTATGTCCTGCTGTGCGGTCTAATAGCATATCCCTGCTCTGCTGCAGAGACACACAGAAGGAGAGGCGTCCGCTTTTTCTTTTCTTTTCTTTTTTTTTTTTTTACGACACAGCACGGACTGCAAAAATAGACACGCATTGTTGATACTGATGTCATTCGGTACCATATGGCTGTCAATAGGCTTTGCCTCCACGTGGCTCCACGTGGCTCACCTGCAGGTTTTTTTTTTTTTTTTGGTAACTTTATAAAAAAGTACTGCTGGGGGCGAGTGAGAGAAAAAACAAGGTGAGCAGATTAAAGTAGTTTGTGACTAAACACTAAAATAAGGTGGAGTTATGAGAAATAACCTGCTATAAACAGTTACAGTCACTCCATGGGAAACACTGTAGCTGGTCTACACTTGTTTTCACCAGACTTTTTCAGTATCAGCACTGTGTGCAGGTTTTCTTTTTTCATTTTGCCATACTATTGAAACAGGTATGGAGTATCGTTTTCTTTAGTATGATAGCATTATCAAAGTTTAAAATTATGCCACCACGACAACCTTAGCTGTAAATGATGAGCGCTGTGAGGAAGTGCTAACTCCCTTACTGTTTGCTGTGTACAATTTTAATGATTTAACTGATTTGCTATGTGGGCCGATAAAGAGAGCTTTGTCATTAGTTAAATGTACTCCTAAACACATTGAAAGACAGACAATGTGGTGTCACCTGTTTCCAATCCTCTGTGCTTCTGGGCATGGGTGTAAAGAGCGAGCACACCTCTATAGGTACCCTTGTATGGAGGCTAAAAGGAGGTGGGTATTGTTTTGATTGGAAGATGGAATGGGTGGATATATTTCAGTTAATTAGGTTAAATTGTTCATGTTGTACATTTTGTTGATTAGTTCTGAATGTGATGTATTTTTTTATTTATATTGCAGAACTTAATGTGCGTTTGTTGGGACAAACAAATCAAGGAAATTTGTCTTTGTTAAAAGACCACGTTTGTTTGATAAGAGAATAAAAGTCGACCTGTTTTCGGCACACCTCCTGGCCAGCGTGATGTTTTTGTGACTCTGGATCTCTTTTTGCAACAAGAGCCAATCAGAGTAAATGAAAACAAGTTGTAGTACCTAAAATCTAAAAGCTCCGCACACCTGGGTGATAATTATCTGTGGGTTCAACATTTTAAGTGATTCTTTTCACATTAGACCAAATACCTCCTTCCATTGTTGAGATTAAAATATGAATCAATACGGTTTATTTGAGGTGAGTAGATACTGACGACAGAAGAGGTCAACAGTAGGTCACTTGAGGTCATATGAGGACAGTTCCAATGTCTTAGTCACAAAGGTTTTCTGTCACATTCACCATTCATTCCATTTCCAGTGTTGCTCTGCTTTGTTACAGCCAGCTGCAGCACCCTGATTCATGACAACCATCCACTGACTTATTCTTTTTTTTTTTTTTTTACCCCATTTTTATTCGTCATGGGAGTTCTGCCATTCAGTGTATTTATGTCACTAGTTAGTTTTTTGTGACATAAGGAGTTTAGTGTGTTAAGATTAATGTCACAGGATGTAGTTAAATCAATGGATGATTAAAAACAATAACATGACATGTTATCTTTAGCGGTCTGCATTGGAGCTACTTGAAATCAATCAACTATGAGTGATATACTGAGTTCCCAGTCTCAAGAGAGAGAGGAGGACTGTTGATGTTGGGGAAGTGTCACTGACAGACTCCAGACATATTAAGCTTATATATCATATATCAATGCTTAACATGTCTGGAGATAGGAAATACATTTTTTTTCTGTAATATGGTGAAATAGCGCTTACCTAAACCAGCACTTACTATAATAAGACTACATAAACCACCAGCACTTACTGGGCACAGAGCTCACATCAGATCACAATCCTTCCTGCGGGTTGACTAAATAAAGCCTGGGGGATGGACGGAAGTTAGAGGAATTCATAAATGTCATTTATTATGATTTGACAGCTGTTTTATAAGCTGGACCTGTTTGGGGACAGGAGTCATGATTAATGATTGTCTCCTGGAGATAAATTCAGGAAGTCAGTCATGCTTAAGCCTTTTTTTCACAAACTGGACTGAGTGATCAGACACGAGGAGACGCTAACTATAAAAAGGTCACAACTTTTAAGCGTTACCATATTATCAGATTTAGGGAGAAGAACACCTTTGTCTATGATATATTTGTGAACATCCTTCATCAATTTATTCTCTATCTATAGTGAATAGGTTCATGTTTTACCCAGTGCACTGGACTGCACTGGGTTGGGTAACCCAAATAAAAGGTAAAAAAAAGTTATGGGTGAAACAAAAATGATGTTCTTATGTTAATCTTATAATTAAATTATACAATTTTAGAACAGCTCACCAGCATGTAGAGAAGAAGATCCCCTGCTGTTAAATCCATCTTAATAATTCATCCAAAGTGTGCCAGCTGTGCATAAAATACACAGGACTTCAGAAGTATGAGTGCATGCCTCAACCAATTAGTTGCGGAAACATAATCTTTACTCATCAGTTGTTTATTTCCTCAGGCTGTTGTGCATCAACACTGCCTACACCAGCAATCAGCTCAGGGTCTGTTTAATTGTGGTTACCCATTGAATCGTGTCCAGTACTAAGCTTTTGAGGTTGCAGGGGGTGTTAGGGGTTTGCAAAGCTGGACCTGTGCAAAAAAACTGAGGTACACCAAAGAAGCAAAGGATCATGTTCAGAACTTGATCAATGAACATGCAGTTCAAGGTGTGCCTTGTATGATAGCTGCTTCTGTTAGGATTATTTCTTATGTATGTTAGTAGTTTATCAAATGTATGTTTTTATGTCTGCTGGCACATGTTGGGGGTAAACACATTTTGTTGTATTGAACTAAACTTAAAGAGCAACTTCACACACATTCGCTTTCCAAATTCCAAAAATGCTGCAACCCAGACACCTTCAAAGCGTCATTCTAACCCACCCACATGGTATGCGAATGCCTTGATTATAGGTTCCGGCACAGAAATCATGCCTGGCTGTAATCCAGTTTCTTGTTTTCTAACCCCTTTGTTTCTTCTTTGACTCAGTTCTCAAAACCCTTCCTCCATAACACCTTTAGCTGCTTCCTACCGTCCTAAATTATAAAAACGGGGGACGATGCAGCTGCAAAGCCTCACTGAGACATGCCTCCACGCTAGGTATCATCCTGGGTTTTCAGCAACCCTGTATTTGATCAAACACTTACTTGCCATTTCAATAAACTTTGAACTTTACATTGTAGATTTAAATATGTTTCACTAGTGCTACCTAAGCCAACGAAAGTAGTGACTAAGGTCTCCACAAATGTTCTGCCTTCACAGAAGGTCAGGTGGTTTACAGGCTTATTTAATGTATTCTGGAAAAGGGCAAACATCTACTATTGCAATGACTACTATAGACAAGCAGAATAAAGTGGATAGAATAATAAAGTGACTGTACAGAAAGTTTTGTGTGAGCACCTTTGGAAACGTTCTTTATGTGTCAGCTATCATCTAAGAGCACTACACAGCTGGTACATGACAAATGTGGCTTACACAACACATGGACATATTAACATGTGTTCAAGTAGAAACAATGACTCACCACAGTTCTCCTCATCAGCCTGATTTCCACAATCATCAATGCCGTTGCAGTGCATCAGCTGAGGGAGACACACAGTCAGGTTGCCACAGGGGAAATATCCAAGGGGGCATGATGCCTTCTCCTCTGTGATATTGAGCGCTATAAAAAAAAAAAAAAAAACAGAAAGATCCAAGAATATGATTATAAATGCAAAATTTCCACCACTAGCATTTGTCAGAGGCATAATGAGAGCCCTCAAACATTTCAGTAAACACATGGAGTATGTGCATCTCATTAATTTGCATTTGTCCATCTCCACGTCACTGGGGTTCAGTGCCTCAGAGAGCTATTCTTTGTGTGAATAATTGAGTTGCTGTGTTTTGTTAATCAAGAGTGTTGCATGTTGTACTTTAGGTCTTAATTATGTAGAGACTTGGAGCACACAGCACAGATTGACAAGTGTGGTAAATGTAAAACAGGCTTCATGTGCCATGCAAGCTGGAAGGGAAAATTACTCATTCCCTCATGTCATCAAGTCGTCATTATTGAAAGGTCTTATTCACATGCCATCGTGAGTCTGCCTTATTATGCCTCTGGTTCAAGATATAGCAGACAGGCCAATGACGAGCCAACCAAAAATTACACTTAGACCTATCCTGGCATCTGTTCGCTGCACTGGCACCCCATTAAGATCTGAAGAGAATGTAAGATTCCTCTCATCATCCGTGGGGCACTTAGCAATCTGGCTTCATGTTAAAACATTGAATTATCATGTAATTATGTCCCAACAAGACATCTCAGATTCCCTTTTTGTCCTTAATTAGGACCTTAAAAGGACAGTTAAGATTTTTTTATATAGTAAAAAAATAGTACTTGCATAGTCAGTGTGTTCATTACAGTAGAAACCTTTACCTGTTACCTTGCCATTAGACACATATTTTACCTTAGCGCTACACTGTCTCTCACGGTCATAGAATTTATGTATTCCTGTGCAGTGCACAGTGAATTATGCTTCGGATCTGGCTTCATTGATTTATCATGCCATTACGTCCCAATAAGACCTCTCGGATTGTCTTTTGTCCACGGTAAATTATGCTGCACATCTGATGTCAAGGTAAAGCAGTGAGAATATGCTAACATATTCTTAAATGGCTATTGATTTTTCTTTTTCAGGCAGGTCTTGGTTTTTCTGCCAACCTGTCCACGGCACAGCACATCTGTCCACAGCAGTGCTTTGCTCCACTTCAGTGCCAGGACTTCTGTCTGCCTCTTAAAAACAGTAGCGCACTGACTGATTGCTATCTACTCTCAGTAACACACTGACTATATATAAATACCTCATACAACACCCGAACTTATCGTTTTGAAGTGAGTGCGTCTCATCCTGTAGTCCCTAATTTCTGCATTCTGCATCTCTGGAAAGTACTTTAGGATCACTGTTCTAATATGTTCAATGTGATAAATATTATTTTGTGGGGTGTGTTGTTTAGCTCAGTCACTACAAAGGCTCAGTCCTTGCCGCGGCAGCCCAGGATTCGTATCTGACCTGTGGCTCTTTCCTGCATGTCATTCCCCATCTCTCTCTCCCCACATTTCCTGTCACTCTTCAGCTGTCTCTATACAAGACAGCTCAAAAACGGCCAAAAAAACATCTTAAAAAAAAAAAGAAAATATTATTTTGTGGGAAATAAACTAAGCACAAAGGTCCACATGACCAACCAACAACTTGACCGCAGAGGACTGTGCATTCACAAATTATGCTATAGACATAGTGGTTATTCCCCAAGTTGTAGGTTCAAATTGTGGCGGCAGTATGATCTGCAGCAGTTTGCTTAGACAGCTAACATGTCTGTCTTTCAAATTTCAGATATCTAAAATGATTCACCCATGCCGATCTCCCGCTATTCAAACAATGAACTGGATTTAAAGGATAATGCTGATCTCAGAGTTCAGAAGCATCAATGTGGTCTGAGAGATAGCAAGCTCAAACAGTCATCATTGTGTAGACTGGTGACGCAGCTTCAAATGCGCACTGACTGAGTTTTGGGGCCAGCCGTATGGTTGCAATGATGTAGACATTTCCTCAGATCCACCATGCTACAGTGCTGTAAGATTATTTCTGTCAGCTCTTTATAATATGGGTGTGTGTAAGCTGTTGCATGCATGCATATATCCAGGGCAGCTCCCTCTGCTGAAAGTGCGTTCCCGCAGGCACCTACAGCACAAATCATAGAGACACTGACAAAGCAGCAGTATCTGACAAGTTGGGACTGCGAAAGTGATGGACTGGCAGCAGTAGTGAAAACTAATGTCTCTTTAAAAAATGGAGTTGACCTAGAATATTTATAAATACATTTTGCTTTTTTTATTTTGCTCATCACTAAAAGTTTACAACTTTGATCGTTTCTAAACCAAAGCTAAAATATTAGAGTTTTACTCCCAGTCTAGTTGAAAGACATTCTGGGAAATATAGAAAATCAGAAGAAGAGGTAAGATCGATTCTCCAAAACTCAATTTAACCATAAAATAATACATCAGTGCCGATTTTATTTTATTTATTTATTTTTTAAATCTCAGACTATTTATTTATCCAGTATGCAGTGCACACATTTAAATAGATAAGATACTTCATTAATGCACAAGAGATCTTCATCCATTTTTAGCTTTCTTTTGCTTCAGACACACATCACGTTTTCAATGTGGAGTTTCCAGTTAAGTGCTGGCAGTTAACTGACATTAGCCGTAGAAATGAATCACATTGTGAAAATTCTGTCTCCATGCAAGATGGGGGGATGTTTTAATTTGATTTCTAAAACAAATGCTAAATAAAGCACCACCCCCTGGAATATAAACTTGTAAATTATTGGCAAATATAAAAATCAATTTTGAACCAGACTTTCTCTAGTGTGTAGGATGTGCCATGCCTGCCACTACATCACAAAAGGCAAATTATTTAAGTCTAAGGAACTCCATCACAGCAGATGAGAGTTCTGGGCTTACATAATACACAAGCACGATTCATAAATTCATAATTAGTAAAGAAAAGTAGTGAAAACCAACAGTTATGACAGAAATAATTCTTTCTAAAAATCTGTGAAAATATATAACACACAAGCCGAAACAAGGACTATCCATGAGGAGCGTACATCACGCCAGCAGTAACCAGAAGACATTACAGGTGTCTTCAGTTGAAACTTGTGCATGTGCTTTATGAATCATTTCTATGCCTGTGGGTCAGAAACTCCTCACATTCACATATCTCTAATTAATATAAATCAAAGTACAACTTTGTCAGCAGGAGCAGGAAAGTTGTATAAAACTGCCACAATAGCATCCACTCTCAGCCAGATATCATACATTTTTAGACTTAATGGTAACAGAAGAGCTTCTATCAAAAAAAAGGAAGTCTTGGATCACAGCAGCGGTGGACATTGGAATGTTTCTGCTTTACAGGAGATCACAAATTAACACCGTGCTTCAAGTGCAGTGCGATTACATAATACAAATGTGCACCACATTCATATCACATCTTATGCTGCCTACATGTCTATATAGCTTTTCTTCAGTGAACCTCTATCCAATACGGCACATGGTGCTGCAGAAATGTGTCATTTATATTTAAAATAAAAGCCTGAACTTTCAAGTGTATGCTTGCTGTGTTTAAGGCTCCTGAGACCAAAAGCTGACATTTGGCTGTCAGACGCTTCCATGCTGACAGTTGGTGCAGACAGACCTCTAATGGACACCTGATCAAATGCTTTGCATCCTTAAGAAACTCAAGAAACATTGTGGACAGACACGCAAAACAAGCTGTTCTACTACACCTTATTGTCTTAATGGGAAAACTTTCTTGGCTTTGATCACACTGAAGATATTCCTTATTTTTACACCACTGGTTATCTATCATCATCTATCATTTCTGGTTTACAGCTGAGCTTCTGAGTGTGACATTTACTTTGTATGTCAACAAGAAGCCGTTGAACTAAGGGCACGCCTAGATAACTGTTAATCGTTATCTTACTGTCTGAGTATGCCTGGGGAGCTCTTATCAGTCTATCACATAAGTATTGTAACATATAAATTAGTGTGTAGTGAATGTTTGACACAAGAAAGGGTCTGATTTGGTGAATGAAACTCTGTCCTGTTTCGAGGCTCTCTGCTGAGACTTGCTTGTTTGACTTGAATATCTATATGACAGACAGCTGAGCTTAAATCTCTTGATTTCTCACCAGGGAAGTCATTTGTTAATCTCCACAGGAGCTGCCTCCATCGCTCATGTAATACTAAAAACAGAAGCTGATAAGGAAAGTGCCAACAGCGCCAGATGCATCACAGAGGTGATGGTTAATCACATGCCTGATGGCACAGAGACTGCAAATCAGGGTACTACACTGAGAGCTTCTGAAGAGTGACATGTCATCTGTTGATTATGACAACATAAATAATATAATCTGTTTTGGTTGCATCCTCCTGCAGGAGATCTTTTTTTCATAAGGCAGCACACAGGATGGCCAGTTAAGATTCTGAAATGTGTTTTTTTTCTTCCACAGATCTTGGACACATGGTTTTAGCTTAGAATGCAAGAAAAGCAAACAGAGTTATGCCACAGATTCCTGTCCTAATCAGCGCCTTACAGTATCATAAATGCATAAGTAGTACCTGGGCTGCCCCATTTAAAATCAAATTCAAAACTCTGAGGAAAAACCCAAATGCAGTAATATAAGCCGCCCGCATTTCTCCAAACATTTCTAGTTTCTTTAGACTTCATCTTTGCAGTCTTGATTTTCATGCAAATATATAGGAGGTAATTTTTGGGTAGGTTGAATTCAGTCTACTTTAGTCCTTCAGGCACTTATACGCTCCCACAAGGACAGAGACTAATAACAACTCCCACACTGATGTCATGAATGCAGCACTACACTGCTCATGGAATGCAATTTAAAGAGCTTGGCAAAAAAAAAAAAAAAAAAAGTACCCACCGAGATCCACAGCAGTGCAAACTATCGGAGACAAACGCACACAAATCCCCAGCCCTACACACAATGAATGCTGTCTGTGTTTTAAATCAGATTTTCCCCATAGCAGAGGATATCTCATAAGAATCCCGCGATGCCTCCCACTGATTTCAATCTCCCCCACTTCGGGGTGAGTGGGGGAGATATTTAGAGAATTATTGCAGTGGGTGACTTCACAACCTGAGTACAGGTGGTATTTTAAACCAACACATGGAATTATTATCCTGACGATAGGATAGTTGCATCGACAAGAACGAAGCATCTTAAACGTGTCAGTGGTAAAATCATTGTCAAAGTGACTGAACCTCAAGGTTCAATTGTCTCAATTGTCTTCGTGCAATAAGGACAGATTTGACACTCACACTGCGCTTCAGGTATGAGCTTCAACGACTTCGTAATTTCGTCGAAAAGAGGAGTTGGTGAACTTACCCGACACTCCATAAGCGAATATCACAGCTACATAAACTTGCATGGTACCTCTTGAAGTTTTCTGGGGTGGTGGTGGAAAAAAAACACACACAGAGAGAGAAGCGATCTGTATTCTGCGCTGCTTGTCCAAAACTGGTAACCTGTGCGTAAAAAAAAAAAAAACAGAACACCAAAAGTTGCGTGTACGGTTGCTGAGAGACAAGGGACAAGAGGGTGAAGCGGCGCCGCGGGAAGAGAAGATGCATCCGCTTCGCCAGCTCGAGTCCGTCTGCAGCTGGCTGGGAAGAGAGAGAAAGGTCTACAGGACTTTGCCACGATCTGACGCACGAGAAGCAGGAGCACAGGTGCAGCGCTCATGGAGGGGTGGGAGCGAGACACGGAGAGGGAGAGAGAGAGAGAGAGAGAGAAAGTGAGGGGGAGGTATCTATATGGAGCTCTGAAGAAAAGGATATTCAGCCTCTAAAAGAAACAACTGACCTGACCGATTGTGCTCATGAAATCCTGTGATGGTTAGTATTCACCAGGTGCCTATTGTCAGCTCTCCAAGCTGAAGAGTGTCAACCCTACATATGCTTGTAAAAACGGCTCTTCTCAGTTTGTGCGCCTTTGCTGGGGTCAGAGGGCTGGTGCATTTAAAAGCACTACAAACAATCTCCTAAATTGCTGCCTGAGAAAGCTCTTGTGTTTAATTTTCTTCCAGGAAATCAAACAAATCAAATAATCCTGGCATGATTACCTGAGAAATGTCTCTCCTGTACATTTTAAATCTTCAAAGTAATCAGCAGGAGAGTAAGTCCAGAGGATGTTGTCAGGCTTTATCCTTTGTCACTGTTTATGTATGTGTTCACATAAAAGACTTGCTCGCAGGCAGTAGCTTTGGTCTGACAGGCAGGGTGATCCATGCCTGAAATCTGATTCCTCTTATCTTCTTACCCTCACACAGTTACAGTCTATCTTCTCAGCCCATATGCCTGCATTCTGTAGCCTCTAAAGTTCACCTACAGTGAAGCAGTGGTACAGACTCTGCCTGACTCTGCAGTTCTGTTGTGCCTTTGTGACCCTGGACTGAGTGGGCACTCACTCTCAACAGCACAGCGGTAGAAAGGGTAGACATATTTCAAGGTTCATGTGAGCATACTCACATGGTATGGTCTCATCCCATAGGACCTGTTGGGCTAACCTCAATACTGTAGTTTTTCCTCACTTGAACTGAGGGTCTAAGGACAGAGGGCGTTGCTCCCTGTACAGATTGTAAAGCCCTCAGAGGCAAATGTATTTTGTGACTTTGGGCTCTACAAATAAAATTTGATTTGATTTGATTTAGTTAGAAAGCCCCATTAGCATTTATGTCAGGTGCCTAAACAGGCCCCAAAGCCTCATTGACTTCTACCGGTGCACCATCCAGAACCTTCTGACAGGTTGCTCCACCACCTGGTGCAACAGCTGCAGCAGCATGGACCACAACAAGGCTTTAGGTAGGTTAGCGTGCCCGGCAAAGCACAACACTATATGTGATCGCACCAGCCTGAAGGTACACTGCGGGTACATCCCAAGCTGTACACCCAGCTGTAAAAGGAAGTCCTGGAGGGTTGAAGTGACATAAAGCAGTCTGTTCTCCCTGAACCTCTGGAAGATACAGTCATAAATCAAACCAGTGACTGAGGGATATTTTTAATTAATTAATTATTATTATTTTTTACCAGGTAATAATACTGACTAATACAACTAAATGATAAAATAACATACACACAAGTACAATCTAACATCTGTACACTATTCTAACAAATGACTGTCTGCATGTATGTGTTGCCTCTTCTACAATGGAGGGGTGAAGCGTGGTGGCTTTTCGGGCTTCAGCCCTGAATGTTTTCTTAGAAGTCCAGAATCTTTTAAGTTTAAAACAACTCAAACTTTACGTCATCTCCCCTCAGTCTCTCTGACCAGACCAGCAAATCAGTTAAGTTTTATTGTGGCTGTGGGGCGGCGCTTAGCTCAGTTGGTAGAGCGGCCGCCCCATACGTGAAGGCTCGTTGCAGCCGGCCCAGGCTCGAGTCCTGACCTGTAGCCCTTTGCCGCATGTCATTCCCCATCTCTCTCCCCACATTTCCTGTCACTCTACAGCTGTCTCTATCAATAAAGCTCGGAAAAGCCAAAAACAAAAAAATCTTTAGGTCTTATTGTGGCTGAAATATAATACATGTAAAGGTCTGCCCTAACATTGTCTTGGGTGGGTTGTTAACTTGCATGTGGCGTGTTTCATTCTCATGTGTAACCTCGATGAGCAAGCTTTCTACTATCCTACTATCTTATGAACATAAATCTTTTTATGAGGAGTCAACCTCAGCTGCCATCCACAGAATGTAATTCAGCAGCATCAGAATCAGCATCCTCTCGCTGACCCTGGTCACCTCACTATTCTCATCCTCATTACAGCTTTCGACACCATCAACCACACCACCCCTTTCTCCTGCCTTGAATCCTCCTTCAACAGCATCCTCTACATGCCTACAGTTGGTAACATCATGCGCCATCATTGTTTCCACTTCCACTTCCACTGCTGTGCTGATGACATCCAGCTCTACATCTGCACTAAATTCACCACCACTGCCTCACTGAAATTTAATAATGGATGTAAAATAAACTGTGAATCAAACTTGATTCTTACTGATCCCAAACCCCTCGCCAATACTACTCACAACCTCTGCCTCACCATCAATAACCCCAGTTTTTCTCACTCCTCATATATTTGCAACATTGGAGTCATTTTTGACAGCAACCTCTCTTGTGAACACCACGTCAACCAAATCACAAGTGCAGCTCGTCTCTGCCCATCACTCATCTTCTCTGCTGCTGAAACTTTGAATCATTTCTTGGTCACATCCACAACAGACTACAGCAGCAACATTTCTTATGGCACATCATCCAAACTGAATAAAATCCAGTATAACCAGAACTGTGACCACATCACTCTTGTCCAGAAACTCCACTGGCTGCCTGTCCCACAAAGGATCCAATTTAAAAATCTTCTCCTAACTCACAAAACCCTCCATAACCAAGCCCCCTGCTCCCTCACTGATCGAACCACCTCAGTAACCTGTCCTGGGGCGACAAAGTTTTCTCCATTGCTGTCCCCAACTTTCTGGAGCTCTCAAATCAATGTCCATGTTAAAACTATTATTTATTATTACTACAGTTGTTTTTATTATTTATTACATGTTGACTGTATTGAGTCCATTCTTAGTAGAGGTTTCCAGATTTTTAACAACTGCCCAGTGCCAAACAGCAGACAGACAAAGTTAGCGAATAGCTGGTGAACTTAGCAAAGAATCTAGCAGCTAAAGAACCATGTATATATGTCAGGAGGAGTTGGTAGAGACCGAATAGAAGTAAGAGAGTACATGCACATGTTAGCCAGACATGACTGAAAATGAATGCAAATGTTACATGTCTGCCTAATGTGTAAAAAGCAACTGCTGACATGTTAGCCACAGTTCATAAGCAAGTATGCCATTTTGTTGATGTATTTAAAACACTCGACAAACCGATACAACCATACAGCATGATCACAAGACTGTGTATGCAATGAACTGAAAGAACAGCTTCACCAAATCTCTCCAAACTTAAAGGCCCTACGAAGTAGTCCCTTAACGCTCTCTGCACAAAAACACCTTTTACATTCTGCAACACTGCACATATTATCTATACAGTAGGATAGTAAGGATGTGAAAGAAAATACCAAAACCCCTGATTTTTAAACATTACGTGTTTTTTTTTTTTTTCTAGGAGTTTACAGTCTTTGTAGAGCTTCAGATTGTCAGATCATTAGATACAAACAAGCCCTGTGGGGGCTTGGCAAGCTTTTGTGGCTTGTAATGTTTTGGCAGTCCATAAATTGCTTGAATTACAACACTCAAGGCATCCTCTAACACATCTTCAAATCTTCTTTCTGTTCTTGTAAAAGGGGATTGCTTGTTTATTTTTAGGTTTTGCTACTTTAGTATGCAAAATTTCCCTCAGTTGTTTTTGGTGAGCACGTGTTAGACCACTGGTTTTACAGTTTCAAATCCACAGGGTTGAATAAGGAGAAAATACAAGCATGACCGACCAGGCGGTGTGTGGGGTTAGACATGTATGGTTTCTTGGAGATCTTGAAGAGTTGATTTTTAAACATTTTTGAATAAATTCCCAGTGAGCCTAATTAAGCTAGACTTCAGCCTTTTAAATCCCCTGCTTGCTTCCTGAAACATGTAAAATTACTGCTGTCGCTGTCATTTAGGGACACAGTGGTCATGTATTTTTAGACACTATGACATCAATAAATATATAAATAAAAGACTATGGCTGAGAATTGATATTGGTGCCAACATAATTACTTTGGGCAATATAAACATGTTATAACCCCAATTATGATTTGATTGGATTATGTTCCATACTTGCAACCTTGAGGCCTGAAGATTTTGAACACCACCAGGTGGTTCTTCCCCAGAAAAATTAGATTTTTAGAGACTTTGCTGAATTCTGGTGACTTTTAAGGAATGAAGATAACAAAATGTAATTGCACTGCAACAGCTTCATTACGTTGAATACTTTAAGTATTACTTTTAATTCTAAGAAGAGAATAGGCTACATATATAGATCTCTGGCTTCAAGTGATTTTCAACCAGTTCAGTTTTTATTTATTCATTCATTTTGTTCTTTGTATTTTTGCCCGTGCCCTTGTAGAGGACTCAGTGTGTCACTGCAGCCGTATTGTGCCCACAGCAGAACGTGTCCATTACAATCAATTGAAGCTTGATTAGGTTAAAAAAGAATTCTCTCTCTCTCTCTCTCTGGGGTATTTCGGCCAGAAACAGGTTGTGATAACGAAAAGGAAAAGCAACGAAAAACAGGGTTGGCAAGTGTGTTATGTCCATAGGCAACATTTTTTACAGTATAGCTTTTTCAGCTGTATGGAAGTCACTGGGAGGTTGTTGGAGTGCAGGGCATAGGAGGTCATTGGTAATTATTAATAGGTAATTGTTAATATGTAAACAAGTTGAGTAAAAAAAAAGGTGAGTAAAAAAAACCAAAAACACAAATCCTTTCAAGTGATTGCTGGAATTATTTAATACCAAAAGTTTAATTAAAAAAAAGATAGAAATGTAGTATAATAATAGCAGACCCTGACACTGAATTTCAGGCATGTTATCACATCAGCTCAAGAGAGTTCTGCACAGCTTGCTTTCCTATTTCTAAAACTACTAATAATATGGAGAATATTCAAAAGCTTTGAATATTCTCCATATTATTAGTAGTTTTAGAAAAGCTTTTTGGTTTGGATCCAGTTTGGATCCAGTGGTTAAGGATAATTATTATAGTTATTAGAATGCACAAGTATCTTATATTTAAGGACAACTATGGAACTACAAAAGTGGAACTTATGCAGTTTTTGTGCTGAGAGTACATTTGGCAGGCTGAAGTTGGTGTTGTCTTTCTCACTGTGAATTTAAGTTGTTTTTTGGAGGAAAAAGAGGTGCGTGTATGGCCTAAATGACTAATTGGAGAAGGAACCTTTCAAAACGCAACATCAAGATTGTTGAGCACGGGTGAAATTCATGTCATGACCACAATTAAAAATGACACACGAAAAAAAAAAAGACTAATAAAACCGTCAAACTTTTCTACTCCAAAGAAATGCATGTCATATCTGAACAACCTCCTCCAGACATCAGTACTGCTGCTTTCACCAAACACTTACAAAATGGTAAAACACATTTTTATTTTCAAATTAGATTCATTTTATCTTCACATCTTTGCAGGCAGCAAATAGTCACCCAATACTAATTTATTAGCAATACAGACAACAGATAAATTGAAACTGTCATCTCAAACTTCTAAGGTTATCTGAGTTAACTTGGCTATGTTTTCTCTCTGTGTTGTATGGAAAAGCTTTGGCACAAACTATACAGCGAATTAAACACCTTACTTGTGTGACTTACAATTCAGAATGCATGCTTCTTTGCATTTCAATGCATGCGATGTGCAGTATTTGGTCTTTGTCTTCTTCTTGTTTTTGTTTAATCTCCAGGCTTCCCGAATGTGCTGAATATAAATAAAGGTTGCAAGAAATAGCAGGAAATATCATTTTAGGTCCCATGCTTTGTTGCTGAAAAAGGCATATCTTAGTCTTGGAAATCCTTGAAATACCGAGACAGTTAATACTTGAGTTTCTATATTTAACAATATTTGACTTGCACATGCAGTGCACAACTTTAGTGTGCAGTTGAGTCATACAAGGAATATTGTTTTTAGCCTTAAAAGGCACTATATGAAGACAGCAGATTTTTTCTATGCATAATCTAAACACATGGACAGTAAAAATTAACCCATTTGTTGACTAAAACTGTGTTGTAGTTAAGATCACCAAAACAGATACAGACACTTCAGATAAGACCAAGACACTGAGGGGTTGAGACCAAGTCAACGAGAAGACCAAGGCAGAGGGAGACTTAGTCAAAGACCAGACAGCATATAGCTTACTTAGGTAGCTAATATGTAGCTAATAGTCACCAAATCTCTTTGAGTGAGGCATGATTCCAGAAGTCCAAAAGTCAAAAGTGGATCAAAAGTAATCTTGAATGCTATAACACTGGCAAGCACTTCCATGGCTTACTGGTAGGGGTAATGCTAGCTAGTTCCTCTCTCCTCCAGTTTCTATTACGACTACATGCACATGGCCAATTATGCAAATTAGGTGATGACATCATTTAGCGACTTTTAAGACAGCCAATAGCTACTTTCCTTACTGAGGAGCTGGTAATAAAAACACTGGTAATAGCTCAGTGCCACAAATTTACATTATATAACAGGACAGCATTACAAAAGTAAATCTGAACGTGAAAAAAGGTCAATTTGTCTTCTGCTTAGCCTTGGCAGGGCTCCAGCTGGTTGTCACATTCAATAATTTCATCAGTAATAACCTGCTGGAAAAAAATAAAAACTCATCACAGGTATTGATTAAGATCTGCTGTGGTTCAGTCACAGTCATGTTTGCTTAATGGTCTTGCATGGATCGATACTGATACTTACACTACTCACAGTTTGATGTTTGACTTTCATGAAGGCCCAAATGTACAGATCAGACACTTAAAAATGAAGGTCACGCAAAAAATAGAAGACTAGTTTCAGGCATTCAGCCATCAGTGAACTGATGGGTTGTATTGTCTTAAGTATTTTGGTTGGCATTCATGTGTGCATGCATAAACTTTCTACTAATCTAATATCTATTAATGTGTGCAAGCTGTGCAGAAATGCTTTGTACTGTATTTGGAAATGATTCTTTGCTGAGTACTTTTAGCATTCTTTGCCTAACTAATATAAATTTTGGAATCAGCATACAAAAATGGAGAAACATTATTGAACTGGATCAATATCATAAATGACTAAATTAAATTATGCCCATTTCATCTGCAGCTGCACTCAGCGTTTAACAGAAAAAAGATGCTTTCTTTCCAGTGAAGTTATATGCATTTACACTTTTTATGCAGAAGGCTGTGAAGGAATTTCCCCTCAGGGTTATTGATACTAAAAGAAAAAGATTCACTCAAACTGCATCGATAGAGCAAAAAGCTCTACAGCAAATTAGTCCTCATACACAAGAGCGAAATGGCTCTTTTTATGCAAATGAAATGAACAAACAAAATGCCCCAAATTGCCAAATTCCCAGTCACTGCTGTTCTGATCATGTAATGCTTACAAGAACACACTAATGCAACAGTTGGCTTTACTGCTTCTAAGTTTGTTGAACCTATTTCATGACTTTCATGAAAGTGACAACTCCACATATATTTTTTTTACTCACCTAAAATACTTAATCAGCAGTAAAGTACTTATTATTCAGTCTTCATCAAATTACAATTGCAAATTTCTTCTACCAAACCAAAGGTTAACAGATAGTGTTATTTCTTACACCTGAGCCCATCTGATGGGGCTTTGGTTGATTTGTTCTCCACCAAGGAAAAACTATAGAGTATAAACTCTCTTAGCTCTGGTCTGCTTTGCGTTCAGACTGACTTCAAACAAATCAACAGCAGTCAAAATGAAGCAAGACTGACAAGTAGCTCACTTATTAAATAAATTTGGTGATCATTGTCAGCGCTACATGGATATCGAGCAAATCAAATTCAGTTGATTTATTTTCTTTGATGAACACAAGAAAATAATGGATTATGAACAGGTGCAATGTTGACTTTTTTGTCCTGACAATGGCTAATGATGGCTAATCAAAATTCTAACAGCCACTCAAAAAAGTTTTTTTTTTTTTCTTTTTTCTGGTTGCTAAGTGAATCCCATCTACCAGCCACTTGCATATTTTACCAGTGTTTGGCTGGTGAATGGTGCTAATTGTATGCCCTGATTATGGGAATTAGACTGCAAGTAGAACTTGAGGCTAGAGTTTTTGATTTCATGTGAAAATGTTTGCCTCTTATGTTCGTCTGAACGTGGTTGTTCTGTCTAAATGGAACCAAACAGCCAATCGCATCAGATCACCATCAGATCAACTAACCTCGCTGGATCAATCCGGTGTGAAAGCACCTTTACAGATAGAAGACTTGGATGCAAAACTTTGACTGTGAAAGAGTCAAAACATCCTAATCCCTCCCCTTTCAGAGCCCCAAGATACAAACCATCAAAAATAAGAAGAGAACAAGTGCATGCTCTACAATGTGAGGTGTTTTTTATTTTAGATATTTCACTGTTTACCAATCCACTGTTACATTATGGTTAAGCTTTGGTTAGTTTTAGGCACAGAAACTTGGTTAGGGTATGTTCATGAATTGTCACACACTATATACTATATGAAGTGTTGCATACATTTTTTTTATATTCATCACCATGCTACAGAATCCAAATTGATGTCTACATATCTAACAAGTGGTATGCCTACACATGACGTGGCTGGAAGAATTGAAAAGATAAATCACAGGTATTTGACCACCTTGAGAGTCAGTGTCAACATGCAAGGTTACTGTGTACACAGTATCCATGGGTGTCTTTGATGTGCAACCTTTTTTCACTACTTTTTTTTTTTATCACCTCCCCCTCCATCTCTATGTGCCTGTCTGCTCCTCTATTGTAATCTTTGACACCTGCTTTTCCCTCTGACTCCATACGAGACAATCAAATAGAATAATCAGCCTGAATGGTCTTTGTTATGTGGTGTGCTTCAAAAAAAGTTGCAGGAAAGAATCAAACACAAAAGGCAGATACGTGATGGACAAGACAGCAATGAAGAACAAGCTGAAAGCAAGTCTCATATATGGTCTACCGCAGTATTAGGCTGTCACATCAGCATGTCACTTTTAGCACTCGGCAGACATCTGTTCTGACATCACTAACAGCACTGGCCATTCAAAGTTACATGTTTTTTTTTTTTTCCTATTTGGTGACAGCATTCAATTTTTCCCTTCTCAAGAACTTTTTCATCAGTAAATGAATGATTTTTTTGTTAACAGCAACAGCAGGTGTGAACTACTTAAAACCTTTGAGAAAGTATAAAAGACTCAACTGTGAAAAAGGAAAAAGAGACAAGGCAGAAAACGGAGATACAGAGCAGAAACACAGCCCGAGCCTTTGGCCCGGCTGTGGAGGATGCTCAAGGACACTCAAAAGTTGAAAGAAATTTGAAAAAAGGTAAGGGCAGGGGTGAGTACATGCTGAGAGAGCAGTTTTGACATATGCTATGCTAGCCGTTTTAGGAAACCCAGCCCAAATAAATTGTTTGGATACTAAGAATCATGTGATCTTGATATTTTGTTTTATTGGAAGGGAATGAAAGAATGGGTGATAACAATGTTGCTATGTATGATTGTAAAAGATGATGTTTCAAGCCAAGAAATCAGTTTCACTTTTATAACTGGACTCTTTTTGAGTCGTTTTGTTTTCTGTGAAGAGAATAAAACTTTACTACGTTCAACTCTGAAGCTCTCTGGTGCATTTTTTGAAGATAAGATTGAATTTTTGAAGAAATTTTGCAGGAGTCGAGACTTAGTCTCTGGCTCAAGACTCCAGACTTCTGATACACAACATTATCCTTATCCACTCAAAATGGAAAATGGTGGCTCCATTGCTTTCATCACAAACGAAGGAAAACTGTTTTCTATATTTGATTTCTAACTGTATTATCATTGTCATTAATCACTAAAGACAATGTTTAGTGTTTGGGAATACCGTAATATATTGTTACATAACTGATTTTTTTGGCTGCTATGCACAGGATTGTAACCCACCCCATTATTTCAAAGCAAATATGTCTTGGCATATGTCTCAGCACATACACACACACACACACACACACACACACACACACACACACGCACACACACACACACAAAATAAGGAGGGAAAACTGTCTGTCATCTGCTTATTTTTCATCTGAAGAGGGGTTTTTCATCCTCTGGAAAACTTGATAAATAATTACATTTTGCAAATGCCTGTGCTAGACTTAACATAATTTCTCAGAAGGAAGGCAGATCTGTCAGTAGAAATAATCTTATTATGTTAAATCTGTTAAATCTCAATCAAAGAACTTCAGGTTTCATAAGATATTAAACTACATTAAACAAAAAACAAAAAACAAAACAAAAAACAACAACAACAACAACAACAAAAAACAAATAAAAACTTTGAAATATGATCAGTATGAACAATCACATAAGGTGTATTTATAGCTTCTGAAGACACAGTCATTACTCACAGAAGTATTCTTGAAAAACAATCTGTCAAACCAATGCTCTGATGCTGATGCATGACTTTTGGGCTAAGTATATGTAGTCAAGGTTTCCATCTAGGGACAACGAAACATTGACTTTGCAATCAATGTCAGATAGATCCACCAGGCATCATATGTTTTGTAAAATGGGAAAAAGAAATATGCTTCTTGCAAAAGGCAGTAAAAATGACAATAATACATGTCGAACAAAGGATAAGGCCTTGTTTTATGTTTTTCTTATTGTCAAGCAATCCTTTGAAAAGACTGAAAGTGACAATTAGTCGATTACTCTCATTACTTTCGATTTTCCCATCCTGTCTGTGGCTATCAGCTAAATCTTTAAAAACAGCTCACATACTCTTTCTTTAAAGAAACAATCAATAATTTCCAATACCAGCTGCCCACATAAGTTTTAGACAAACCTTAATGAAACAGGAGTAAATCAAGCATTTCTTTGAGACCATATAATTAATAAAATGAGCAATTATAGCAGTGGGAAGGAGAGTGTGTGCGGGACTGATTTGAAAATAAACCACAGTGGCCATGTTCTGTGTAATGAAGGAGCATGTCACCCAGCATTGTTGTATTAATAATTCATTAGAAAGTAATAAGCTACATCAACAATATGTGTGTCATAAGGGCATTCATAGTGAAAATGTAATACACCACTCACCACTGACAATGAAATATTATAATGAAGCATGCATTATTATAGACAGAATCTATATGTACTTCACTTTATTTAACACATATAATAACTTATGCATGCATGGGCTATTATATCATACTATAAGGCCCATGAAGACCCTTAAAGTTAAAATTCATTATAAGTCACAGCATGAGCATTAAGTGTGTTCTTGAGTGTAGACATAAAGCCTCATGAATGTATTACTATGAATGCCCTCATAATGCACTATGCATGTGATCTGCACAGAAAGTGTCAAGTCCTCATCATCAGTCAGTAAATTTACTTTGCACTTACATAACCAGCTTACTGCCAGATTTCATCAATATAAACAAGAAAGTTTCTCTAATTTGGTTACAAGCTTAAAGACAGCTGGTTAACATTCAGCGAATCAGCAAATTTCTTCTCATTTTCTTGTGTTTTCGCAATCATGCATGTACGGTTTTGCTATAATATGATGACTAATAGGCTAAAGAACCCCATTTACACTAAGAATCAGAATCTGTATATTTATTTCTGAACAGGTAGCTGTGAATTTCCAGCTGCATCGCTCATGCATCCTTTGCGCGTCCAACAGATAACCCAGAACTCAGAAGCCATATTCATTCATTCATTATATGGTTGGTGATACACATATGTTTTGTGTGAATATTACATACAAGCACAAAATATCATTTACAAGTCCACATAATTGATTCAGAAGTTGGGTTACTTTTTTTCACACATTGTGCACACAATGGTGAGTATTGTGTATTCTCTTAGCGTTGTATGCATGAGTAATAGAATTCAAATATTGTATGAAAATGCGTGAGGTATCTCACAGCTGCATTCAAACATGTAATTTACTGCACATATGCTGTAAACCGATGTCAGTCACGAATCACAGCTTGTAACCTGAATAAAAATCTGACCATGCACACTGTTCTAGTACAATGAGGGATGATGTGGAGTTACTGAACAATCCAGCCATGATCAAAACAACATAAAGCTGGATCACCAGATGCATGTGTGCAGAACAGAGGGATAATGTCGAAATACTCTGGAAAACATTCACAAACAATCACTGAGAAACAATCCCTCCAAACGATTCCACTGGGCATACTTACATCTGTTGTTTAATCAGAAAGGAAAATATCACAGAGATAAACAGTAGAAGATGTAAATAGACAGAACAAAGAGGGAGGTCGCTCCCCACAGCAAGGAAAGACAACGTCTGCAGCTTCATTAGAAAACTGTACAATCTGAGTATGCATTCTGGTGTGCACATAATGTCGTTTATCTGGAAGGGTAGTTTCTACCACTGATGACACCAGCTAATGTTTCAATGAATATTGAGACGGAGCTGCAAAATAATGGGGACATGCTATTGCAATTGGCTCCAGTATTTAATGTGCTCCATGCCTACTGTTGTGTGACTATAATGGACTGGCTGGGTCTAGGACGGCATTAATCAGTGACAGTGTGAACCTTCAGCAGGGTCTTTGAGCGTCCCAGTTTTTTTTCTTTTGACCACCGTCCTGCAGAGAAATTGAAAAGGTAGTGATTTAAAGAAAGAATGCTGCTGACAATGCACTTTAAACTGTCCACGTGTACAGCCAGTTCAGTTCACGCTGTCACCTTTTGTGAAATAAAAAAAAAAAGCTGTGTTGTGTTTACCGGACTGTACCATTCTGCAAATTTAAATACTGCTTAGAATAAAAAAAAAGTTAATTGTCCAGGTAGTCCCACCCATATCTTTTCCCTTCTCTAGGTCAAAGTGGTAATTTGAAAATCCCTGGCCACCTACTGAGGCAGCAAATATGGGGCAGCAGTTCACGTCCTGTCACCCTTGATGCTATGACTCTGTTCACGATTGTTTGTAGTTAGACAACTGTAATAAATCTTGCAATGTCCTCAGAAATGAATAGCAAACTTTCCAAACTCTCATAAAATTAATTGGTTAGAACATGACTGCTGGACCCAAAATAAACAGATCTTGCTGTGACTGACATAAATGAATCAAAAATATGCCAAAACAACTCATCATGATGGTGATTTTGCAACATGACAAACAAACAACCTCTAAAATCTTTGTTTTCTGAACAGTATTTGGATCGATGAGAGTTAAGCTCATTTAGTTCATAGTAAAGTACAACCAATAGTTAGTTCATAGTATCAAGTAACAGGCAAACATTTTCAGCACTTTCCAGGTAGTCCAACTCCCTTGCTTATTTTCCTCCAAGCAATGTTCTCTTTTGTTTGGTCTCTATATTAATATGTAGCAGTATCACAGGACTCTGGGTGCCTACAGATTGCTATGGTAACAATAGTGGATGTATGCATATATTTGCTTCAACAGATAAGATGAGAAGAGAGAATGACGATAAATCCATTGTTTCATCTGAAAAGTAAAACAAAAATAATAATAATAATAATTCTGGACTTCTCCCTCCTGTCAGTAAATGTCTCCAGATCAGAGCAGAATCTGGTGCGATTCTGTGTTTATTCCTCAAGAAGCTGTTTTAGTTCTTTATTTGAAACGTTTATCAATTACAATTCTGGCCAATTACAATCTTTTGTAAAAGTGTAGCATTGAAACTATATACGAGATCTACTATAACACAGCTGTTTTTTTTTTTTTCTGGTACAATAACTGGCTAAAAGAGGTTTAAGCGGGTCTCAAAATCCATCCATGACCCCTTAAACAGCTGTGTTATAGTAGATCTAGTATATAGCTTCAATGCTACACTTTTACAAAAGATTGTAATTGGCCAGAATTAAACAATGGATTTATCCATTATCTTTAGGTTGGTACCATTATATCCAGACCTTTAATACAGGGGTTCCCAAACCTTTCAGCCTGCTACCCCCAAAACAACAGTACCAGTGATTTGCGACTCCCACTATCCCCAGATGTCAGGTGATTTGTCCTTGTTACATGTCATAATGTTTAGCACGATGCTAATAGACTTGCTGTTAATGTCGTTCTCTGTGGTAATCACATCAGAGATCAAAATAAAAATAAAAATAAAATGTAATTATTAATAATTATTATTTTATTATATATATTTTATTTTTGACCCCATTTCAATGTTGTTTATGTCATAAAAATGGCATCTTTTCATCTAATTTCACCAAAATAACATGGATGGTTCCATGGTATGGTAGCTTCACATAAAATCAATTTTGACCACTTTCACTCAATTTTGGGTATTTGATTGAATTTTAGAACACTGTGTTCTTCCCCACTGCGATTGACCCCATAAGGCTCACTGGGTTACATTGTGCTAACACACATATAAAACACAGACACACACACACACACACACTCACACACACACATCTACTCACACACATGGGGGACATTTTATGCCAGCACACTATACTAAAAACGCGTGTACAGCGTCTATGCGATGACATCAAACGTGTAACGTGCGCATGTAAATTCCATTCACTTTCAATGGACAGACAGGCGTCACAGACGCGGCACATGTGTTGTTGCACATACGCCTACGTAATGGGCACGTGACGGGTGAACTATGCCTCAAATATGTGACATGAAGACCACGCGTGACTGCAGTTCTACATGAACGTACAGGCACACACTGTAGTGTTTGTGGAAATCAAATAGCACAGGGTCATTCGTGCCGTGCCACGCGTTAACACAGCGGACGCCTGCGCGCATGATGTACAATGTACAAATCTCAATGTACAAATAATTATTTACTTTAAGATGATGAATTTTGAGTTTAACAGCTGCTTCGCGTCACAATTCAAGCAGTGTTGACGAGCTTGAGCTACCAGAGTGCCTCAGGTTCACTCTCTCAGGTCACATTTTATTCTGAGACAGCACCATGGAGAGAAGCTACACTGCAGCAGAGGCTCTCAAGTTCATTTGGAACCCTGTTGAGGAGGAACTTGACCAGGAAGAACTGTCAGGAAAAGAGGAAGATGTGTTTGAAACAGAAGACAACACTGAACATGCTTCAACTGAAGAGGTGGATGAGTCATATGAGGAAGAAGAGGATCCTGTTAAGATTGGAGAGAGTTTCCACTCAAAGGACAGCAATTTGCTCTGGTCTTCCATCCCAATGGTCATCAAGGTTCAACAAGGTACACACTATCTCTGAGATCCGCCCTGCATGGAATCAGGGGAAGTGCAGTAGGAGAGGCTGTTCCTTGAGGAGCTAGGGAGGGAAATAGTGACCTCTGCCAGGATGTTCAGGCTCCATCTTTGCAGAATCCTCCCGTCATCCAGGTGTGCCTCCTAACCGATCACCCAAAAGGAAAAGGTGCCAATTCTACCCTCGCATGACTAATGCCAGAACATACACCAAATGCCACAAATGCATATATTTGCAGAACACACACCATTACAATCACATACTGCCACCCATTCATGTGAAGTTATATTCACACACAAAAACACACACAGGGATGGGATTGTTTTTTTGTGTTTTTGAATTAAAATGATATGGATTTATTCTGAAATGTTGAAGTTTTGTGAAGTTGAAACTTGACCACAGTCAAACCAGACTGGGGTCAAGTTTCTGAAAGACTTTCTGAAAATCATCTTGCAGCCCCCACTTTGGGAACCAGTGCTTTAATGTAAGACTTGCACTTCCAGTCCAGTGCTATTTTAATACTAGAGACATCAGTAAAATATTTTAATTGTGCAAAATGTTCAAAAGACATTTGTTCAAGCTACTATAATATTTTTATTTTAATGATGGATCAAATATGTAAGGAAAAAAGATGTGACTCTTTGATGGGATTTAGCCAACATTTAAGAACTTCTGGTGTAGCCAGCAGATTTCAGGAAAACTGGAAGAGACACATTTTGGCTAATCCCTGTAAATAGATCTTTGCATACAAATGTAGATCCATTTGGTTCTCGAGATTGCATTTCTGCCAACAGATTCTGCATTCATATGCAGATTATTTATAGAGATTAAATGAAGATATCAGTCTTATTCATCATGTACATACATACATGTATATATTTGCATCTTGATGTGCTGCCCCCAAGTGGCCAAACAAAACAAAAAGGTTTTACCGTAGCGCATTTTCTGCTTCTCTGTCTTTCTTGCATCACTCTGGAATTGTCTAGTCACCCACATATTAATTGTTGAGAAAAGATTGACCCCTGTAGCAAGATCACCTTCAGATACCACCTTAGAAAAAAAAATCTTTAAAAATTACTTCCTTGAACACTGATAATAATAATAAAATAATAATGACAGACTAATTTGACAGTTCATGACCTATCATAAATTCATGTTGATTATCTTTGTCACATGTCCTCAATGATGGAGAAACCTGGAAAAATATCCCCTACACTCCTGTTGTATGATTAAACAAAGCCTCATTTTAAAAAAAGAATAAAGAAAAAAGATAACAAGGTCTTGTTTTTAATTCAATGGCTGAAAATGCTTCAGTCATGGGCATTATGACAAGAGAGCTATACTCAAAAACACCTGATGTAATCCAGTGCAACATAGACTGTCTGTGTGAAGCATTTAACGTTTTGTTTTTGTGGACAGTCTCCACAGAAATGTGTTGACTCAAATCTATTATAAGTTTCGAGGCTTACTATGTTGCCTTGTTGTATGAAAAGACATGTCTAATACTTTAGAACGCAAATTAGAAAACACCTTACAATATAATCCAATACACAAGCTCTAACATAAAGGTTTAAACAAACCCCTCATTATGACTGCATGGTCCATTCATCTAATTATACCCATCCATCAGTTATTTGCCCTCCAGTCAGTTCGCCAGAAATTGATCACCGCTCCAATCCCTTAAATGTATTTCAGAAAAGTCAGATTTCTGCAGGATTAGAAGGCTGGGCCTGCGCAGCAAAATTTTCTGAATTGTGGATGATGAGAACAGGGAATGATACTCTTTTTCAGTCTGTCTGCAAGACAATCTTGCCCTTGTATGACGTGTTGTGACAGAAAAGTCACATGACCAAAACCTCATATCAGCTTTGCTGGGAAAATGTTGAAGCGCAACACCTCTGCAGCAGCAGCAGACGTAGCTGGAACATGGGATGTCTGTGGTAAGTAGACCTGTCTAAATTTCTGTCAGATTGTAGTAATCCATTGTTTTTAAGTAAAACGTGTCTTCCAGCCTCACTAGTAAAGTATTTGATAGTATCTCTGTCAAATTAATGATAAGAATAATCTGAATCGTGCAAGATAGCATTTTAGCTTGATATTAGCACCATATTAGCGCCCAGTGATGAAACTTTTTAGCACACCAAAAGGGTGAGTTTATAAAAAATTTGAGGAATAATGCTTGCAACAGCACTTTAGAATGTCATAATTGCATAATTTGCATATGATGTTATTTTGTAGATATCATGCTTGTTAACCTAACTATTGCTAGGTAAAAAAAAGGTAAAAAAAAAAAAAAAGGTTTGGCGTTGAGCATTTTGAAGTTGTGGTTAGAGGCTGTCATGCTGCTTTGATTTTAACATCATCATGATCTCTTGTTAATTGCAGATCAACATATCGGCACCATGACAACCAACAACACCAACAACAACACCCACTATGACATGTTAAGCAAGAAGAGGCCTCAGTCAAGGGGAACGGTTATGTTGGAGTTGGCTCTTAAGAAAGGAAAGTATTGGTAGGCTATTGATGCATTGTTTGGACCAGTTGTGTTATGACATCATAATTATGAAGGATTATAACGTGTTGACGATCTGCCAAAATAGTAGAGATAGTAGCATCATTTATCCATTGCTGTTCTCATGCTCTTGTACGGATACATCAGTTTTTTGTTTTTTTTCAGCCAGATCACACTATTTGCTTCAGTCCACTTCAAACCTAGAAGTGCTAGTCCTAGAGACCAACCAGACCAGTCTAATGGCCCTTTTCCTACAGTGCTCGACTCGATTTAGGTCCTTTTCCATTACAGCTGAGTTCTTCATAGTTCCTCCTCAGTGTAGGTGGGGTTGTCATATCATGGAGGCTACAGCTGCGTCGTCTTTTTTCGTTCCTCTCCTTATCTCCAAACTCACCCATCTGCAGTGTTGGGTATAGTTACTTTGGAAAGTAGTTAATTAGGTTACAACGTTACCATCAATTGAAAGTAATCTGTTACATTACAGCGTCACCTATGAATAAAAGTAAAGAGTACTCATGTGTTACCAAAAATTAAAAGCCGTTTGCAGCGCCTCGCACGTGCTGCAACTTAACTGACACAGACACACAGCCTCCTTTAAATGCACCAAGAAGTCCTGACAATGAATAATGTCAGGAAATAACAGGAAAGACAGTCAGTATTGGATACAAGATTTTTTTTTTTAAATTGGAAGTGGAATTTTTTGCAGTCGACAGAAGCTTTTCACCAGTGCAGAGTGCGCATTTTACCGTTATGCTGTTCTTGTCCTTTTCACTGGCGAATTGAAAATAATGTGCCTACTTCCATGACTCAAAAGCTTTCCGGCGGTTTGAAAACACTTAGACACACACACACAGACACACACACACACACACACACAGCTAATGTAGGTCAGCAGGGCACAGACGCATCATCACAGTGCTGTGCCTTCGCTGACACATCTGTGGCACAGTACTGCCTGACAAAAAAGCAGGCTGCAGTCGGAATTACTTTTTAAAAAAAATAACAATGTTACTGATTGCTTAACGCACAAAACTAACGCATCACGTTACACAATGCGTTACCCACAACACTGCTCGTCTGCACCTCGATTGCGGACCACTGCATGGTTTTCCACACAACAGTTATTTAGCCTAACTCACTCGAAAGAATAACAACAGTGTCAGTACAGATCAGTGTATGTCCTGTAAAACGAAAAACGACAGGTGGTCCATCTCGGAAGAACTGAACATATACTAAGTACGGACTGTAGGTTGATAACAAGCAGGTACCAGTTTGCCAGACAATGTTTCTGGCCACACTCCATATAGGAGCATGGAGTGTCCACGAATGGGCCAAATCGAACACGGGAATGCGCCAGGCGCAAGAGCAAATGCCGTCAAGGGGTCGTAGTCTGCAGGATGTTTATGCACAAGAATTTCTTAAAGGTCCAGTGTGTAGAACGTAATTGTATCTAGTGGACTAATCACTGCATTGCAATCTCCTCCTATCACCCTCACCTTCCTAGTGTAAAGTAGAAACAACACTTTAAGGACCCTGTTTAGAGTCACCATTTGGTTTTTCTGTTGTGGGCTACAGTAGAAACACGGTGTTTCAATGTGGCAGCCTCCATGAAAGAAGACCCACTCCTACTTAGGGCTGTCAAAATTGCTCTACAATAATGTTCAAATATTTGCTCTAAAAAAGACACACAGGATCAAACCATTTGAATATCTATATTAGGGCATTATGTCAATAACAGGAGGACAAACTAATAAGAGACATAACTACTTGTATAGGTATTTATATTTCAATTTTAACCTGTCTTTGAAAACATACCTACACATTAAAAAATAAGTAAATGAACTTATGAACTAACTAAATGAACTCCATTTCATGTGTTTCGCTCCATTTCATGTGTTTCGCTCCATTTCATGTGTTTCGCTCATCTATTTTTTTTCTCACTTGTAAAGTTTTCACACTATCACATCTATTTTTACTGGCATATGTGAATCAGGAGCAAGTGCACGCTCATGTGACTAAGCGAGACAAAGAGAGGAAACACTGGGTGTGTACGGGCAAAAACTGAAACGTGCTGATTAGAAAATAAAATAGGAGTGATGAGGAAACTGTCACTGTAAGCTGCACACATGTAGCAGGTGTGCTCCATGCAGACATTTCTCAAACTTTATTTTGTAGGCTAAGGACAGACTAGATCCTGTGTTGGATATAAAGCACCATATAGTCACCCTTATGATTATTGACTTATAATGTAGCCCAGGGGTCGCCAAAACTGGCCCGCCATCAATTATATCTGGCCCGCTAGATGACATTGATTTATTTAAAAAAAAAAAAAAAAAAAAAAAATATATATATATATATATATATATATATATATATATCTTTTAAACCTCATGTTTTCTGTCAAAAATACAACAATTCCACAGATTTCACATTTATTGAAAAGTAGCTGATAAGTAACGTGACAAAACAGCAGCCAGAACATCCTTGCAGCCTCATTACTTGACGCACAGGTTGGAACACTAATTGGCACGTGTGTGCGCTGTAACCTGTGGAAAATAAGTGTCCTGTGTCCCTCTTGCAGCAGACAACGTGAACAACTATGTTTCATTAAAAAGCTTGACTCACAAGTGTAGGTAGAGGGAAACATTGTCAGCACATAAAAGACGAGTTTCTTAATCCACGTGTACTCCTCTGAGTATCCAATCCATAAATCCTCTACAGAATGTGCACAAAATGCATCACGGACGAGGGAGCTCTTTGCTTCCATTCTTCTTTGTAAGTCCTGCATTCGGAATCAACTTTTCTTTTCATGGCTTTTGACAACGACATTTTGCATCGATAGCTAGCAATCTTCAGCTAATGATTTACACGGCATCCAAAACATAAAAAACTGGCAATTGTATACTTTAGTTACAGCAGGTTGCCTGTTTCATGACAGATGCCAGGAGATGCAGCAGTGGGTAATAACAGCACATAGAAACAAATTAATGTTATAAATGAAATTAAATGCATTTTTAAAGTTAAATATTATTTTTAATATAATAGAAAAAATAGAAAAACTTTTTTTTCCAGTAGGAAAGCATGGTCATGGTCCACGATGGAATTGTCAGAAAAAAAATTAGCCCGGGTCCAAACTTATTTGCCAACCCCTGATGTAGCCTAACCTAAGAAATCTTTCGGTTGCTGTCCAGTCCGGTAATAACGGGTCTCTGTGGGTAACGTGAGCTGAAGGTAGTGGGATTGTCTGTTGCTGCTTGCTGAACAGAGGGTCGCAGGAAGAAGGATCTGAGGTGCCCATGTTTTGCCTACAAAAACCTGCCGAACTGATCTGAAACCAGCCCAATTTTTATCTACCCGCCCAAGCCCATTTTTGTCTGCAAAATAGATTGCAAAACCGCCCAATCTGCCAACCCTGCTTTCAGCAGTGAGTGACGCTGTGTCAGTGCAACTCCTGTGACCTGTCCCTGACCCGTCATGAAGTGTGCCCACTTGCAAAACGGCCACTGATGTGTTTTTTTCCACAGTCAAATATTATTATTATTTTTTGTATATACAGCGAGACTTCGCATATGAGGTGGCTGCTCTATCGGCTGAGCTAAATGCTTCCCCCTGTTTTTTTTTAAATATTTGAATATATATTCGAATTTGGAATATTCGTTGACAGCCCTATTCCTACTGTAGATATAAAAGGAGAATTTTTAAGTAAAAATAAGGTGATTATACATGGATAAAAGCACAGTTCTGAATATTATATTACATGTCTGCCTTATTCTGAAAACGAAGTCCCCAAATCTTAGACAATGCCCGTGTTCAGCTCATTTTCCTCACTGTGCAGAGAATACCAGACACACTGTGGAGGTCATGAAGCAGCCAGTGATTGCACTCTCAGAACAGTCTTCAAACAAATGAACCTGAGCGTATGTAAACCAAAGAAAGACCAGTGTGATGTGTGTGTTTAATATGAGGAGAGAAATATGGACAAGGAAGCATATGAGAGGCATATCAAAGTGAAGGACGTGGCACGCAGGCAGAAAACCCCGTATAAAGAAATGTATGCAGAGGACTAATCAACTGCGGCATTAACAGTGGATCTTGTCGGACCTGTTTCCAGTGAGAGTTGGACTCCGCCAGGGCTGCCCTTTGTCACCGATTCTGTTCGTAACCTTTATGGACAGAATTTCTAGGCACAGTCAGGGCATTGAGGGGCTGCGGTTTGGTGGCCTCAGGATTGGGTCACTGCTTTTTGCGGATGATCTGGTCTTGTTGGCTTCATTGGAGCGTGACCTTCAGCTCTCTCTGGAGCGGTTCGCAACCGAGTGTGAAGCGGCTGGGATGAGAATCAGCACCTCCAAATCTGAGGCCATGGTTCTCAGGGTGGAGTGCAGCCTCCGGGTCAGGGACGACATTCTGCCTCAAGTGGAGGAGTTCAAGTATCTCGGGGTCTTGTTCACGAGTGAGGGAAGGATGGAGCGGGAGATTGACCGGTGGATTGGTGCAGCTTCTGCAGTGATGCAGACTCTGCGCCGGTCCATCGTGGTGAAGAAGGAGCTGAGCCGAAAGGCGAAGCTCTCAATTTACCAGTCAATCTACGTTCCTACTCTCACCTATGGTCACGAGCTTTGGGTAGTGACCGAAAGAACGAGATCGTGAATACAAGAAGCCGAAATGAGCTTCCTTCGCGGAGTGGCTGGGCTCTCCCTTAGAGATAGTGAGAAGCTCGGCCACATCGACTAAGGAAAAACTCCCAATATTACTTATACAGAGTTTATTTACATCCAGTACTCTGTCAGTATTTAGTAATGCAATCACTGAACATTATAGGAAACTTGGCCACATTCACATCCAGTGGACAAGAAAGCAAAGGCACTGAATTTAAGGAATTTCCCACTTAATCATCTAGTCACTTTCTGGATGGATGGTAGTTCTGTTTAAGTACTCTAAGAAGGGCTGCCAGGTTTTGTTAAATGTGTTATGAGAACCCGCCAGAGAGAATATGTGAGGACCTCCCTAAGCCAGCTACTGTGTGAAGGTGGAAGAATTTGTTTCCATTTAAACAAAATCAGGCGTCTGGCCAATAGGGTAGTAAAGGCCAGTACCCGGCATTTTGATACAGGGAGACAAGGTATCATAAGTGGAGGCGAGCCAAACAGGGCCGTGTAAGGCTCAGGGTTAAGATCCACTTCAAGCACTGCTGCAGGCGCCAGAAGCTGGTAAGGTTCAAACAGGACCAAAACATATGTGTGTGATTAGCAGGCGACTGCTTACATCTATCACAACTGTCACTGGTGCCAGGGTAAATCTTCTCCAGTCGGACGTTTGTGTAGTGCACTCTGAAAAGAACTTTACATTGTAATAAGCTGTGCCTGGCACATATAGCGGATGTGTGAACTAGCCTAAGGATCTGGTCCCATTGATCGCCTGAAGCTGGAACTCCTATCTCCTGCTCCCAGGTCTGCTTCAGAGTTGTTTGGTCAGGGTTGAGGGAGACAATGGAATTGTAAATCACAGAGATGGAGCGCTTTTGAGCAGGATCGAGGGTGAGCAGAGAGTCAATCAGAGACCCAGGCGGGTGGTTGGGGAAGTGTGGGTAGGCAGTTTGGACAAAGTGCCTGACTTGAAGGAAACGAAAAAAATGAGAGCAAGGTAATTCAAACCTGGCTGCGAGCTCTGTAAAATCAGTGAATGTGTTTTCCTTGTAAAGGTCTTTGATGTATAACAAACCTTTGTTTCGCCAGATAGTAAAGGTAGGGTCAGATGAGGAGGGTGGGAATAGATGGTTTTTAACAATCAGGGCAAAAGTTGAGGGTTCATTCAAGCCATAATGTTTACGAAATTGATTCTAGATTTTCAACGAGTTAGTAACAACAGGGTTCTGTGAGACGTTATGGATCTTAAGAGGGAGCCGTGCAGTGAGGAGGGACGATAAGGAAAAATTTGAAGACCGTGGTTCTGTCAGAGCCCATGATGGGTCTGCGTTGGCTCCCCTGTCAAGCCAATGACCAATTTTGTTAATATTGCACGCCCAATAGTATTGGATAGGATTGGGTAGTGCAGGACCGCCCTGCTTTTTGGGGAGTTGTAGAACAGCTTTTCTAATACGGGGCAGTTTATTCAACCACAGAAACGACGAAATTGTCGTGTTTCGGCCATAGTTGATTATCTTTGTCACATGTCCTCAATGATGGAGAAACCTGGAAAAAAATATGCCCTACACTCCCATTGTATGATTAAACCTCATTTCAAAAAAGAATAAAAGAGAAAAGATAACAAGGTCTTGTTTTTAATTCAATGGCTGAAAATGCTTCAGTCATGGGCATGCCTTGTATGAAAAAACATGTCTAATACTTTAGAATGCAAAGTAGAATACAACTTACAATATAATCCAATACACAAGCTCTAATATAAAGGTTTAAACAAACCCCTCATCATGACTACATGGTCCATTCATCTAATTATACCCATCCATCAGTTACTTGCCCTCCAGCCAGTTCGCCAGAAATTGATCACAGCTCCAATCCCTTAAATGTATTTCAGAAAAGTCAGATTTCTGCAGGATTAGTAGGCTGGGCCCAGGCACAGAACACAGTCACAGGTGAGTAAAGGAAGATATATTGTAGGGAAACAGAGAAGTGGAGGTGAACGGCAAAGAGGAGTTGGCTGACAGGAACAAAGGACACAGGAGCGATGGTGGATTGGGGTGCCAGGCCAAGCTGGACAGGATGAGAGTGAGTGGCATGGGCAGGTTTGAGTTGCCTTGGGGATTAGCAGGCAGGCAAGCAGACAGGGAGACATGCAGGCATGGGATGAGGGATGATCCTGAAGCACAAGGAAAAGGTATTACCGAAATGTATGTGCGAGTGCACTAGACTACCACTCAGATAAAGGCAATGATTTATCAGTGGATGTGAGGGATGTCAGGGCTGAAAAGCTGTGAACTAATGAACTGACTGAAGGCAGAAGTACATGCCGGGCTGATGAGGTAAATGAGCTGCAATCAAGGAGGGAGCCAAGAAGGGAGACCATGCCTACAAGCAGACACAAACACTGACATGCACATGGACACATGGATAGTGGAGCTCTGGACACACAGAAGGAGAAAACACAAGAAAATACTGGAGGCATAACTGTGGCCGAGACATCAGGAGAGAGGAGATAGGGGGCTGCCAGAGGAGCTTAGAATGAGGAAACACCAGTGAATCTAATGTGTCTTTTAAAGGATGGCATTACCCTTTCAAAGTGAAACTGTGATTGAACTATTGATTGGGGCTGCAAAACGATGACTGCTGTAAAGATTAATGCAGCATGAATAATTTTCAGCACTGTACACTTGTGGGAAGCAGCACCAATGTCTGGAATGTTATTCCTATTCTGTGTAAATCATTAAAAATGCTTGTGTGACTTTGTTTACCATTTCTTCATTTTCTTTTATTATCTTCTCATTTTTGGATTTTCATCTTGGATCATTCATTGACGGTTAAATATGTTTTAATATAGCAAATACACATATACATGAGGTGGACTGAATTGAAAGATCAGTATTTACATTTGCATTTATTTTTGTTACATTGCTATGGATACTGTCCTGTATGCTGTGGATAATGCAGAGAACCTGAGCTAAACACAGTCAATGCATTTCATAAGGTTGCACATGCTCGAACAGAGCTATTTGATGCCTCTGTCATTCCCTGGCCTATGTGTTCCATAGAAGAGAGCTTTGATGACAGTTTGACATTAACTTATGTAACTACTTGATACTACTTGATGTTTCCTGCATGGGTTTGCAGAAAATGTAGCAGCCTGTAAATTGAAATATTGACATATTCACACATCACAAATGTAACGGTCTCTCATCAAATCCTTTCAAATGTATGTTGGGGCTACATTAATTTGGTTCTTATGGAAGTATTCTTAACCTCAAATGTATATATTTGACATACCTTGTTTTTAGAGTGAATGGAGAAACTAAGATAAATCATTTTATTTTTTAAAAAAAAGTTTCCTCTTTCTTTCTTGGCGATGATATCATCATCATCTGATGATATCAGGCTGCCTGACAGACTACTACTAATTTAAATCCAGGTGGCTACTTTTTTTCTCTTAAAAATACAATATTAAGTTCCTGCTAATGCTAACCAAACATTTACTTTTGCTGTAGCTTCACATTAAAACTATTTAAGATGTAATATGAGTTGCCTTTTATTAAGTAATGACAGGAAACTCAATCATTCACCTCTGTGGGCAACAGTCACTATTTCTGGATTTCTGGTATAGCCAAGATTTAGCAATTTGATATAAGAGAATGATCTCTGTAAAAAAAAATAATAATAATACAAATAATAAAAAGATTTCAGTCATATGGTTGCTGGTGGGTTCCAAGATTGCAATTTGGCCAGTGCATTCCAGCAAAAGAATGCTAAAATGTGATCATTACTACCTGCATTGTCTATAAATGTCTCTGATACCAAAATCTACAGATTGAGTTTGCTTGTCAGTGATATTAGTAACTCTATCAAAGATGAGTCAAAACAAAAAGACAGTGGTTATTTTGGGCAGTTTGAAATATTACACAGAGTAATGGACAGCTACTACTTTCACTTCTTCTTTCACTTTGATTGGTCATGGATACTCACAGTGATGAAATCATTAAATTATTGCCACTTAAAAAAATAAATAAAAGGGCAGTAGTTTATTTTACTGCTCCCAGAATTCTGTGACTTTGTTAAACCATATTTACCAGTAACCAGTTAGTGATTTACTAGTAACTACAGATAATAGTGCAATAACATAAAAATGTCAAAACCAGTTAATGTTGGTTCATATTTCCTGCCAATCAGGACTGCATTTTACAGTTATCTTTCCATGTTTAACCATATAACCCAAATATCTGAATGACATTTCCACCACATTGTTTACACTTTCTGGACTGTTTGCCTCTGTGAAAGGAAACAGGATCAGTTAAAAAAATGAAACAAGCCCTTTTTAATGACTCCCTATCCTGACTGTGATGTAAGGTCATCAGATAGATATGATGTGGCCTTTACCGGGCTCAGGATAGTAAAGACAGCCAGGACACTTAGAGTCTACTCCAAAGGAGAAGAGGAGAAGACCGGACTCTCAGCATGAGTTGTGCTGTACAGTATAGCCACCGTACAGAAGTAGAGCATAATTCATTACTTGTGATGATTCTCTTGGTCTAGAAGTAGATGCCACAGACTCTCAGGGAGGAAGAATCCCTCTTTCTGTTAAATTAGCATGATAGTAATGGAAGCAATTGATTCATTTTAGGATAGGGAGCACTTGAAGGTGCACCATTAGCAAGCAATTCAGAATAAATCAATTTTAGCAAAGTGTTGTACTATCCATGTTAAGAAATATCCAAATTGAAAGCTGAAATAAAATTTGACTAAAATGTATTTTCAAAGGCCTCTCTGAGCAAACGCAGCCACCATTCCATCATCTAGAGATTCAATCCGAGTAAATAAGACATGTAAGTGGTCTGATATGTAACTATCATCGCTTATACAGAAATATACACATGATGTCATTTCTACTTTGTGTACATAGCTAACCTGTTACATAAATCATGTTTATATCATCACCCTTAACATTCACTGCACTATAATCTTACGGAGTATAAATGTTGTACTCATGCAGCGTCTCATGCAGCGTTCTTTCTTCAGTATTTTATTATTCATGACATTGTAGATTAACACTGAAAACATCAAAACCATGACATAACACATATTACTTTAGTTTTAGTCATGTTTTAATTTTCTAATGACAGCTTTGTACACTCTCTGCATTCCCTCAATTAGCTTCATGAGGCAGTCACCTGGAATGGTTTTCCAACTATAGAATTAGTTCCCATTTATGCTGAGCTATATATGTTCACTTCTTTTCTTCACAGCCCGACTAATCCCAAACCATCTTTAGTGCATTCAGATCGGGTGATTGTGGAGGACAGGTCATTTGGTGCAGCACTCCATCACTCCTTCTTGATCAGATAATCCTTACATAGACTGGAGATGTGTTTTAGGTCATTGTCCTGTTGAAAATACCAATTACCAAATACCTGCAAACCACATGGCATGGCATGTTGTTGCAGAAAGTTATAATAGCCAAGCTGGTGCCTCCATGTTTTACAGTGGGAACTACACATGCAGATATCATCTCACCTTCTCTGTGTCTTACAAAGACACAAAAAAATCTCCAGTGGTCTAATGTCAATTCATTATTTTTCTCGGTATAAGCAGTTCTCTTCTTCTTGTTGCTTGGTTTCTGGATTGACTGACCTTTCTGTCTTTATATATACAGTATATTCCAATGTAATAATTCCTATGTAATTGTGGAGATGAATATTGACAGTGGACGCCCCCTACGCCCCCTTCCTGACTCCTTAATTTAATTTTTCACCAACAATGTCAAAGCCATTTCATTGCACTTTTTAACAGAGAAGGATTGAAGCACTAAAGCCTTATATTTGTTGTACTTATAATATACAAAAGTATGCCTGTTTACTACTTTAGATTTATTCTTTATTGAATCCCAAGTCCACTTCACTCGCTTGGCCAGGGGTGCAGTTTACAGAACAAAGCTAAAAACTGACATACAGCCATAACAATGAATTTAAGCTATACATTAATGTCATACACATATGTAATTATAGTCAAATCTGCTTGTGCCTTATGGGTAGTGATATTTTAAGCCTATTAATTTATGCTTCACACAGTCTACAATTATTTTCCAACTGTCCTCCCTGCATTTGGCATTGCATTTGGCAGCTGCAACTGTGTTGCCTTTAGGCTGGATTATTTGTTTACCGTCTTCATATCTCTCTAATTTTATTGTTTTTATTGTTTGCTCTTCATTTGTTAAATGTGCTGCTCTGACAGTAGACTGCCAGTAGACTTGTCCATGGTTGCCTTTGGTCATATGCTGCAAACAGAGCCCCTTTTATGTGATAGTGCTCATAGCTGGATTGGGAAAACCAGTTGACTTTCTGAGTTGATCGCCAGATAATGAAAATACTGTATAAAATAAGATAAATAATACTGTATGTGGGTATGTTGAACTTGCTTTGTAGTACAGGCCTCTAATATAGGATTTTCTCATTATTTTCTGTTGATATAGAACATAGTGATGCTGATAAATCAAGACACACCTGTATGGATGACGGGAAAACTGGATACTCTTAGATACTATCACGGGCAGAAGTCACCATGGTTAGTCACCTTTGAGTTGCAAACACGTAATCTGCTTCCGTGCAAGATAACATAACACACAAAACATAAAGTGCATAAAACACGTGGATGCTGTTTTGCAGTTGAATGGACAACCAATATACACAATTTTATACACAGTAATAGGCTAAAGACAAGAAAAGCAACCTTAAGCACTAATTCCTAAGTTTGTGTGATGTTACCTAACCAAGCACGTGGTCTGAAAAATATGATAAAGTCAAAATATTTTGAAAAATCCTATCCACAAACATCAAGAAAATAATCTGAAATCACTCACATTTATTAGGCACACACTGGGCACACACTGTACTGTACATACATTTGTTAGGATCCAAGCATGCTGGCCTCATTTCAGCATAAACTAACCACTGTGCATAATATACTCCATTGTGATTTCTTTATTAGTTTTTTAAGATGCTCTTTATCTCCCACAGCTTTCCTAATTCACAAGAGTATGTTTTGCCAGTCTGTGTTAGTGGGTGGTATCACGTGAAAAATTGAGGTCATTGCACGTTTTCTAAATACAGAGGACAGTGTTCACCAGTAGTTTCTACACATGTTGCTATGCTCCTGCAGCTTTCCAGCAATGTTTGCCTGCTGATGTTGTCCTTGTGATTCTGTCTGTCTCATTACTGACTATGCAGTAACCCGACCACTGGATCTACCTGTTTGCATTGTCTGAATATGAATGCTTTCTGCTACCAGCTGTCCTGAACCTTGACATTTCTGACAGTGTCAACTACATTACGTGTCATAAAAGGTATTGCAGTCTTGTGTGTGTGCCTATCTGTCTGTGTGTGGGCCAGGTGGAGCCCACCAATCAGAGCAGAGCAAGCAACTGCAGCAGCTCCTGTGAGATGTGAAAAAAATGTCTGAAAGTGCCCCTCGAACAGAAAGGATTTCTGGCCAAACCATAGTTCCTATGTTCCTAAATTAGGAAACTGGACCTTTAGAGCGATGGAGAGAAACTATTACCACTGCTTTCCTCCAGAAATTTACCATACAGACATCAGCGTGGTATCAGTCTTATTCACAAGAAAGTGATAAAGCATATTTACTATTGTTGGTGTCACATGACCAATGGAGCGTAACTTGATTGGCTGGACGTTGGATGAATTGAGACAGGGATCTGTTGCTTCTGCCTGGTTACCCGGATGTTGAGTCTGGTTCTTTTTTGACGTAGAATTTTTTGAGACATTGATTTTTTTTTACACTGGATTTATTTTAACATTGAAAAAAAAAAAAAACACTCAGTGCTAAAAATTTGATGGCTTTTAAAATTCAGAGTCTTATTTTGATGCTGAAAAAATTCAGTATTAGAAATTCATATCGAGTCGGATAAAGTGATAACCAAATTCATGTCACTGAATATTTATAATGGATAAAAAAACAACACAAATATTGAACAATATTATATACAGTATATTTAAAGTTAATCTTGTTATCCAAGGTTTTCTCCTTGTGACATGTTTGTGCATTAATTAGCAATCAATTTGCCTTTGATGCTGTCCTGTTTTACATCTCTCATTAATTTTTACAATAATAATGATGTCTATCAAGTAGTAATATTACATATGCACTGCAGTTGTTAATTAGCAGTCCACACAGATTAGACATGTACCTCTCAGATTATGGTAAAGTGCTCGAGTCAAATCCTCTTTACTTCTTATTTCTTACTTCTCTTCTAGCCCATCAAAGAGGCATACGAAAGCAGGTCCTCAATGTATATAATGCTAAATGGAAAATGTCGGCGTATTCCTGCATAATATGCCTGAAGGTGAGAGCACAACTGGCTCTCTAATATTTTATCTATAGTAGTTTTACATATCTTTACCTTTGGACTGATCATTTCTATGCACACATGAATGTAATCAGTTGTTATACTGGAGCACAGAAGGTGAATGTTTTAGCAGGATCTCTGTAAATGTTATAGAGATAAGAGGAATATTGAAATTGAAGGCCATGATCAGTGAAAGAACTTAAACCTTTCCTGTTGTACATTTATCTTTACGCAGTGATCTGTAGCATTGCAGCAAAGCTGAATGACAGCTTCCATTAACATAATGAAAGTCTTTGATTATGAAAGTTCATCAAAACTGAGACTGAATGTACTCTATTATCAGGACTGCTGAGTTTCTTTTTTTTAATTTATATTTTTTCTTGAAACTATTGACTGGATCTGGGATGAAACTGAAAAGATTCTGGTACATACCCACAGTCATGCTACTAGATGATTTGGGGTTTGTCAGGAAAAATGTGTCAGCATGACAGAATAAGAAAACCAAGAAGCCAGGCATGTGAAATATGTACAATCAAGAGTTTGTGTCAGATATGAGTCATCCACGATTTGGAGAGACTGAAAAACCTATTCAAACCAGAGATAACATCAACCTTAAATGTACCAATAAGTATACTAACACGCGTCGTAATTCTTTTGTAAGCCAAAATCAGCCAATTAATTTTTACACATTAGATTTTTAAATGAAAGTTTTTAAATAAATACATCAAATGCAAATCTAAATTCATTCAAATGAAATTGTAGAAGACAAAAGGTGATTCGTGTAAAGAGAAGGATGAAGAATAAAAAAAGGCCCAACTATGAAATGCATCATCACAGTTCATTTGACACTTTCACAAGTGCAAAAAGGCAGATAATGATGATGAATTATGTAGACATTTTCTTTCATCTGCTGTCTGAACCATGTTCCAAACCAGCTTGAAGGAATCTGATGGTAATTAAGATTAATCACAACTGGAAGACCTAAATGCATACAGGGGAAAAAAGACTCATGCTTGATGTTATTAAACAGTGTCAAACTCTTTTTTTTCTAACATACTCCTGCAGGACCAACAAGCATCAAAGTGTGGGCCGAGGTGCTCTGTTTTGCAGTCTGACATAAAACAGGATTTCATGTAAGATCATGTTATGGCTGGTTTGTTAATGCTATTTGTTGTGTGGCACTGGGGAAATGAGGCCTGGTGTTATTCTATTTTTTATGTAATGTGAAACAGATTAATTATACTACAAACAGGATACATAAAACAGGACAATGATGTGTTTCGGCTGATATATTACCTGGCAAAATGAATAATCTGTTGTTTCCAAGTAAAGACTGGCTTCAGTTCTATAGCATTATCTCCCCTTTAACCTGAATATGTAGTGCGTGGTTGACTCTACAGCGCTAAACAGACACCAGTGACTGAGGTAGCTTTAGGCTACTAAAACACTTCAAGTTAGAATATAGGGGTGTCCAGATAGCTCACCTGGTAGAGCATGCACCCACCCGTGCATCAAGGATAAAGTTCTTACCGCAGCGACCTGGGATAGTTCAAGTTAGAATATAACAGAAATATTGAGGCTTTGGCTAAATATATACAAATTTACTGTTTACTATCAGCTCAGCATTATGTTTCCTAATGCAGTTTATGAACATAATTTTAGCAGGTAGGGCTGCATCAGAATCATTTGAAAAATTTGATTAGATATACTTTGTTATCCCCAAAGAGATGTTTGTCTAGCTGCAGTCATCTTTATTATGATACATACCAACAAAGGATAGATGTACTGTTTAATACATTGTACATGGCTTGTAAGATAACAGACAGACACAGACATTAAAAATGAGTGAAATCACAAAACCATAATATGTAGGGGATGGCAGTTCCTATTTCCATCACTTAAATGTGGTTTTCACCATGTTGCCAATTCTCTCCCTTGAGTGGACTATCAGGGTGCTCTACCGTGATACTATACCATATCTGATGATGCTGTCCAGTAGAATGTCAACATAATCTCAGTTCTCGTATCTCAGAAAGATGCATCATCGTTCCACCTGAAAATATGACATGATTAAAACACTGTGATATTTATAGTTAAAGAGCCTAGTCCCTGTTGACTCCTTTTTTGTCACAGGCCATCTGACATAACATTAGCTGGCAGACTTTCAGCCTCAATCATATTTTGATGTATTTATGGTGTGTGAGTTTAAACACAAATGCTATGATCCACGCATACAAATATTTAGTACAGACAGTGCATGTTGATAGCAAAGAATGATTAAAATAAGCCCAATATTAAAGCTGTCCAGATATTTTACACTGTATTAAATTACACTGCCTCCTGATAATAAATATACCTTGAGCTAATTTTAGGCCTCTGCAGTGTTCAGTGCTTTTTTCAAAGAAATAAAATAAAAACAAGTATAAGTATTCAATGAATTAAGCAAAAAATAGTCTGTATGTATCTGGTCCTTCTACAACAGTTCTGCTTTACACCTCTGCCTCTATGAGGCCAGCTCAAGACGATCAGCACAGAGGGAGCCCAGGGTGGAGGCAGACACAGTATGCTTTGCTTTGCTGGCAAACAGTAACATGTTTTGCAAAGCTTTGATGTCCAACTACCTCCTCTTCCATGGAAATGGTATGGTCCTCAGTGCATGGGGAGTCTGCAGGTCTCCACTGTATATCTCTATTCAGTGATTGGCATGTCTAGGTTCAAGTCTACATACTAATTATGAGCTGTTTATAATGTGCTCACAGTAGAAACGTACACTATCAAATGAATATATTCAAACCAGACATAATTTATACTGGGCAGTTCATTCAGCCACTGGATTATTTCACAGCTTCAGGTGCTCATTTGATTGACTCAACTGATTTATATATTTTGTAATGTATTCTACTGTACTTATTTATTATGTTCTTATGCTATACTCATACTAAACTACTGGTAGATTATTTCTTGTAACAATGCTTCTTGGCAATAAATGTTATACCACTGGAAAGCCTGATTATTTCCCTTTTAAGTGGTGCCACATTTGTAAGGAACATGCATTTGTGGGCTGCAACTATGAACAATTTGCCAAATGTTCTCTGAAAATGCCAAACAGCTTTTCTTTGCTTTTGACTTTTGTTTGGTGGATTGGATGATTGAAGTCTGAAGAACTAAGATATTGGCAATTTAATAATTTATTCATTTAATAAACAGGAGCCTTGGTAGCATGTGGAAGACCCATACTCAGCTACAACAGACTGGCACCTCCTCCTCATGCTGGGCACTGGCCTGGTCATACTCTGCTGTGGGATGGCATCCCATTGTTCACCCAGCATTTGTTATATTTATTCAGTGACGGAGATGCCGCCCCACACGATCACACTGCCTCCACCAAAAGATGTTACTCTATAGGTGCAACAATCTGCAAAGCATTTTCTGCATCTTCTCTCCACTTTGACCCTATGATCCAAGTGCTGTAGACAGAATCTGGACACATCGCTGAACACCAGCGCAACCGGGCCTGACGGTGAAGGGCAGTCATGGCAGGCCTCTGGGGGTACCAGAAGCTCAGAACAAAAGTCATTAGCAGCAGCAAAGAAAAGCTTCTGGCTTCATCCCACAGTCCAAAGACATGCACTTAACAGGTTGATTGGTGAATTGCCTGTAGGTGTGAATCTGAGTGTGAATGGTTGTTTGTCTCTGTGTGCCCTGTGATGAGCTGGCGATGATAGATAGGTATCTGTCTGTGTATCTCAGCATTGAGGACACCATTAATTCTGACCAAATCTCAAACTCCATTTGCAGAAATCCAGCCTCAAACTTGCATGCTTCACTGTTGCTTGCAGACGCTCATTACTGTACCGCTCTCCAGCCTTTTGGCGAACAAACTGTCTTTTGCTACATCACCCCTGTTCCTAGGTTTTCATGCATAGTTGAGTTGCTTGGCCTTGTTTCCATGGCGGAGGTATGGCTTTTTGTTTGCAACTCTTCCATGAAGACCACTTCTGGCCAGACTTTTCCTGACAGTAGGTAGGTGAAACTGGATCCCATTGGTTTCTGGACATCTTCTGATTTTGAAGGGGAATAAGCTTTCATCTGTTGATGTCAAGTTTCCTTGACAGCTGCATCCACAGTCTTCAGTGTTGCCTGTTTCTTTGCGCTTCTTCAACAACACATCTTGAACTTTATACAGTTTGCTTAGAAATCTTGTTGAAGTCTGTTTGATAACTTGCTAATGCAGTATAACTATCATTAGCACCTGTTTGGTAAAACTTGTTGATCATACACCTGAGTATAATCCGATAAAATTTTGATTTTGCGCAATTGTACCTTGATTATCAATCGAATAATTGATGCTGGTAAGTAACACCAAATATTGATTTGATTTCACTCACTTTGCATTTTGTAAATTATTTATGTATTATTATTATTATATTATTATGTATTTTTAACTTCTTCCTCCTTCTCTGTACTTAGTTCTGAATTTATTATTTATTATAATTATTAATTAATTATTAATATTATTATATTATGTGTCAAGAGACTTTGCTTTCTGTTTGAGCTTTCCAAAGTTGCAGATTGATAGACATCTGACTGCTATTACACTATACTATGACAATTTTTTAAAATTTATTTAGTATGTAGTGGATTTGGGAGACCATGACCACTTTTAGCTTTTAGCTTGGGGATGCCAACTTCAGCTACATCTGCATCTTACAAGCTGTATTTGTAGGAATGGAGAGCCAGAGGGAAAATCTCTCACCAGGAGTTGATAGCAACCTTTGAACACCTGTAAAGGTGAAAATCGACTTATAAGATATAGTTATTCTTTTTTTTTTAAGTTTAATGTGCTTTACGGGAGCCACTACATGCAGCCACTACAGTGCTCTTTGATATAACCTGTAAGGCTTCACCATCCACAAGAAGAATGACCTCACATTGTGAGAAAGTTTGAACCGTGCTGTTCAATGTGTGTGGGCAGGATATTTGTTCAACTGAAATGGAAAATATTTTTCTTTTTAAATGCAATTTGTGGGGCTTGTCCAGCATTGCAGCATTTAGTGCACTTTCTGAAAATGATGCACCCTGTCAGAAAGGTAAAAAAGCCAAGCATGAACACTAGTATGGATACAACTATAAACTGTTTCAGAGACAAAAAAAAAAAAACAAGTTAGAATACAAGTTAAATGTTTGAAAAAATGATCAGCTGATCACATTTTGTCTTTATGTTGTTTTCATTTTGTCTATTAATAAAAGAAGATTCTTTATCTTAATTGTCAACTCTATCTGTAGTTAATCCATGTTTCTGATGATGAGCTGTTTCTTGGAGAAAGAACATGGACACCATCTGACTTGTGTCCATGAACAAATGAACAAATGAACTGATGGGTACAGAACAACCACATCACTAATTCACATCTGACTACTGAAACCTTTTGATGTGCTTATCCTCCAGAATGGCACACTCTTTTTAGTGTGGGTTGCAGTGATAATCAATAAACAGTGTACAGCAGCAGTCCGTTGGAGCCAATGATACTCACAAAAGGAGTGCACGTTTAGAATCAAGAACCCGAGACACTGAATTAGTTGTGGCAAATAAGACAGCGGGGCTGCTTTGAATACAACCTGTACTATAAAAGGTTCTTAGTCCCATCTGGCAGCAAGCTGGAAGAGAAAACCCAACAAATCACAAAATGCACTTCAACTGCTTACATAAAATTCTGTTCTGAGATGATAAAAGAGGTACCAAAAGAAGCTGACAATACAAGCCTGGCGGTTGTGTTATGCTTCAGTAAAGCTGCTGTGGTCAGAACAGCCAGTACAAATACAAGGAGAGGGAATGCTAATGATATTCTTTGTGGACATTATTCGTCTGGTAGGTAAAATACTTACCTGGTAACACATGCCTTGTAAAGTTTGGACTTAAAAAGTAGTACCAAACTGTAATGGTTTTCTAACATAGGTAAAAAAATAAAAAAAATAGGTAGATGGAAAGTAAAAATAGAAATCTATAAAGGAAGTAAAATCACACTGATTTGCAGTTATGTAGTCATTAAATTATCCAGAGATTTATGTGGTATTAAATTAAACAAGCAAATGAAACACTTGCATGCTTCACTCAAAAGATTGTATTGCTGTTTTTTTAATGGATGGAAAAAAAGGAAACTAATTGTCTGATTGAGAAAATTTCTCAGCAGAGCTTTTTTTAAATAATGATTAAAAACATTGTGAAATCTTTATCGCTGAAAGAACTTATCAGTGAGATTATCTCACACTTGAAAGTAAGGCACTGACACTTTTATTTTGCTATGGTGCTTTGTGCCTGATCATCTACAAATTGCATTAAGGCTATCTTATTGTTTTTCTGCATACATTAGTGGGATATTTCTCCTTATGCTGCCATAAGCCATGACCGTACAGGAGGAGGTTTGACATCAGAGGAAAAACTGAATTCTTTTTCAACTGAAAAATAACAATGATGAAATGATATATTCATTTATGTGTTACTTCTGTCATGTTTACATTCTGTTCAGGTTTTCGTGTATTGTTTGGTGCTAAGCCAGTTCCATTTTGAGATTGCACAGTCTGCACTTTTTCATGATGTATGCAGACCTGGGCATTTCGCTTTATTTCATTTCATTCATTTTCCATAACAGTTTAGCCTCATCTGGGTCACAAACCCAAGCAGCAGCCAATCCCAGCTGACACAGGGCGAGAGGAAGAACAGGTTACCTGTTCATCAAAGGGCAGACACATAGATACAATTATTTATGCTCACACTTGACGCTCGCTACAAAATGAGTCAGTTTCTGTAAGCCCCCATATTAAAATGCCAAACTTTACAGCAGTAAAAAAATGTTTACAGCCTCATACAAAAAATAGTTAGAGGTGGTTTGTTTGGGTTCCATTCAGCCTGCCTCAGCTTCACCACACTCCATGTCTTCGTACCATTTTAGATTAGCCTGGAGGTAGCAGAGACAGGACTGCCAAGTTGTCAATGCACCACATTCTGAACGTCTGTCTGTCCTGGGAGAGGGATCCCTCCTCTGTGGCTCTTCCTGAGGTTTCTTCCACATTTCCACATTCTTCCACCCTGTTAAAAGGGTTTTTTGAGGCAAGTTTTTCCTCACTCGAACTGAGGGTCTAAGGACAGAGGGTGTCACTCCCTGTACAGATTGTAAAGCCCTCCGAGGCAAAATGTGTTTTATGACTTTGCGCTATACAAATAAAATTTGATTTGATGTAATTTGGTTTATACAGGCTGCCACTGGCAAATGTCAACACAATATTCAGTACCATTCTTATGTGGATGACATGCAAATCTATGTGATGAAGGCAATTTTCAATTTCGAAGTGCTAAATGTCCTAAAACTTTCTCCAGCTAAATGAAAATACATTAATTTTACAAAAAATGTGGCTTCTTGTCAAACATCAAACCTTGGTCTAATATTTGACAGTGACCTTTCATGTAAAGTGCTCTATTTATTGTTCTTAAATACCAGCTGAAGTTTAAAGGTGACCAGGTATTTGTGTTCAAGGCTCCTCAGCTCTGGATCTTCCTGCCTGTAGATCTGAGGCTGCAGAATCAGAAGCTCTTTTATATCACTTCTCAAACCTTTTTAAAACAAGATACTTTTTTATTAGTGCCAGCACACCTCTTTATTTATGATCATTTTTGGACTATTGAGTGCACCTGAATATAAGCTGCTAAATTTTAAAAAGAAAATAAATTTTGTACATATATAGGCCGCACTTGAATATAAGCCACAGGTTTTCATGTTGTAACATGAGATATTCACACAGAAAGATGGTATACGGAAGATTTTTTGTTTGTTTGTTTGTTGTTTTTAATTTAAGACACACTTGGTTTCAAACTGTGCCTGAAAATCGGCGGTACGGCACCAACACGGCAACAACACGGCATCAACACGGGATGCCAAGATTTTGTGCAGTAGCTCTATTTCCGTCTTTGACGGCCAGATCGATTGCCTTTAACTTAAAAGCTGCATCATATGCATTTCTTCGTGTGTTTTCCATGATGAGGGTGTGTGCATGATGCACAAAATGACGGTTCAAAATTAAAATCAAAACTAGTGTCTTCTTCTTTCTCCATGTCTGTCTCACTTTTGCGTTTACTGCTAGAAAGTGCCCCCCGGTGGCTGTTGGCCAGTAAAAATCTATAAATTAGCCGCACTGTTGTATAGGCCGCAGGGTTCAAAGCATGTGAAAAAAGTAGCGGCTTATTGTCCGAAAATTGCGGTACATGTCTTATTTGACCGCGGTAGCTCAGTCCATAGGGACCTGGCTTGGGGAGTTGGGTAAAGACGAAGAAAGAAGTGGACCAATCAAAATGCAGCGTGGACTGGTAGCTGGAAAGACACAACTTCAACTCTGGGACACTGCTGTGGTGCCCTTGACCATCTAACCCTTAACCGCTCAGTGCTGTACTACAGCAGACCCACATCACATCGATACACATCAAATTCAGCAGTATTGATCTGCTCAGACCTGAGCAGTGTGTAAATAATACTAATCAGAGTAAAAAGGGGATATATATATATATATATGTAGCCGGGTGGGAAACCGTGATAATTACCCAGGCCACCAGATGGCACTGTTTTCCAGTCGGATAACCTCTCGCGCGCTAAATGTTTTGGGAAATGGTCTTGAGAGAGACCCGGAAGAGAGACGCCACCTTGCTTTTGCTGCAACACAGACTCGCAGTCTGACTTTCTGGATTTGATGGACTGTTTTGTAAGATTTGCAACGTTACCACGTTGAAGTCGGAGAGCATGGCGTAGCGCCCTGTCGCCACTTTGTTTTGTGCTCCTGTCCAGAGAAGTACGTTAGTACATACACAAGTTCCACATTTATTGTAATTGTTTAAGACATGTGAATGTGATGTGGTTAACTGTGAATTTGTGGGCTGTTTGTGTTACAAGGTTGAGCCGCTAGAGATATTTTATGTTATTTTATTGCTTGCCCTAAGTACTAGCCTACATGTTCAGAGATATTTTATTGCTTGCCCTAAGTACTAGCCTACATGTTCAGAGATATTTTATTGCTTGCCCTAAGTACTAGCCTACATGTTCAGAGATATTTTATTGCTTATCCTAAGTACTAGCCTACATTTTTAGAGATATTTGCACTCTTTTGTACTAGTAGACTGACTTCTACAGTCATTTGAAGTTAGTGTTTTTGCACTAGAAGTTTATGCTTGTTGAGACAGATGAGATTTGTCTCGAGGAAGTCTTCGGCAAAGCTTTATTTTTGTTTATTTTATTACATTGGACTTGATCACCAATTTTTCTGTTCAGAATAAAGACCCCAAAAACAGATTTCTGTGTCCTGTGCTATTAAGTTTCGCCAGGCTACATTATATATACTTTTGAATCAAATAAGATACACTTACGCAACTCACGCCTATTCCATACTATTACCTTAAACCATGCACTTGCCAGACTTACAATTTTATCAATCATCTGTAATATTATGAAGAGTACAGTCCAGACCTGCTCTATATGGAAAGTGTCATGAGATAACTTCTGTTATGATTTGGTGCTATACAAATAAATATGAAATAATCTGTAGCTATATGGCAATGTAGACCTTTTGTCTCAATTTGTTCATAAATAAAATGTATACTGCACAGTCAGGATATTTTATACCACCAAGAGGACTGCAACCTGGGCACTGATGAGCTGTTTGTATGCCACTTTCAGATTGGAGAAGAAAATAAAGACCATTGAGCGGAGACATGGCCTTCGTGAAAGATGGCCTCTTACAAGTGAGTCCTGTGTACTCATCAGAAGTGCAATCGATGACAAAAAGCGGCAGAACTCACTGCAGGGCATCTATAGACTGGTCCTGGAGCGCAAGTTTTTATGTGGCCTTGTGAGAAAATCTGTTTCAGCTTGCTTCAGTACAATTTTGGGAAATGTCTGTGGAGAGTAAGTGAAAGAGGAGGCGATCAGGAGCTGCAATGGGAGCAGAATGGACATAGAGACTAAACTTCAGCAGCACTTGCAGAGTAGATGCAGCAGAGTGAGTCACCCCAACTTGTGGTTATATACTATATACTGTACATACAGTTTCATATAGAGAAGTTTGCAGACATAATTAATAATATTCTGATGTCAATGGTTCTTTATGAATAATCTTACTGATTTCTCTTTCCCTCTTTACAAACGTTACAAACCTCAATGTAATAAAATATTGTAAATGCAAGTGATCATTGTTACAGAGGGTTTGTCCCAGCAAAGTGTTTAGCTGAGATTTGCACTCCGGGACATTCAGAGTCTCCCAACATCTTACAGTAGTATTTCTATGATCCCTAAAAGCCTGAATGACAAAAGAAGTTTTAAGATTTCTATTGATTTTACTATTTGAGACTCCCATACACATATATTAGCAGAAACTAATTTCTTTTTTCAGTGTAACGACATTTTACAGCTCAAAATAATAATAATAACAAAATAATAATAATAATAATAATAATTAGACTCTTAAATAAATTAAATAAATAAATCTTAAATAACTTAGACTCTTTGCTTAACAAACTATAGGATGATGAAGTCAAGCTGGGTTTTTTGTTCTGTCCCCATGTCATGTCATTTCCTGTTTTATTTTGAAAGGTAACTCTCCTCTCGTTTCAGGTCACTTGCCCTTCCTCATGTGTCACCGGTCTGATTGTCTTCCCTGATTCCTGATTGTGTACCCCTGTTCCCCATTACCTTCATGTGTTCATATAGTCTGCATCTCCCTTTGTCTTGTTGCCAAAGTGTTTCGTCTCATGTTCGATCACCCAAGCCAGTCCCAAGCCTTGTTCACAGCCACAGTATCTGTTTGTGAGTTTTTTTTGTCCCTGCCTTGAAAGAGTGCTTTTTTTTTGTTGTTACTTTCTTAGTCTTGCTTTTGGTTCTTAGTGCTTAGTTCATTTAATTTATTGTCAGCCTCCCTTGGAGTGCTTTTCAGTTCTTGGTTTTTAGTGTATAGTATTGTCTAGCCTCCACCTTTCAGGAGAGTTTTTGTTTCTTTTCTGTTTATCTAGTAGTGGTTAAGTTATTGTTTTGTAGCCTATTGATTTTCCTCCTTGAGTGATTTTGATTTAGATAATTTTGCATAACCTGTATAGAGTTTTTTCCTCCTTAGGAGTGTTTTTTGTTTCCTTTAGTTTGGCCTTGTTCCCCCTTCTGGGAGACTCCTGTAGATTAGTTTTCGCAGCCCTTGTGCAGTATCACTCTTTCGAGAGTTTTTTTGTTATCTCCTAATAAATCTGCTCACTGACACCTCAGCTTCTGAGTCCTGTTTGAGTTCCGGCCTGACATTCAAAACATAGTCTCAGTACATCAAGTGCTCGTCATTTGTCTCCTGACATTTACACTCTGAAGAATCTCTGAATCTCCGAATTCCCAGTAATTTGCTTTTTATCACACTCTACTCTTATAATCTTATAATCATTTTTCCATTGGATAAATGAGAATGGGTGTGAATTGCTTTTTTTTTTTTAGCCAAATTCCTTTTGAGATTTAATTAATAAAGGTTTAAAATTAATGATGTTAAAATATAGTTAGATCTAATACTGCACTGTCAATGTCTTGTTGTGCCTTGTCATGTTTTTTTTTTTTTTTTTTTTTTTTTTGCTTTTGGCGATGTAGCACATTTCAGATTTCTGTCAGCAGTTAAACATCAGTATCAGCAAGGCACCTTCTATTCTCTATAACATGATTTTTTTTTTTTTAAATTGGAGCAGTTACGCCTCCTTATCGTCTTTCGGTGATATCGGTGTATGCTGCATCTGTTTGTTTATGGCTTTCAAATAAAAACAGGAATGGCTCCGAGCTCCTGGTGTCAGGTCTATGAGCACAAACTCAACTGTATTGAACTGTGTGTCTGTCATAACAGATGAAAATCTGACAGTTGTGTCATCATCCCTGTCAGAAACTAAAATGAAATGAATATTAACAGACAGGCACAAAGCATCACTGTGGTGACCTACTGCTAACAAACACATAGACACACACACACCCTGAACCTGTAAAATGCAATCATTTCTTTCTTTTTAGTTAGCTACAGTGATAGCCTCCAGGAACAGTACTGTATATTTAAAGCAACAACATAAAAAAGGTACTTATCTTCCAAGGTGCTTAACACCAGGATGTAGTAAAATAACAGTGAGTAAAAGTGAGTAAGTGAGTAAAATAACACCATGAGGCCGCTACTATAATAATAATAATGATAATAAAAAAGATGATACTTCTAGTAGTGACACAGAGTGCACATCAGACAGCCCAGTGATATCTGAAAGGCATATAATACTTCACAGCTTAAAGATAAAGCTGGGCAATAAAGATAAAATGTAAATTTTCATGTTGTTCTTCATGTGTGGAATGATCTCTAATCAAACTAACTCTCTAACTAATTCATCTAAACATTGTTACATGACGCCTCTACAAGCACAGCACCAGGCCATTCATTTAGTTACATCAAGATACATCAAATGTGTGAGGCACATTAATAACTGATCACCTGACTACTGTATATTTTTCCTCCCTCTCTGATTAAGGATAATATATTTTTGTATAAAGGATGATCCTATGAAATATGCAAATCAAAGATCCTTTGAGCCTTCATGGGGTTGACAGCAGTTGGTGATTATTTTATGTCCACAGAGGGTTAAATTTATTCAAGCTGAAGGGGACAGATCTTCCTCCAGCTTGTATGGAAGCCCATCCTTTCAAGATTTTCCAGCCATCTAGTTACATTGGACAGGCCATCCATCTCTCCATCTCTCTCTGACTGCTTTCCTCTCTGCCCGTGTCTGCGTGAGATGTGAAAATCTTTAGTTTCCCTCCTGGGAGCTGAGCTGAGACTTTGGACTAAAGTGGAAGTTGCTGTTTGCTCTTTGTTGAGGATCAAGTTCAAGGACTCAAAATAGTGGTGTGAAATAAGCAGCTGCTTCAGCTGGCTGAAGATAGTTATTGGTAAAGGATAGAGAATGTGCAACAGTAGAATGAGGAAGGGTGGTTCACATGTAGGTCTGGAGACATTTTCCTTGTTGTATGGACACACTTACACACTTAAAAGTTAACTGTGCACTGTGTCATCAGAAATCACTTTCCTTTGACCTTCTGATGATCGTTTCATAGACTGAGCACTCAGTTCTTGCTTTCTCTATCTCACTCTTCCCGTTTTTTTCTTCCTGAACAGCATATAGTTACATCTGTTCTGAACAATATTATAAAATGCAGTTTTATTTGATGTTGGGGTGGCATTGTTTAGAAATCAGCTGTGTTGGTATTACAGGTTGGAATTTCTGTGTGTTTACTTGTAGCCAGGTGAGTAACCAGGAAACAGAAATAACAGATATTTTGATGTTAAAATACAAAAATATGAAACAGCTTGTTTTAACATTTATTGTTACATACTGTAAATGTATATTTGGAAAAGGAGAGAAACTTTTGAAAACACATTTAAACATTTTGAATGATCATGCTGAACATTTCTATTTCACTAATATAACAATCAGTTATTCACTTGAAAATGTTATGCTGCTGTTAATCACAAGAGGCAATATTAAAACATCTTGCACTGGAGATATGTTAGGAAGAGCTATGTGATGATTATAGGATGAGTATATCATGTCCATAACATGCAGTGACTGCTGAGATTTGCTGATATTATGCGTCAACTTCATGGATATTCCCTTAAATCTGTTGTGTAGCCTTTGATGGACCTTCTCAGGAGGACTCAGACGGATAGATTTGATGTATATTTAACATTTTGGGTAAGGTCCAGTTGTGTTTTCTTCTGTACATCTGTCTTACAGTGAAGACAGTGAACCAGATGACAGTTATATAATGTTGTTACAGTACATTGCACACCTTTTTATGATCGCTTAAGCATGAAACATGACATTAAGGTAGCAGAACACCTAAGGTCTTTTGCAAAACGAGACACTTTGTACACAAATCTAGAAAAATCTGATATTGTCACTGTATGGCACAAATACAGTCGTGATCTGATTCTGTTTGCACCAGCAAGACACTGCTATGTTGTAAAACAATTTTCATTTTTACATTTCTACTTTTCAGTTTTTATAATCTTGATTCAATTTTTCAGAGATATTAATATAGTAAAGTACATTAATATATTGACAAACACAGTGATTAAATGATTTATTTCACTCCACATTATAAAATCAGTCAATACATCCATACATTTCTAAAGGTTGCAGTTTGCAATTAATCAGAAGACAACAACAGAACGTGATATTTCTGAATACAATATAGAAACAACAACAACAACAACAACAACAACAAAAAAACATATCTGAACATAGCACTTTGTCCACATCACAGGCTATGTTGTTGCTCAGAAACTGAGGGAAGAATCTGAAAGGCAAATCATTCCTTGCACACATCCTGCATAAATGTGTTTGCAGACTTCCTCCAGGGATTGAATGAGGGGTATTCTGACATAAAGCTGGAGTTCACTAGAGAAAGAAGAGTATAGGGGGGGATTGTGATGCTGAGGAAACCAGTTCAGGACCAGGACAATGTATCTCCTTTGCCCTGCAACCATTTGATCCTCTGCTGTCACAGTGTGGGCCATGTGTCATAAGGGCCTTATTCTACGTGATAGCAGCAGACATGTGACGCTACAGTACCATCATGTTGGATTAAAACACTTTAAAATAGGTCTGTGGCTAATGTTTGTCCATTTTCTTATTACTTTTATCAGGTTAAACCCAGCCTTGTATATGAATATAAATTCAAGTGGGACTGCATCAGCAATCTGGAAAAAAAGGATTTGCCCCAGGATATTTGTTTGAGTTTCTCTGAAGTGTATTGCATTATTGGCCCAAACTATGTTTGCCATGTTTACCTCTCTCTTGTTCCTCTAAGAATGGGACATTCTTGACTCAGTCCTAGATGGACCATTCAAAATACATGTAAAATGTGACAGGACGGTATACAAGGCATTGCTTCGAACATCAATGGTGGAGGGCAAACAGTAGGCTACATTGTACTGATTTTAATGTAGAGAGTAGGCCAAAGTTGTTTTTCACCTTTGCTGTTGTCAAAATGCCCAAACTACTGCAGCATATCTGCTGAGACTAGGCTGAACTTTCTGTCCATGGTCTACAACATGGTCAACCAGTGTTGTTTGGATCTCAATGGTCCTTTTTTGTGCACATCCTCCTCCAGGTGCTCCTTCTTCTATAATATAATATATAATATAATATGTTCATTTTAATAATAGCAGACAGGGACAGATGTGGACTGAGGTTTTGCTTTTTGAGTGTGTCGAAAGAAATCATCGAATCCAGTTGAGATGTTTGCTGTGGTGGTGTGTTTATTAACACAAAGGGTATCTGAGCCAGTGAACTGACCAGGAGCAAATGAGGAGAAACTCTTTTCTACAAAAAACAGCCATGGTTACACAATATGTAAATGGGGATGAAGCAAAAGGTGGGGAAGGTAAGGGAAAGGATTGGGCAACAAGGGTAGAGAGAAAGGAGGGGGGTAGGTGACAAGGGTAAACACTTACATGAGGTCTGGAAGTTCGAGGCAGACAGACAAAAGGGCAAGAATACACATTTGGTATGTTAGGAAGGTTCAAGACCTACAATGAGGTTGGGGTGATTTCTAGACATTGCTTGGTTACTCAGGTAGGAAGTCTACACTGCAACCAATGTGTATTACCTTGATCAAGGGACCAGCCCAGTAGGGGTTACAGGTTGGGCCCAGATGGACGCTGATGATAGATGTGATACTGAGTGTCAAAATCGATTTAAAGGTGAGTTGGTGTTAGATTGGGTCAGCTGGAGACATGCTCTGTAAATTGTTTCAATGTCCGCCAACTAATGACACTCAATGTGTTAAAGTTAACTAGAGTGGTCAGCTACACGGAAGTCCCTTAGAGGGCTTACTGGTGTGTATAGTTTTTCCAACACAGATTAGATTAATTCAGTACCACTCACTGCATTACCCACCCACCTGCACATTCTACTTGGTGTTCACAGTAAAACTCCATTCAATCTTGGTTTGTGTTTGCAATTTGAGTCCTACATTTAGCTTAACACAAATGACAGCTACACTAGCTTGGTAAATAGTGACATAAATTGTCTAACTTGGGTTCTGTCCAATCACAAACCACAAGTGTTGTCCCACCCTTTCTATAATGTGTAATGTGGTGTTATTTGAAATGAGGTTGTATGTTCTGAAATGCTGTTGTTTTTTGTGAATGTTTTTTGACGCTCAGGGTCACTAAAGGATTTCACTACTATATATTTTGTTATTTTATCTCACAATTTCCAGCATGTTTCTTAAAGGGTAACTGAGAAGCTTCAGGGAAACTACTGAACATCTGTTTAAAAACTAAACAATTTCTAAAGAACTGACTCTGACTCTGACTCTGGCCCTGTCACATCCATACATTAAGTAGCTGTTAGTGTGTGTGTGTGCTTGTTTCACATAGTCAGGCTTGTGGTTTCCAAGCAACCAGGGTCAGGCACCACCAAGAGCAATCAAGCGCAGTTGTGCGGATGTGCCCTCTCCCTCTGACCCTTGAGAGATACAGAAAATCTCTAAATGAACCTCCTAGAACAGGTAGCCACAAATGCTAAACTGTGTAGCGTAACTAAAAGCTGAAATGACTGTGAGCATCCTTATCTTGTCAACCATAGGAATGCTGAGTTTCAGTGCTTAAAGTTAAAAAATGTGACCTTGGGAGATAGAGAAAGAAAAGGTGCCCCGTGCTCCTTTGGGAAATTTCTCCTCTCCAATTTACATGGGAATAGATAGGACAGTGGGTGTGTGTTGCTGACGCATCAGTGTGTCTCCTGCCAAAAGTATAAGTCTGAGAGCTTCAGCAGTGATATCACTGCAACCCCATCAGATTTTCCTATGTTTCTATCGATAAAAAAAAAAAAAAATACAATTTATGAATTGTTTCTGTAGAGTGACATTTGTGGCCTCGAGAGCCGTTTACAAATTTATTTTTCGACAAATTTTTCTCTCCCTCTCCACTCTAGTGATGATGTTACGTACCCTAGCTCATGAACATTCCTCCAATACACACCCATTCATTTTTTTGGCATAGTTTTTGGCGATTTTTGGCAAATCCATTTGGCAAAACGCTTAGAAAAGTCATAGCACACCATTCTTTTTGTGTATGTGCGACCAAAACTGCAGGAGGAGTAGCGTGCCGAAATTCCTGGGAATAGAAGTATGGGGAATTGTAAATAATTATAGTAAATAGTGTGCCTTGCAGGCACACTAAATAATAGGACAGCTCGCTGCAATGATAGTATATAAAGGTGGCATTTAAACAGTATTTTTCATGATGGTTAACAAATATTTCAGTGCTTGACAGTCAAAGAAATAAACATATTGTATCTTTGAGCACACCTTCCAATTCCACAGTCTCTCTTTATTTTTGTCACTCTTTACATTACAGATTATTATTAATAATTATTAATTGCAAAATATAAAATAACACAGAAATAATTATGGTAGGCCAGAAACCACTACTGAGGGAGTCAAAGAAGAAGAAGATAATTGCTTAAGACAAGGGATGGACAGTAGACCAGTGGAAATCTATACTTTGGTGTGATGAGTCCAGATTTTAGATTTTTGGTTCCAACCAGTGTCTTTGTCAGATGCAGACAAGGTGGGTAAATGGTATCTGCATGTGTGGCTCTCACCATGAAGCATGGAGGAGGTGTGATGGTGTGGGGGTGTTTTGCTGGTGACACCGCTGGCAATTTATACAAATACATTCAAGGCACACAGCATACTGTATTAACATACCATCTGGCTTGCTCTTCCACTGAGTATTATTTATTTTTTACCACGACAATGACCCAAAACACACTTCCAGGCTATGTACAGGCTATTTGAGCAACAAGGAGACAGATGGAGTGCTGCATCAGATAACCTGGCCTCCACAATCTCCCACATAAACCCAACTGAGATAGTTTGGAAGGAAGGAAAAACAGCCAACAAGTGCTCAGCATATATAGGCACTCCTTCAAGACCACCTCTTGATGTTGACCAAGTCAGCCAAGTCAAGTCGAGTGTCCAAAGCTGTCATCAAAGCAAAGATGGCAACTTTGAAGAATCTAAAATATAAAACATATTCTGCTTCGTTTACAGTTACATAATGTTACATAATCATATGTTTTACTTCACAGTAACACCTACAATGTAGAAGGTGACAAAAATAAATAAAAACACTGAATGAGGAGATGTGTCCATACTTTTGACTGGTACTGTATATACTGTCAAAAAGGCAGACCTTGATTACATGTGTCCAAAGAGGTGCAAGGTTTTCTGTCACTTACATTGATAAGAAAATTGCCTTTAACTGGCAGTTGAAATGAATCATGTGTCAGGTAGTAATTTTCCCTATTTCAAAATGACGAGCTGCCTTTAACATTGCAGTATGATGGACAGAGGATAAATGTCTGTCAAGGTCGAACAATGTTCGGTCGCCAAGCTTTTCACTGAGGCTGCTGTACATGGGTGATGCTACTGTACAAAACAGCCATTCAGACACAGCAAAACATGATTCGCTGAGAGGAAGAACAAAGAGCCACTACATGCCTCCTCCCTGCTTGTTTTGACAATATTATGTTCCTTTAAAGTATCCCATCAAATCTAACGCTGTAAGAGCAAGCCGGTTTCCGTGGCAACACCACGACACACAAAGTACCCTCATCCCATTCAGCTCTAGACTGGGATGGTGAGCAGTAGCAGGCATGTTCCTGATGAGGCATGTGGAGCACAAGAGACCGCACCCGGTGAGACACAAGGAGGCTAACACCAGAGGCTAACATCATCAGAAAGCTGCAGCACCCTCACATAGTAAGATGCAGCAATGCCTTTGTGAACTCAGAGAATGAGTACATTTAAATACGGACATAGAAGTACTGCAACAGCGGCACATTAGAAGACAAAATTGAAGACAGGAAACAGAGGACACAGTGGCATGCTACTAAAATACCACACAGGGACATCAGAACCTCTAATCTGCTGCTAACAAAACAAGGCATTGTGAACTTAGAGGACTATCCAGAGTCATGACTAACATAATTCCTAAGCTCTTAGCCTCCACATATCTGGGCTCTTGGTGTTCTGTTGTACTGCTACCAGCTGGCAGTGCGGTTGGATGCAGTGACCATGCCGGGTCTCAAATTTTGGTAATTTGGTACTTGCTAATGTGCATTTGAACAACTGATGCTCATGTGTACAAGAAACAGGAAAATAAATCGCAGATGCTCAACACACTATGCAGGCTTGGTCTGCTACAGGACAGCAGGAGGACAGGTATCCGAGCTAGGCTGCTCATAAACATCTGTGCACTTGACAAAGAAATAGACTATATCCGATGGCACCAGACTTCCCAAATGTGAGTTCAGAGACTGTTTTGTTTGTCTTCATGGAAATCTGGCTCAGCAACACACCCAGATGAACTGTTTAAACACTCACTCCCACACCGAAACACTTATTTCACTGTGTACTATGTATATGGTTGAAATGACAATAAAACCCACTATACTTGACTTGAGATATGTTCTCTCAGACCTCAGTTTGCAGCCACAAACTTCCTGAGTGTGCTTTACAAGATCACCAAATGACAGCATCTTCTCTCTGATCTGAAGTATGCTCCACCTCAACCCAGAAAATAGGTCAAATGCTGCCTGGTTACTTAGCAATGCCCAAGATCACCAAGAGTCTCACAGACACACAGAGAGTGACAATGTCTCTGTGACTGAATCTGAAGTGTAGAGCTGTGACACTTATATATGGATAAAAAACACAGACATATACACCCCGCACTACGGCCATATCGATTTGGAGGAAAAGGCCACTGTGACTGCCACTATCCTGAAGGCTTAGATCACAATGGAAGGGTCTGTCTTGAAGAGGACAGTGAACACTCAGGGTCCCTGATGAGGAGCAACTCTGTTTCCAATTGGTAATGTATAGTTGAAAATGTAAAAGGAAACATCAACATCAACATTATCAGTGCTGGAAGAAGCAATTGCATTCTTAATTAAAGGTACTCATACCACAGTGCAAAAATACTCCTTTCCCTCCAAGTTTTTATTAAGCAGAAATACAGAAGTATCATCAGCAAAATGTAATGAAAGTACCAAAAGTAAAACTACTTATCCTGACTAGTTATTTTATTATATTGCTTGTTATTAGACTATAATTGCTAATATAAAAGTGCATACCTATAGTTTTACTGTTTTAGCTCCTCCCTGCTTTATTTGAGGGGTAGTATTTTTTTTTTCTTCCAGCACCATTTTGCTAGAGAAAAAACACTGACGGACACTGATTGACTCCAAAATGGACATACATAATGAGTGGGATGTTGTATCCCAAAAAAATGCTGAGACCAAACCCTTGCCTGAATCACAAGGCTGCTGGGGACAGCTTCTTTGTGTGACTTGGTCACTTTAATTTCTCAACACTGACAACGAATGTGGTACACTACCTTACTGTTTTACCTCACTCTGCCAAGCATAACCATCACTTATATCACAGGCAAGATGCACCATAATAACCCATTCTTTTTTTCTTTTTAAAGATTTTTTTTTTTTTTTTTTGGCCTTTTCAAGCTTTTTATTACTGATAGAGACAGCTGAAGACTGACAGGAATGCGAGGACAGAGAGACAGGGAATGACATGTGGGAAAGAGCCTCGCACATGGGGTGGCTGCTCTACCAACTGAGCTAAACGCTGCCCCATGATACCCCATTCTAAATGAAGACAATAGAATACAAGTAGTTAACAATAATTACATTTTCATGTTAAACCTAAGAACAATAAGGTAATCTACAAAATAAATATTCACAAAAAATAATCTCATCTTACAGTAATGCATCTCTTCTTAAGTGACTGATGTGAGTAATGTAACCTAAATGTTTTGTTTTATTTGGATGTGGTCATTGATGGGAAAGCCACTTGTTGCACACGAATAAAAGTGCAACTCAGGAGTGAAATAGAAAACTCCGAGCAGCAAATGCTTCAACCTGCTTTTCACTAACTCTGTCCCCACCAGCAGGCAATTATAGTTGCAATGAAGTGCAGTTTACTGTTTTGCTTTACAAGATTTCTTGGTAATGCAGTCTTCAAAATTCAAACATTTCATACTTGCTGCCTTTTGAAGCCACCAGCGTGTGAAATTACCTGGAGAAGCTTTAAAGATAAAATGCATTGGATCTTTTACATTCAAATAACCAAATAAAATATACAGGGAGAGTACTTCTACATTCACCATCTGCAGGTGGCTTTCAGACACGGTTTGTCTCAACCATAGGCTATTAAGGGAGACAGCTCATCAAGATGAATAAAAAGTGTCGATGGACCAGCTAAGTTGAGGGAAGGATGGACTAACAAGACAACTCCTGCCAAGGTGGAATATTGCATATAAAGTATAAGTCTGAAAACAGAAAATGCATAAAAACATTTCATTAGATTTTTAGAAATTTGTTATTTGCTCAAGAATTCAGGAGGAAGCTACATTCACTCCTGGTTTAATAAACCAATCTCACTCAGTTGGGCACTAAGGAGCAGCTTCTGAATGTGTGCTTTTGCATATTTGATCATTAATTAATTTGTTATTTGAATTTAACACTATTTTGTAGTGCAGTATGCAAACACAATAATAAATGCAATTTGGCTGGTGCCTGGAAAAGATGGAATCTGTTTTTTCTAACTTTGGCAGCTATGTTGATGCAACACGACAATGCTGCCCTCCTGCATTTTTTTTACTAACGGGGAATTTTTGAAACAAACACGCCAAGAACACACTGCCAGTTTTTAAGGTACACAGGCAGTAATATTTATACCCTGACAGAAATGGCTTTCTACACGTTAAATCCCCATTATGAATGGAAAAAAACAAACAAAAAAAAACAAAAAAAAAAACTCTTAGTCACCTTATACAAGCCTCCAAAATAAAACATAAATCAAATCATATTCACAAAGAGTATATTTAGTTCTAACCTTCATGAAGTTAGGATATATTGTAGGAGTGCTGTATTTGTGCAGACTGATTTACCTAACAGGTAAATGGACTTTTACAAATGGATATTTACAGTGGTGGCCAATATAATTAGAACACTTGGCATGCTTAAGAGGTTTCAGTTGTTTTTGTTGAATTGGTCATTTAAATACCCATAAAACAAATTAAATATCTATAATGTTATCATTATGCTCTATGAACCATAGCATAGAGCCATCATAAGGAGATTTAGGTGATTTTCCTTAAAAAAAACAACAAAAAAAACAACAAAACAAGCTAGGCCTGTGTCTTGAGATGCAGTCCAAGCACTGTAAAGTGCGCCTTAGACCACCATGATGCCACCAATTCACAGCAGAACCAAAAGGGCAAATGTAGAAAAAAGAAACTTTCAGACAGACAAGTGAAGCATCTCAAAAGCAAAGAAAGCCCTCACGAGAACTGTGTGACAAGATCAACGCCACAGTGACTAATGGTACAACAGTGTCTTCAAGAACTGTGTGTCAGAAACTGGGTGAAGGGCTTGTTGCAGCAAAGAAAGCATTACTGAAAGAGAAAAATGTGAAACACCTGGACTTTGCAAAAGAACACAATAAATGGACAAAGGAAGATTGGTATAAAGTGTTATTTGAAGTTTGAACAGTTTGGCAACAAGCGAAGAGTGTATGTTGGATGGAGAGAGGGGAAGAGATATAAAAATTAGTGTCTCTTGCCAACAGTTAAACACAGAGGGGGTAGTATTATCATGTGGGCTGCCATTGGAGTCTCAGGAACAGGTGACTTAGTGTAGATTGATGCTATCATGGATAAGACAGTATATCACAACATTCTGGTGAGACACAGAATAGCATCTAGAACAGGCCTAGGCAAACTGTTCTACAAAGGGCCGTGTGGCTGCAGGTTTTCTTTCCAACCAAGCAGCAGCACACCAGACTTGACTCATTTAATCAACTGATCTCAGTCTTTAGAGAGCTGATTGGTCAAACTGTGTGCTCTTGGTTGGTTTGAACAAAAACCTGCAGCCACACCGGGCCTTTGTGGAACAGATTGCCCAGGCCTGATCTAGAAGTTATCTTATTAGGCCTGGATTTATCTTCCAAGAGGACAATGTCTATAAACATGTGAAATGACATGTCAAAATGTCTGAACTACCTGTGACAGGAGGAATCTGCTGGAACACTGAAAATGATGGACTGGCCCCCCTCAAAGTCCAGACCTCAACCCCATAGAGAAAACTGGATAGATCTATTGTACATTCAAAGGAAAGCCTTTGGCTTGAGTTGCAGAAGGCATGAGATAACATTAGTGTTGAAGTTCTCAGGAAATATTGACACAATGCCAAGAGAGACGTGCTGCTTTAATTGCTGCAAAAGGTGGACATAATATTGAAGTGAAAAGTGGATAAAATCAGTAGAACTCACTTCATCTGATACTTGTATGTGCCAAACAAACTAACCAAAGTACAAAAAAATATGGCCTTGCTCAACCTTTCTCTGTGAGAAAAGATAAAGGAAACAAAAGGCCTGATTATCCTGTCTACAAATATCTGAAAAGAATAAAAATACACCAGAGGCAACAACCCATAACCTAATGTGATAACAATTACTTTCTAAGTGCACGAATATATAGGGTACCCCAGTCTTACCTACTAATTCTATCCCCCACCACAAACCTTCAGAGAGCAACAGCAAGTCAGAGTGCCAGAGCAACACAAGAGAGAGGCTTTTAAAAGGTGTACAGTCTCCAGCTCTTCTGAATCTATACACGTACAGTAACAGGTGTGAACATTCAAATGCCACAATTCAAGTGCAGTTGAGTTTGGACATGGAATCATCTTCCTGTTGAGAAACAGGGTGAAACAATTAGAACCATGTGCCACTACAATTAATAAAACAAAGAACAAATCTATATATTGAAATAAGAAGCCACTACTTAGATGGACATAATGAATAATTCACTCATGATAACTTCAGATAGAAACAAGTGCTCTCTTCTTTTCAATCTAACCATTGTTGTACAAAAAGGATTTTTGCAGACATGTTCTGACAATATTCTTTTTGATGTTGATTGAAATTGTGGGCTTGCCCATTATGCAGCAAAAAACATTTAAAATGCAACTTTTTAATCCAAAATAGGACAGTGACCAAAAGAGGCAATATTTCTAAATTCACTTTCTTTTCTAAAACCAGAGAAGTGCTGTTCTCCCTTATTACCAATTAAATTAAACCACTGATTCGCAGAGTTCTCCTTGGTCCTCTACTACCAGACAATTATAGATAGGAAAGTTCTTTGTGGCTCAGAGTGAAAGTTCTTCACTCATGAAAGATCTTTGATCAAGTAAAGACACTGGCGCATTAAACCTAAACAGACAGTTTCCAAAACGATAATGAATGAAACTAACTGACTGACCAAATTCACAGAATGAATGGATAACTCAAAGTGAGCATCAGTACGAGATAAAGTAAAAGTAGAAACAGCCATTTGTGTACACTGCTACTTTTGTACAAGGAGAGCTGGGGCCTAGTGATTCTGTGTATTTTGTGATCCTGGATGTCATTCTGTCCTTGGTTTCCTGTCCTTTTAGTTTAGTTTTGCCGTAATTTTATGATCCTTTACCTGACTGAGGTTTCAGCAAATGATTGGTCCTGAAACACACATCTCATTGTAATCTGCATTTCACTCCATTCCACCCTTCCGTCTCCTTAAATTGTCCCCTTGGATCTGTCTTGCATCCCCACATAGCCTTTAAGTTGTATGAAGGGCACACTAGTCCTTGCCCCCTCTGTAATGAGCTATTGGTGCCGCTCCTGGCCCTTGTCTAGAATTCCTAATGATTGGACTGTATGATGGTTAGTTCGAGGAGGTGGACCCAAATGCAGACCAAGCGGCAACCTCTGTGGCTCTGAAGTAAAGACAATTCAGAGCTAAGAAAAGCAGGAGCATGAGAAGCATAACAAAATAAAACAGGAAACTCTAAATAAGAAACTCAAAACCATGACAGGCCCGTGTCAAAATTCAGTCACTCCTATATTCACTCCTATATTCACTTACCTATATTTAATCATAGACAAGATGTTAATGTTGAAACTGATTCTTTTTACGTCTGCTCTGAATTCAATGCCTGCAATACAACATTCCACAGCTAAACAGGTTCACTGGCAACAGGTGATCATGACATATGAAAATAAGTCATTCACAAGCAAAGATGTTGTGAGTAACCAGGTGGCTCACGATTGTGAGAAATGTAGTGATGTCAAATCAAATCAAATCAAATTTTATTTATATAGCCCAAAGTCACAAAACACAGTTTGCCTCAGAGGGCTTTACAATCTGTACAGGGAGTGACACCCTCTGTCCTTGGTTCGAGTGAGGAAAAACTTGCCCACAAAAAAACCCTTTTAACAGGGAAAAAAGGTGGAAGAAACCTCAGGAAGAGCCACAGAGGAGGGATCCCTCTCCCAGGACGGACAGATGTGCAATGGATGTCGCGTGTACAGAACAAATCAACACAAACATATTGTACAATTACAATGAATGATGGAATGACAATGAATTACAATAAATGATAGGATGATTACAGTAGCAGTGGAACCTGTGATAGAGATAGAGAGACACAGATGCACAGCAGCAGTAAATCATTAACTAACTATAAACTGTAGTAGAGATATGGTAGCAATAATGACAGTGATGCTATATATAGTGGACGTCAGCATACGATGGTATCTAAATGGTGCCATGGAGATCTTTGTATGTAAGGAGAAGAATTTTAAATTCTATTCTAGACTTAACTGGTAGCCAGTGCAAGGAAGCCAGAATGGGAGAGATGTGATCTCTGATCTTGGTTCCTGTCAGAACACGTGAAACACGAAATTTGTTTTATGTGGACGTTAAAGGACAAATCCTGATGAAGAACAACTCCAAGATTTTTTACGGTGGAGCTGGAAGCCAGAATGATCCCATCTAGGGGACCAAGGTAACCAAGTCTCCGGGAAGAGAGTTTCTGAGGTGTTTAGGTCCAATTACAAGAACTTCAGTTTTGTCTGAATTCAGCATCAGAAAATTGTAGGTCATCCAACTTTTCATATCCTTAAGGCATGCTTGGAGTTTAGTTAACAGTTGGTTTCATCAGGCTTGATCGACAAATATAACTGGGTGTCATCAGCATAACAATACAAATTAATGGAGTGATTCCTAATAATGTTCCCTAGAGGAAGCATATATAAACTGAATAGAAGTGGTCCTAGTACAGAACCTTGTGGAACGCCGTGACAAACTTTGGTGTGCATGGAGGATTCATAATTGACATGAACAAACTGAGATCGATCTAAGAAATATAACTTAAACCAGCTTAGGGCGATTCCTTTGATACCAACTTGATGCTCCAGTCTATGTAAAAGAATTTGATGGTCAATGGTGTCAAATGCGGCACTAAGATCTAACAGGACAAGTACAGAGATGAGTCCTTTGTCTGATGCCGTTAGGAGGTCATTTGTGACTTTGATGAGTGTGGTCTCCGTGCTATGATGCACTCTAAATCCTGACTGAAAATCCTCAAATAAACTGTTCTTATGGAGAAAGTCACACAGCTGATTAGCTACAGCTTTCTCAAGTATCTTAGAGAGAAATGTAAGGTTTGATATTGGTCTGTAATTGGCTAAAACCTCTGGATCTATGGTGGGCTTTTTAAGAAGAGGTTTAATTACGGCTACTTTAAAGGACTGTGGTATATATCCTGATAATAAAGACAGATTAATCATATCCAATAAAGAAGGGCTGACTAGAGGTAAGACATCCTTGACCAGCCTGGTTGGGATGGGGTCTAAGAGACAGGTTGACGGCTTTCATGAAGAAATTATTGAAGTTATTTGATGAAGGTCAATGGGAGAAAAACAGTCTAAATATATATCAGGTTTTGCAGCTGTTTCCAAGACAGCTGTATCAGAATGCAGATCAGAGCCTGTCGAAGGTAAGGCGTGATGAATTTTGTCTCTAATAGTTATAATTTTATCATTAAAGAAGCTCATGAAGTCATTACTAGTTAGACCTAAAGGAATAGATGGGTCAATAGAGCTGCGGTTCTCTGTTAGCCTGGCTTTTTTTCATTTTTTTTGGAATTGGTGTTGTACGACCAAAATTCTGGTGCTGTAGAGCCTGGCTGTCATTAAGAAGAGCAGAAATGTAACACAAGCAGGCTGAGAAGACTAAATGCAGCTAAATGTGTCATTCATATTGTGTCATTCATTTTAGAAAAGCTTATTATTGAGCCTCAATACCTGAGAGACATGGTGTTATGTTCATATTTTTATATTTCTATCAAACTGTGGCTGTACAGTACATTGTGTATTCACTCAGACCAAAGACAGCATCTATAGGAAAGTGTTAAGAAACAAACAGAAAGAAATTTTTCATAAAGCACACAGAAAGCACATAGAAAAGTAAAAAATGTTCAGTGCAGTTGTCATTCACATATTGCAAACCCATTGTCCCAAACAATTTTCCACATGATATGAAAATGGCAATTTTAGAAACCTATTTCAGAATTTCTTTACCGCCTTTGTCCAACTCACTGTATTAAAATTCTAATACCCTGTCGTAAGGCTTTAGCGAAGGTCAGTTCACTTATCAGGACTCTGCTGAAGAAAACCTTTTTCTCAAAAGAGAACACCATGTAAAGATAATAAACTGGCTGTGAAGTACTAAGCCCCCTTTGAATAATTGAATCATTTATGCCAAGGTTAGGTTGTTCCAGCAGTTTCTGATAACATCCACGAATCAAAATGTAACTGTGTTCTGGCAGAGGCTGAAAAAGCTGTTTGGATGTAGTGAGAGGAAAGAATGATCAGAAAAACTATACTCCTTCACTCTCTGAAGCAGGAAGTCATGACACGCTGTGACGTTCGAATAATCAGAGTAGGACTGCAACTGATGATGTTTTTATGTGAAGCACTTTGTGTTACATTTTGTTTGCATGACAAGTGCTGTACAAATGAAATCTGATTAACTGGGTGATTGATGATTATTTTCATTTTCTATTATTCTATTATTATTATTTTCTCAACTAACTGATTAATTGTTTGTCTTTTGAAGTGTCAGAAAATTATGAAAAATGCTGTCTGCCCTCTTCCTAGTCTTTCCCTTGTATTTCTGGCTGCCTTGTGTGTCCGTCTCTGTTGTGTGTGTTGCTAACTGTGGCCTCTGATTTTCCCTCTCACCTGCCTGATCACTTCACCACCTGCTACTCATCATCCAATCAACCTATGTTCTTCCATTACCCTGCTACTTCCACCTCAGTCTTGTCTCTGCACCTGCCTCCTGTAGTTTTGCCGCCAGCAGTTTTGCACACTCCCCGAACCCCTTACTGCAAAATCTCATCCATCTTCTCTGGTTCAATAAACCACTTAAACTGATCATAGTCTTTGGCTTGTGTTTGCCATTAGAGTCAACTATCGTTCAGGTTATCAGCTTTGCACGATATTTAATATACAATCGCATAATATAAAGAAAAGCAGGTAAGTCATAGGCTCTGGTTGAAAGATGACCTGGAAGTATTTATGTGTCACTTATGATAAAAGCTTCAAAATGTTGAGGAAACGTGCTTCAGTGCTTCTTTCCTCTGCTATCTCCTTCAGCAGACACACCAGACTATCGTTTACGAAATAGAAAGGAGATAAAGCCGCCCCACAAGTCCTTGTGGTAGCAAGAAAGCCACATACCATTTAGTCTTTTACAACCACGCATCTATAAAAACCCTTCAATGTGTTTAAAAAGTGTGATGCGGACTGCAGCAGAGGGGGAGAAAGAGTTCTTGTGGACAAGTGAGAGACAGCTTTTGAATGTGATCTAAAACCTTATGTTACTCTGTAGCTCTGTGGTTTTTCAGACTGGAGACACTTCTCTCCTTCATGAAACCTGGTCTGTATCTTCACTGTGCTGTGTTGTTGACTGTAGAGATACTTTCACCCAAGACAGTCTGGCTGCAGCTCCACTGTCAGGACCCTTCATTGCAGAACTGCACTGTGAGGTCTCCTTCATTGTGAGGCCCAGAAGTCGATTTGAAGCCTTTCAAAATAAAAGCAAGTATACTGGAAGCACATATTTTTCGTTCCCCTTGTGAAGTGTAGAGACGACGAGGTGAGTAAAAGTCAAGTGACAACAACTTTTCGTCATGCGAAGAAACAGAAACAGTCTTTTTTCACTAGAACGTTATGTTGCACACTATATATTGCCCTGTAAAGTTATATTAATTTGAAAGAATCAGGTTTTGGACTTCTGGGTAGTTTTAGCGTTGTTATCGTATTGTTAGTGCTCACTTAAATGTGCCATTTTCCTACTCAAAAGCCAAGAAAACTGAGTTATAGCATATAATTTTTGTATAATTTTGTTTTACTTATTACGACATTATTTGTCTGTTACAGATGCACATTTCAATCTTAACTACCGGCACTACACCCAAAGTTGAATGCTGCACGTCATGCTGCAACCAATTTCACTGCCTTCTGTGCCTAAAATTTAAACCAACAAAATTGTCCAAGCTGCAGAGCCTCTTAAAGGCATAAAGGAAAGGTGGCACTTTATTGTAATTTACAATACATAAAAACATAATGTATTTCTCTGTGTGTTTGTGCTCATAAGTATGAACCAGTGCTACTAACTTCTGACAGGTTGTGGTTTGCCTAGTAAAAAGGGAAAAGGAAAATTAAGGGAAAAGTTTAGAATAAGATTCTTTGCTCTGCAAGTCAAAATTTATGTGAGTTATGTGAGCCAAATCAAAAGCAGAAAATGAAAAGTTAAGTGAAAAGTGGAAAACTGGGACACTATCACTGCCCTGTGTGCAGTAAAACTGTATTGAGAAGACATATAGGCACATAAGATATGCCTATATAAAAAAAAAAGATTATGTAAATAGGTCCAACAGTGCAGGGGGCTACATTTTCAATGATAAATACTAGTACAGTATAGAAGGAAAGAACAGTCAGCAATAGGCTGGAGTGTAGATGCATTATGCAATCACACATTAAGGTGTATTTACAGAGATTTCGTGTTTCAAAATGAATTTGTAGTGCAAACTAAACTAACAGCTGTCCTTTTTGCAAATTAACTTAAATTAAAATACTGTAGTAAAATAATGCATGTTTTGAGTCAGCTAATAATGTTTCAAAGGGATCATAACAATAGCTGTACCTGTATCTAGTTTGCACTGATTATCTCTAGAATAACCCTAGAAGTGGTTATAACATTTTGTATTTTCTTATGATATATTGTCTGGTTTTTATCTTGATATTTTCCTGTGTTTTTTCAACTTATCCAGTTGAACTGGACAGATATACATTTTTTTTTAAATCTTGAACACATGAATGCACATAAACATATTTACATTGTATACATAAAATAAAGACCCAAGAAATAAACATGGGGAACGAAAAATACGTGTTTCTGGTATACTCGCTTTTATTTTGAAAGGCTTCGAATCAACTTCCTCACACCGGCCCTCACAGTGGAGGAGACCTCCCAGTGCAGATCTGCAATGAAGGGTCCTGACAGTGGAGACCCCTCTCACTTTCACAGACAGCGGATGTGGTTGAATAATCAAAAAAATTTCCTCCTACGTCCTTTCCTAACCATTTTTCCTTGACCCCGATGGAAAGATGTGAAGGAGAACTAAGGACTGTTGTGTTCAGAGAATCAGACTGCACTTACACTAGACTACATCATTATGCGAAGGTGGTCAACATAAGAAAAATTAGGCCTTACCTAACTCAACATGCTATCTAACTCCTGATACAGGCTGTGGGTATCTTGCGACTTGATTACTGTAACGCCCTCCTGATAGGCTTCACAGCACAGTGAAACCCTTTCACTGCTGCTCATCGAGCTCCACTGGCTACTTGTAGCACCCAGCTTTAAATTCAAATCCATAATACTTGCAAACAAAGTAGTCACTGGTTCTGCACTCATATACTTAAATGCCCTTATACAGGCATGAGTTACCTCCCGTCTGTTGTGCTCCACCAATGAACGACGCCTGCCTTCTGTACGCTCAGGACAGTCCAACCTTTTCTCGCCTGTTGTTCCCTGGTGGTGAAATGTACTACCAGTTCCTACCAGAGCAGGGCCGTCCCTCTCTACCTTTAAAAATATTCCTGAATAACCAGCTCTTCAGAGAGTATCTCCTCTCCTAGCACTACTAACAACTAGACTTGCTAAATCTATCCCCCTCTACAACTACAACTTGATTCTATGTGAGTACAACTGTACTTACTGCTGCACTAACATGTTGCACTGTACTTTGATTGTTTCCCTTTTTTGTAAGTTGTTTTGGATAAAAGTGTCAACTAAATGACTAAATGTAAATCTTTCCTTGACCTCATGATGTTTCCATTGAGGTCCCATTGAGAATTTAGAATAAAATCACCTCATGTAAACACCTTAAACTGCATAAATATGAAAAAAAAAAAATATAGGCTGGTTTGAAGTTATTGGTGTTCATAATAGTTGTAATATTCATGCTCTTTCAGTATGCTTGCCATCATGATGCATTCAGTAGAAAGCACAGCAGTAAAGCGCTAACAGTAGCAATCACTGGATAAAGCACCACATTTGCCCTTTTTGTTTGCTCACTGGAGTTCATAATTGCTGTGTGAGGAAGATGTAAACAGGAAGATTGCACCTGAATGCACTTTTATTGAATCCTTTTTCACACACACTGTATATCAGAGGTTGCCCACCTACCTGCACAGATACAGACACACCAAAGCAATAACCAGATGTTTTTGTTTCCTGATGCGATTTCATGCTTGGCGCCATGCTGTCATTAGAAAGCTTCTCACCACAAATGACACAAATGATACAGCAGTAGGCTTCTTCTTTCTTCTACATTTCTCAGACATGTTGTTTCATTCTTAAAATGGTGGTACTCTGACTAGCTCGACTCTGAGCTAGCTGACCTGATGAAACTGATTGAAAGTGTAGGTCACAGAGGTGTTTTTAGATCGATTTTAGATAGGACGCATTGATCACCATGCAAGTTAATGTCTTAATTGATAATTGAGCTAAAGTTAAAACTAAGAAGCTGTTCTTAACAGGAAATTAAAGATTGAATGTTGTTTAAATTGATTTAAATTTAGTTCAGGTTTAGCTTCAGTTTGGTTACTGTATAGATTATATTTGGTCAATGCACATGTAGCAGATATTGGCTTTACTTGGTTCACAAAGTTTACAAACCTAGTATCCCAACATCAAAATTTCACTTTGACGCCGCCCAACACTGTGTCTGGGTGTTTTTTCCTTTTCCCCTTTTTATATCTTTTACACTTCTCTGTGAGGTGATGTATGTGCTAGTTTTCTGACAAGAACCAAATATTTTGTCTGTTTTGGTCAGGGGGGTCTGGACACAGAGATTCTGGGTTTTATCTGGATTAGTCTAAATTAAAACTACAGCTCAGTGCCACTGTGTGATATCTGAACACTGTTAGACAAGAACAGATTCAGTTCTGCTTCTGTTATCCTCAGGCAGAAAACTACAGGGTTTGTAACCCTGTAGTTTAATTGTAACACTGTTTATTCTCCATGCAGTCTTATAGAAAAGCTCAGGGAAGCAGCTGCATGTCTTCAATACATGTGGGCGTTAATCCAGATGTACATTTGCCAAAACAACAAGAAGAGATTTCTCTTCTGAAGAATACTGTCTTAAAAGCATAAATCTAACCTTGCGTACTTGTCGAAATTTGTCTGGAGGCTTGAAGAAAATGAGAGAAAAAATGGCCTTCTGGGAAAGTTTTAGTTTTGAAATCAGTCAGTCTGAGCCGCCTCAAAATATACACATTTACACACACAGAAAACATTGTGCATAGAAACACTGACCATTTTCATAAAAGCCCCTTCCACATTCCAGCCAGTTTCACCATCGCTCGCATACTGTACCTGGAGCGCCATACTGTGCACTGTGGTACTGTGGTTCACGTACCATAACAGCACAGCAGCAAAACACTAACCATTTAATTTCAAAGTGTATGCCCGAGGGCACGGAGTATACTGCAGGTAGTGATGAGGGAGGGATGAGCAGAGCTACCATTCTCAAGTGTATTTTCTCTCAGCTTATATTCATGTCAACAGGAAACAGTCATGCAGTTTAGACTGAGAGAGAAAACCTGACTGCAGTGCAATGAACAGAGAAGTCAAAGATATGGTCATGTTAAAATATTATAAATATATATAAATATTATTATATAAAATATTGCCTTGTTTGCTGTTTAATGGCTGGAGTTAAACCAGTGCGGATTTCTCACTCTGATAACAGCTATATAAGACTAAAAGGTAAAGTTGTGGCAGATGTTAGATGTCATTTTTGCATTAGGGTGTAACACACCTTATATTTTTTCATTACAATCAAATTATCAGTACAAACTGGGCCTGGATTGGACCAACCTCTGACAAGTGAAATTATGGATGTACATAAATAAATAAATAAATATAGATAACTCTGAGGTTGAACTTTAGATAAAACATCTAAAAGCACCATTTCAACTCCATCGCAGCCACATCTCCATATTCTATTCATAGATAACTGATTTCCTGAGATGCTAATGTATTTATTTATCCTGTGTCTGACTGCAATCAGCTTGTCATGGTTTGTGCCCCCTGCTGCGTCTACACTCACTATCCAAAAAAAATTGAGTTAATGGCAGGAAGCAGGATGTGAAGTTTGACACCAGCCCAAAGAAGCATAATGTGGGAACAATGCATTAGACTTTCAAATGCTTTCAAATTCATAAAGCAGTTAAGACCCCAATTCTGTGCAAGGATGCAGCTAACTGCTCTGAATGTACATTCTGTCAAGTTTAGCTTTTCAGTGCTGGCACAGGCTGTCACATGAGCTCTCGATTATAAAATGCTAAGCACCCAATTCTGCCTTTCTCCTTCTGTTCCTCCGTGTCTCTGTCGGAGCAGATAGGGAGCATCAGCAGATTGATTTATTATGATGCATGACTGCTTATGATTTCACTGGTGTGCACTTCAGACAGGTGTGTGTTCAAGCGTCAGAAAGACTTGTGAAATTTACCTCAAATATCCTCACTTTTCATCAAAACATTCGCTCATATAGCAGATTGGAGTTTTCTAAACGGAAACAGATCTCTTGAGGCAGAGCCTAACTGACTTTTCTGGATTATGTGAAAAGAGAAGTAACAAGTAAATAATAAACTTAAAGGTGATACGTAATAAACCTGGCAATGTCCTCAAAACTGCATAGCACACTGTCCAAACTCTCATAGCAGAAATGCCAAGTGGTTACAGTATAACCATGGGATTATTTGTTGAGTCACACAAGTAACTATGAATGACTGTGAATGAATCCACTTTGTAACGTTACAGTGGTATAAATCTAAAATAAACTGATTTTGCTGTGATTTTTTAAAATAATAATAACTACATCATGACAGCAAACTCCTTCTGAAATGCTTCTTTTCTGAATAAAGTTCAGATCCATGCGGGTCATACTAACTCATTGCTGACTTATAAAGTAGTGTCACAGAGCTCTGGATCTGCACAGAAGGATACAATAACAGCAGTGGATGTCTGCACCTCTGCTTCAACAGACAGACTGTGAAGCAAAAGTGAAGATAAATCCACTTTTCAATCCAAAAGGTTTTCCAAAGCGCAGTTTTGAAGCTGAAAATATGCATCGCTGGCTGCCGCCATGTCGGGTGTACTGCCTCTTCCACCTCCTGGCTAATCTAAAAATAGGCAAAGACCTGGTGGGCAGGCCGAAACTAGCTGGATAGCATGCTAATTTCATTAGATATCTCTGCAACACAGTACATTTGACATAAGTGTAGTTGAAGATCTTGAAAACCGTGGATAGATAGACGACCAAGTACAGGTGCGCATTCAGGGTTACTATTGGAATGTCCTTAAAGTGTTCAGAGAAACGGAAATTTGACCATCTACCTTCCCTGACAACTGGGTAAACTCCATCTGGACAGGATTGAACAGGATATGTTCAAAAGCTCCAAAACTGTTACTAAATGGACTCTGGTGAGATTGTTTTCTCAGCAACTTCTGAGATGAATGCACTCAAGCACCCTTTGGCTTTAAAAAGAAAGACAAAGCCTAAGCAAGCCAATTGCAGTTATTGTAGAACAGATCACAAAAGAGGTTGGTTCAGGAAAAACAAAATGTAACTGCAGTGGAAAAGGTCAATGTTTGAATGTTTAAACTGTAAATAGCAAAACCGTTATCATTCTGCGAACAACAGGGCTGTTGGGCCGTGACGACCAATACTCACTTTACTCATTTAATTTTAGGCAAATATCTCTCATTCTTCTGAACTTAATGTAGTCACACAGAGCATTTTCAATGAAAACAGAGATCGACTGAAAATACTATGGCCTTACTATGCACTTTACATAAGCATTTTCCAAGGACTGCACTTTGCCGTCCAATTACTGCACTGAGTACTTAAACATTGCCCTCTTTCTACAGGTCCACCACCCCTGTTGCCAGGGCATCCAGTCAGTGTCACTTACCTCCTACTGATGCCCTACATTTAAATATAGAAAAAAATAACATTTTCGTTTTATAATAACATTTTGTGGATCTCTTCTCTCGGAAGAGTCACATACACTTTAGTCCAATAAAACTGCAATGCACTAAACACCACATAGGATGTGATCCAATCTTGGAAAAACAAACAAAAAAAAACAAATGTTGAGCAGAGCAATCACAAATTGTCCAAAAGAGTGACGGTGCTGTTGGTAGACGATGACTTTTCCCCAACCAAACAGGTCATCAGTTTCAAGCCGCAGATCAAAGTTGAAAAAAGGATATTTTTCTAAAAGTAATCTACGGAAAACAAAAGAAAACCACCAACCACAAACAACAGAGAGCAGACAAAGATAGATAGATAGATCTACCTAAGGCAGACAGTTCTTCTTTAGGTGTTATCTGAAGAACAGCATGCAGTTCATTTCCAAGGGTGAAGCTACTGTATGTACAATTAAAGTGCTCCATGGTAAGAGTAATGAGTAAACAAAACCAGCTAGTCTTAATAAACAAAATATTCATATCACATATTAACTTACACTTACATACAGCTCCACTGCCTGGCCTAACAAATGCACACTGTAATATATCACCTTAAAGCACAATACCAAAAGCATGCAGTAGTTATGTTGAAATTAAATTAGCACCTAATGTTAATTAGGGATGTGGTTATTTCTCCACTTTAAACATATATATTCCTCTTCTGTGTCCCAAGCTAACAAGGACCTTTTTTAAAACACCCACCTCTTGGCATCATTTAGACAAATGATGCATTCGGTGCATTGCAATTATGGCTTCTGTTAGCTTCTACATCATTTGTTATCATTCTGATAATAAGAACTGACCCAGATGGCCCATTGGTGGTGCAAATGAGTCATGGATTTACAAAATATCCCTCCAGTTTCAGACATGATGTCCAACACACAAGAATGGAAGCACACCCTCTATTAAGAATCTCTGCATGGGCTCAGGATGGGACTGCATGCATTTTTTTTTCTGGGAAATTAGAGAAGTGAGCATGATGTGAGGGGAGAGATATATAACCATAACCAAATGAAACCATGCGTACAATAGCTGTTTCCACTGAGGCACGCTCAGTAGCAGATTTAGCAGCAGCTTGAAATCCCATGGTGACTTGAAAGGAATGGTTTCCCATGAAATAAATGAAGTTGAACAAAGCTGTGCCCTTTCTGTGGGTTTAATTAACCACTAAGTATGCTGTAAAGTCATGTGATGTAGTGAATATACAGGAAATTACCTCTTTAATTAAGACTCTGAAAACAGTACAACAGTCAGTTTATTGTTCCTCTAAACTGCACCTTTTTAAAGTTTGCCCAAAGGTGACCTACAAAAAGGCCATTTGCAGGCTCACTGTGATGTGTTATTTACACAGACAAGCACAGCACTGGCCTTGCATACCAAGTACAAAGTTTCACCTTGTGGAACATTTGTGTCCGAAAACACATCCTGTTGCATCCTGTGAGTAAGATGACCAACCAATCTGAGTATTGAGCATAGTTTCAAAACAAGGTGATGCAAGAAAGAAGAAAACTGACATGACAGAAAAAAGTTTACAAAAATGTTGCCAGTTAAAAATGGAAGTCTTAGATGTATTTAAAACTGTGTCTGTACAGTTTTTTCTCAGAAACTCCTCAGTATCTGTTGATTATTTTTTTTTATTTATTGTGATTATTAAAGATCATACAATAAACTGCTAAATTTAAACCTCTAACAATATTTCTAGAAATGCTAAAAAAAAAACCAACAAAGAGTAGAGACCATTTGCAGCAGAAAAGTTGTATCCAGTTGGACTTAGGGCTACGTTAAATATTAATCAGACTGTTGCACTAATCTCCCATTTGTTTGACTAATTTTAGTTTTGTTTGAAGCATTACAACCAGTGTAAAGAATACTGGAAATCTCTACTCAAGTAGAAGTACTGTTAGATTACTGATATATCACTCAACTACAAATAAAATTACTGGTGATAAAAAAAATACTTATGTAAAAGTACAAAGTATTCTTCACAAAAACTGCTCAGTGTATTAGTTATGTTTAATGAACTATCAATTGAAATAAAAATACAGATAAGGCAGGAATACTGTGTAGAACACATTTAATCAGCGTAATAGTATAATTAATTTCTCCCTATGCACTTCAAATAAACAGCCAGACAGTGGCTTTATCTGTCTCCGTATGTTTTCTGCATCTCCACCTTTTCAGTCCCTAAATTATTCTCAACAACTGCAGCAGTTTTTGTTCATGAGTTTCTTTGGCTTGCAGTGTGTTTTCTTGCCAGATTTCCTGCAGGAAAAAAAAGAACAGACGAAGAAACAGCAAGATCACAAGCCAACGCAATGGTACATCATCCTCCTGTGTGTCCCTGGTAGAACTACAAGAACACAGATGAAAGAACTTCAGGCTTGAAAAGTTACTCCATAAAAGTACCTAAATACTGATAACGTGACTTTTTTCTTATATTCAGGATGTTGGTACCAGGATAGTAAATGTTGTAACATGCAATCATCTACATTTCATCATTTGAATATCAGAATAAGAATTTTGTTCAACGTAAAGAAGAAAAATGGAGAACAAGCCTTGACTCTAAAGTACTGATTTTCCTGTTACATTAAGCATAGCGAGAGTCCATTGAAATAGCTATCTTGCTGAGAAATATGCAGATGTTCACAGCATCTTTGAACAGTTATGTCTTTTTGCTTTCAGTCCAAAACATCCATAAATGAAAATCAAACTGTAGCGAGAAATGCAGCCATGCAGACTCAACTGGAGATGATGTTTTCTTTTTTACAGATGCACACATATAACAGCGTTACATTAAAAAAAATGAAATATTCAGGACATGGTGGTGTTACCCACTCCTACATAGAAAGTTTTACTTTATATATGCCGACTGCTTACAAAAACTTGACATGACAGTGTCCAAGTTGTGGGGTCTCATGAGTAATACAATATCAATGTCACATTCTCTAAAATGGCATGACTTTTTGCTTGATTGCATGGGTCATGTCATCTTGTATTATAGATGCTGGCCTGGCTGGCTGGTTTGGGGTATTCAGTATCAGCCGTTCATAATAATGAAACTCTTTTCATCTTTCCAAACCCTTCCATACATGTAAATTGACCTTTGGTTTTATTTAGCTTTAATCTGCCTGTGAAGACATTTTCTCAAAGGTTCACAGGCTTATAGATGGAAGTATGGAGATTGAGGATCAGAGTTGAATATCTCTATTGAGTTCAGTTTTTCATACCTGCCTGCCACCATGGCAGATTTCTGTACTACGTGATCTGCACTTGACTTTTTATTGAAGGAGTAATACGTGATAGATGGCAGACGTTCCGCAATTATTCTCAGCATGTTTACAGATGTTTCGTATTATGTTCATTATTAGGTGTTAAATAAATGACAATGATTGACAGTTTGTGGTGAAATATTCTTATACATGCTAATGTACATAAGATTCCTATTAATCATTCATTTTACAGTGAAACTGATCCAAGCACATGATCCACATTCTTTATTTATATTGTAGCCACAGCTCCTCCTCCCTGTTCGCTCCTCTTCATCTTAATCCAGTCCTCTCCTGTTATTTCAGAATTTCATGCCACTCCTATCCAACAGGCTGTCACTATCGAGGATCTTGCTTCAGCTCATTACACGATGCTGCCCTTTTCCTGTCCTCCTCCTGCTCATTTGTGTCCAGCTCATGTGTATACATAGAGGACAGCTATCATTCACTTTTGCCAGGTTGTCTATCCATCCGTCATCAGTTACCTGTCTGTCTTCTGACTGCTGGCTAACCCAGTGCTGTAGTCAACACCATGTTTCTCAAGTCCAAGAACAGGACTAGTTGGAGCAGTTGAGATAGAGTCCAAAGAGGTTCAAGTCCAAGCCAATTCCAAGTCCAAAGAGATTCAAGTCCAAGTCGGCACAAAGTCCAAATACCAACAAACCTAAGACAATAGAAAAAACATCTCAAGACCTGAGTCCTACAGAAATTATGAATGTTTACACCTATTGCTGTAGCCAATTATGTAAAACATATGGAAAAGTGAAGCTACCTGCATTTGTTCTCCAGTTTTCAAATTACAAAGATAAAAATATCGTTTTATAATACCCCTGCTACATGAAGTCTACCAACACACGTAAGGATGTTTATGATTTTAAGCTAATCCGTGATTTCTCAACAGCCTCTTAATCTTACTTGATTTTCAGAGGACAGGACATTACCAAGCTTCTTCCTCAAAAGCCTTTTAAGCTAGAGCATGTACAGTATACAAGCTATTACAGCAGCTAATTCTGACACAATCCTTTTCTCCATTCTTGAACTTGATTGAAAGCGACAGATGCACAACAGCGAAATCAGGTTATGGCCTCAGCTGTATGCACTTTGTAAATGAATGGTGAGCATATTGGATCTCACTGGTGCCAAGCTTCAGACCATTTGCTTGACTAATGTAATGTCAAGATAAGACGAATGGAGAAAATGCATAGAGGCTAAAGGCATAAATAAGATTCCTTCTTATGTCTCCAGAATTTATCTGGATGCTACATAATTGTATTAAAATTCAAGTGGAAGAAATAACCGCATGAAGGCAGGAAGGACGTTATTTTAAAGGTGCATTTCAATATTTTAGAACATATTTTTATTTGCTTTCTTTGTGAGAGTTAGATCAGAAGATTAATATCTAATATTGATATCTGTCTGTTAAATATAAAGCTGCAATCAGTTAGCTTAGCTTAGCATAAACATTGGAAACCATGAGCCTGGCCCTTTCCAAAGCTAACAAAACACACCCACACTTCCACAGCGAATTGTGTATGTGCAGGATTTAGTGGCATCTAACGATGGAGTTGCAGATTGCAACCTCTCTGTTTCATCCTCTACAACTATAATGGCCATGACCGAATAAGAACCGATATTTAGTCTGACCATATTGTAGAATGCATGTATCATATTCCATGTCTGATTCTGTAAATATTAACACTTAGTTACACTGGGCCTGGAGAAGTTATATCTTGTTTAATCTACCCCCAAAAAAGTCTCTGCCAGTTGCCTGGCAACAACGGTGATGACAAGACAAACCTTTTTTTTCACTTCCACTTAATCTTAAAAAAAAAAAAGCCATTTGTCTTGTTGTCAGGTCAGTAAGTCAGGTACCTGCCAAGTTTTCCATTTTTCGCCACTAATATTTTTTAACAGTAACAGCCTTTAATACATTTTATCGTTTCATAAAAGCAATCAATATTTTCTTTCTAAATAATCGCCAAGTATTTAAAAAGTGGTTCAATAATGGTCTTAATCACAGTACAGGGCTGTACTCTTCAAAACATGAAAGCCACAATTTTCTTGTTTGTTCCCAGTTAAGACCTTTACTATGCAGTGCTTAATTTAGAAGCATCTGCTCCTCGTTGCATCATGAGTACATACACTGCAAACTCTAATTGTGTGTGCCGAAATTAAGGTGCCTTAACGAGCTGACAAAGTATTTTACCTCCTTTGTCTGTATCTGAGATTTACATGACTAAAGGGATAGGATTCTCTCGGTGTGGTAATCCTGTTTAAGAGCATAACACCATTATGACAAATTCTTTTCAACATAAAGCCATTCACTCAAAAAAAAAAAAAAAAAAGTCAGAGCGTGGCAAATACTGCTCTAGTTTTAACAACAGTCTGTTTCAATTTCATGCCTCACTCTCCAGAGGAGGAGCAGAATTTGGATTTAAAATTTGAGGACCAAATTTCCTATCCTAAAATATATTGATCATGAACTGTGTTAGAGAGCGCACAGAGTTGAAAATGCCAGTTCAATTTCTCTAATTAAAAAGGAGATTTTAAAGTGAAGTCCAATTTCCCACTTCATGTCTTGCCGTTTCACTTTACTTGCAAATTTCAATTATGAACAGAAACAGTTGAGGATAGTCGAGTCAGCCAGGCAATTTTGGAGATTAAGTACGTTTTGCAATGAATAACATAAACTGCTCAGAACCTCTTAATGGGTTCATTTGGATTCTGGATTAACTTTGATGAATGGAACTGAAGATAACAGCTCTGTGTCTCTGAACTTGTCAGCTCATATCACTGCATGTGTTAAAAACTAATTTGAGTTGAGGTTGCTGTTGCTTCTAGTTAGTGTTTGATTAGCTTAGCCGTTTAAATCAGTGCCACACAGTAGTGGCTCACAAATGGTAAACAGTCCTATTTTAGATGCTCCAACAGTGAGGTTAAAATTAAAGATGAAGTAGCAGTGAATGTCATACTGACCTTTGTGGAGACTTTGACAAAGTGATGCAAAACCTTCTTTCGTACATTTTAGTCATCATGAATCAAGTTGCACCCTTTTTAAAACCAGTTACACCAGCAGTAAAGACATTTTTTTGCTACCCATGCTGCAACAGATTTAAACTGTTAAATTTTGAAAATAAGACAGATGAACAAAGACAAAGTGTTTGAGTAAAATGCTGCAGCCAAATGTCGTCTCCATTGGTGAAAATCTGTCTTATCTGGAGGAACCTGTGTCATCACTCATTTCTATTATGTCTGTTTCTTGTCACTGACCTGTCAACCCATTCATCCACTGAAGCATGAATGCCAAAAAAATGTCTATAAAAAGGGCACTCAGAAACATGATGGAAATCAAAGTGCAGTGCTGTTAAAACTGCTTTCTGACACATGCTTAACAACTGAAAACAAAACATTAAATACAATACAAACATGACTGACTTGTTTTGTTGCATAAGGCTTGCATTTCATTACACCTGTGCTTAGATTGGTGGCATCTTCATATTGAGTAAAATGGGATGCAGCTGTGCTGATAAGAAATCAGCACTGGGAACTGAAATAAAAGTAAACTAGCGAGTCACTAAAAAGTGGAATCTGTTGCTGTACAGTATATTAACTGCTTAGTGATTAGTTTCAAAACTGAAAGCACTCATCACTATAAGTGTCTCTCTGAAAGTCTACAATTTTCAAATTCTACCAGTAGCTTTTTTAAAATATTAAAATACATCTGACCTATGTGTTGCTTTTACTGTAATGAAGAAAAATGAAGCAAGATTATATAGTCAGGAGAGTGATAAAGATCCCCTCTTAATAATTCATGCCTGCTTTTGTCTGTCAGAACTGTGGCCTGCCCTAAGTATTATGCTAACTAATAAAATGGACCTTTTTAAAACCGTAGACCTGGCAACAGCATCCAAACTGAATAATAAAACATTTATTTGAAATATTTTGCCTGGTTTAGACCAATTTTGTAAAATCACAACCCCATTAGCATACCCTCCTCCACGATCTAGGTGCTGTAACAAGCCCCATGTATTTATTCAGAACTCCCGTGGACTTTGGCCATCATCTGTTCTCTCATACGCGTGATCAAGATCAACCCGAACGCACTGCTTTAGTACCACAGTACTGCACACAAACGATGAGCAGAAAAACAGTGTTGGCAGAAATACATATGGCAGATTTCTACATCAAGCAAATGAATACACATTCACAGATACACAATTTGTGTGTCAGCACTAGATGTTTTAATAGATTTATTTTGTGAGAAGCCAAAGTTTACATGCTGTACAAAAGGCCAAATTGTGACTCTCAAACCAGCACCTTGTCATTACATAAACAGTTTGAGTGAGTGACATAGTAAACATATTGCATGGACATTTTATTAGCAACTGAACAAAGAACAGGTGAGTATATATTTTTAAACAACATAATTTCGACAACAAATATAGTTTAACAGCAAACTTCCCCTTTCAACCAAAAAACAAAACAGCACAAGGGGGGTTCCTGCAGGACACTGCCACCAAGTCGGAGAATTAAGCTTTACATTCAACTCAACCACCATACCACATTTTGTTGTATTTTCATGGGGTTCAAAAGAGTTTTATAAAATCAAGGGCATTCATTTCTAAGTCAACTAGAGAACGGGAGTTAATATTTTGAAAATATGACAATCACTAGATGTTTTTTGTAGTTTTAGAGCTTTGAGATGGCGGTCAGCAAGGAACCAGTCAGCACAACACAGGAGGCCAAGAGGAAGATGGAGCAGTTGGCTAATCCCTGAGGGAAAACAGGTGTTTGACATCAGCTCTACTCAAAATATTTAGTTCTGTGTTCTTTTGTCGCTGAACTTAATATTTGCCTTAAAAACATTTCAAAGTCACAAGAAATGCTGTCTGTTGATCAGGTAGTTTTGCCAGTGAAATTTTATTTGGATGACTAAAGCATGTTTTCCATGGTAGACTAGATTGGCGATTTGAGCCTGTGGGAAAGCACTACAAAATTGGTCATACAAAAATCGACCATACATGTTGCTCATCTTGTGATAAAAAGCATAGAATAAGTGGTAAGTGTTATGGAATTTTCTATCCTTAGGTTACACAGGAATGTGTTATGGAATTTTCTATCCTTAGGTTACACAGGGTCATGTGTGGGCCTTGAGGTCCTCAGCAGCAAGTTGTTGGCTTTGCTTGAGAACAGCAGGTGCCAGTCTATCTCAATGCTGTGGTGGCCAGGGTCGAAGAGATGTAATGGTGTCTTCCTAGACATAATAGATAGCTTGCTGTTGATGTTTCATTAACATAAACAGACAACAGTGTCTCCAGACTAGAACGTGCTGACAGTAACACTAACATGGGTAAAGACATTCTCTTTGGCTAATTCTGGGCGTATAGTATCTGTGGTGTTATCTTGGGGTTTAAAGTCTATCCACCAGCAGGAGTTGGGCAGAATGTGAGACCGACTCAGGCACTTCTGATGTACCATTTCTGCTTGGCTTCATTAAATTGAAATTTCTTCCCTCCTGACCTCACCTCGACCATTGATTTCAGCAATTTCTTAAGAACTACTGCATTACTGTAAGAACTTTAATGTCACAGGAGTCATGATTCTTGTGTCTGAACAATTACAGACAAGTTTGAAAAATATACAGTATCTTCTGTGTTAGAAAGCTAAACTGCTGGATGATACAAGTTTGTCAAAATGGCTAGGGCACGCAATCTGTGGCAAAAGGCCTGAAGCAGTTGAGCCAGTGGCTGAACTCAACTTTGTGATTTTTGTTATAAAATTTTACTGCAATTCTAACAGCACTTCCCATTAATTAATAACTAAATTACTGTTTTGTTTTTTTAAACAAGATCTCAATAAAAAAAAAAAAAAAAAAAAAAATCACCCTAACACTCCTGTACAATCTAGTAATAATCACACATCACCCTGAATTGAGAGACCTTCTCTGGCATTATGGATAGTGGAGCACAGACCAGGTAAAGCAACAGTGAACACTGCTGATGTCATTCATATGTTGAATTTTAGTCTTTCGGTAGCCTAAATCATTAACAATTCGCATCCGCATGTGGCTCACCGAAAGCGAAATCACAGGTGAAAAAATCCACAAAGCAAGTTGTGTTTTTTGAGCGGCTTTACAAGATACTGCTGACAAAAAGTCAGAGCAGATGCACAGGCAGAGAGAAACAGGGTAAGATGATGTGGAGCAAGCCTGTGTGAACAGAGAGAAAGGTGTAGGTGTGTGAGCATTTGTGGAAATGGGAACTGAAGGGAAAAGCAAGGTGAGCAGATGAAAGTAGTCTGAGTGAATTCTAAAATAAGGTGGAGCATTAAGTAGCTAAGACGCTAGAACTAGAATAAGTACAACTTACTGAAGAAAATTGCCATTTGTAAATTTGTAAAATGTATCTTTCAATAAAACCTTTAAGAAGTCATTTGGTATTGGATTTGATATGCTTTAATGTAGAATTACTGTATGAGATGAAAATGTTCAATTTTACCTTTACATAATCAATGGCATAATTTACCTCCACTACATTCAACTAACCCTCACTGGTGGGTTAAGTTTAGCTGTGAGCCCAGATTTTTTGGAAAGTCATATTTTGGAAACTGTTCATTTTAGATCAAAATTCCCAGAGATGCACCACATCCCAAAATATATGTACATATTTTAGTTGGAAACATTACCATTATGCCCCAACTTTAAAATATGCCTCAAGTTAAAACTGGCTCAACTCACCCTGTTCAACCCTAAAGCATTTAACAGAGCTATATATTACCTTAATCTCTCTGAACACCAAAGATCCCCATAGTGCTGCAACCAGACCGTATCCCTACAGAGAAGGAGCCAAACAACAAAGCAAATATGTTTTTCTTGTTATACATTTACAATTAAAAACTGATAGAGCCAAAGAATTAATCAATGTGTGAATGTAAGCTGCATGGGACTTTCAAAGCACGACGAGGAATGACAGATAGAGGATGGCATTAGTTTTACCCCTGCAGGGCCCTAGAGCAGCAGGTTCATCCGTCACCAAGTCTGGGGCAACATGTCAAGAACTCAACAACTCCCAGCTAAATTGCCATTCAAATTGGCCCCAGATGCCTCAGGAATGATATTGAAAATGACTGTTTGATTTCTATGATCCCCAGAAGATGAATCCTAATGCTTTGCAAAAACTCAACTTGTACGAAATGTCAAAATGCAATGGCAATGCAGATAGCCATTGCATTTCGTGATCAGTCGTGCTCTTCTGGGAAATTAACTTTTCTTCCACCCTTTCTGGACACTCTATAAGCTTTTCCTGGAAAATATCACCATGAGGGCAATATCACAGATAAAAAAAAAAAAAAAAAAATCTCAAGACATAAATGATGCATGGCTATTTCTTGACTAATGAGTTTCAGCAGACTACACAGGAATGTTGACACATTGTAAACACGACTGAAACCTCTGAAAAGCACTTAAATTATTGAGTGTTTACTCAGTGCTGAGAGGGAAAATTCACATTGTTCAGTACAAGTCAAGTACAGTGTGCACATTTGAATCTATCAGTCCAAGTGGTGGTGAACAGATAGCACTCATTTCCACTGACCAGCACACTCAGTTTTAGGACATGGTGTACTTACTGCACTGATAATAGGAAAGGTAACGACTGCGCTCAGGTAGTTATTGGCCAGGAACCAGCAGTATGTAGCCAATGCCCACATTAATCCAGACAACAGACCTGAAGAGCAGAAGGAGACAGGAGTTATTCTTGCCACAGCAGACAAGCAAGTAGAGAGTAAGAGTTCACGAGGTTAATTCAAGTAGAAAAACACAATTTTAAGAGGTGCAGAGAATTAAATGTCAGCATCTTAGCCACGAATGGCCACTCGAGGATGGCCACAGAATGAGTCTCCATAAGCACAGCAGAAAAAAAAAAAGTGTTTACCAGCCTTTACAGTTTTAAACCTTTAAAACAGTTTTGGTCTCTATACCTAATTTCCCAAGTTATGACAGTACTGAGCCTTCTATATAACTTTTAAGTTCAAATTATATAAAGGCTTATAGTTATGTATAATTAACGGTGAGACCACCAGACCAACCAAAGCCACTGCACTCATGAGCTTCATAACAGCTCTTCAGAAAGCTGTTGTTATATACCTAAGAAGTGATATCTTAGGTATTTTGAGGTTGTATGAGGTAATTGTGCATAGTCAGTGTATTAATACAGTGATCAGCGTGACCCCAGTTTGGGGAAAAGGCCCACTTCAAATAAATAAAAATGAAAAATAAATATCCCTTTAAGTGTATGCTATGAATATTTTCACCGCTTACCTTGATGTCAGACAGCAATATTCTTTGGTACTCACCGTAGAACTTCCAAATGTGGACAGTATTACACCACAGATCAACTGTTTGGGTCAGAAGGTTGGATGTCTATGCTGACTGTGCATAATTGCCTCATGCAACACCACTTCAAAATACATGAACTATCCCTTTAAATAGTTCCAGGAATCACTAACTGGGCCACAAATTGTCCAAGAAGGACATGTCCCTCATTTTAATTTTCAGAGTAACTGTAAATGTGTGGACATGGTGTTGAAGTCCCCTATGGTGCTGAAAATTAAGGTCTACTGTGTAGCACCACCCGCCAAGCTGTAACCCAAACGACTGATCAGGGCGCAGTGGACATGTTTGCTCTCAGCGGTTTTGCCTAAATCAACACCAATCCAACCGTCCCGAGTGGATGTGTTTGCACATAGAGCTTGGCAAAGGAAGCTGATGCATTTCCCCTGATTGTTCCCATCGTGTCTCGACTCATGCCTCGAGTCAAACTGGAACTATTATTAGACAATCTTGTGGCCCCTCGTACATGACAGCTCAGTGGTTCACAGACATAAATCAGCTGGTGGAAAACGATGTCACACTGTCACAGTCAGGAGCCATAGTTTTTAGACTAGCTGTCAGAGGTGAATATGATAAGGGGCAGCAGGCAGCAGCTCGTGGTTTGTGTAGTAGTGGTACCTGACCCCTTTTTTTGCCTTATGGCCCTTTAAAATTAGGAAATGTCTTGCTACTACACATTACAAGTTATGGGCCTGAATCCGGCCTTGAATTATGATCAGCCTTCATTTTTAGGCTGTCTAATGTGAAGAATTTGTAATTGCCTAAAGAGAGAAATGTATTAATGATCATCATTGACTAAAACCTGTCCTATCTTATCCGATAATTTCATTTTTTGTGAATAGTGGGAATTTAATAATAGATTTATACTGAAAAGAAAAACTGTTACAACTAATGACTTTGTGAGAAAAGTCAGTTGTGTTAACTCTATTTCAATTGTCAGTGACTCAATATTGGTCATGCAACAAAAATGATAACATTGTACATTACCTGGTAGGATGGCTCTGGAGTAAATTCTGGGCTTATTATTCATGGCAGCGCAGTAGATGGCAAAGTACACTGTGCTTGCAACGAAAATGCCAGAGCACTGCGCGTAAACGTAGTCCAGGTCTGTGAAGAAGTCAAAACTATTTCAAGTTTCACATCCTTTGTGTTTATCCCTGTAATAGAAGCTAATATCAAATTGCATTTTAGGTCTATAAAGTTAATATCATAGTTAGAACCAAAGTGATACAAAAATGCAGAACACATTTTATTGAAAAAAAAAATCCTCAAGCTATTTTACTGACAGTGTTTAGTGTGTCTCTCAGGGAACTGCATATTACACCTGGTTCTCTGGAGGTTTATAAACCATGCCATTAGAAACCTGAGAGAACATTAAAGTAATTGATGGTAGCTTAAAAAAGGTCCAAAGTGAAAGTGGCTATCAAAACTAAAATGTTACCATAGACACTGGCTCCGTGGAACATGCTGTCATGGCATGATGAATGGGTCTTAATGTAGAGGATGGGTACAAAGGCGGAGCCGTACAGCAGGCCTGACACAACAGCAAGCAGGTAGCCGCTGAAAAGATGAGTGGACTGATCAGAAAAGTCTCCCTGTAGCCACTTTTGTCAAGACTTAATCTATCTATATATGCTGTGCATCCTCTTAAATACTGGCTCTAGATATGGCCTTTCTTAAAATTTTACATCCATTGTAGTTTCTCCTTCACACTACAGGAAGAGGGTGAACTGAGAGGGTTACAATCTGCATCTACACCACTCCTGAAAAGAAACTTGCTACACTTGCTAAGACACAAATTATGTTACATTCAAAGCCAAGGTAGCCAGCAGCTGCAGAGTGAATGACTAAAACCTCTGGTGAAAGCCTAGGGCTTCATTAAAATATTTAAAATGTGTCTTTGTTTTACCCTTGAGAAACACTTCCACTGATAATTTAATCAAAATCTATGTTTCATAAATCTTGCCTATGTTTTTAGCTTGCAAGTACAATATGTGTGCACACAGCTCACTGACTGTTAATGAGTTGAGCTCACATGAACCGCCTGGTCTTTGGTCCGATCACATCTATCCAGAACTCTGAGGAACTTGGTACATAGTTGCTTGACGTTATTCTCTGCAGAAAGGAACAGCATCCTAATATGGAGTCATGCTGTTTTTCAAAACAATGACACCAGCAGAACACACGAAACAAGACAAAGTCATCACAACTCACTTTGAGATACCAAGTGGCAGGAATTGATTGTCCTTCACATTCTCCGTGTATGAACTTTGGTGAATTTAAATTTGCTTTGAGTGTGATGTCAGAAATGAAAAACAGACCAACATCCAATCAATGTACTCACCCTGTCGATAAGTAATGGAATTGATTCGGAGTTGGGATGCAGTTCCACGTCCGATTTCACAAAGAAAAAGATCAGGCCACTGTAAAAAACAAAAAAACAGAAAGCATGTTTCATCCAAAATAAATGTACTTTTTTTTCCCCTGTATGTTTTTCTGTTGTTCCTGTATCAAAGTAGTGAACTTCAAAATGTAGCTAACCTGAGCAGACACAATCCAGCTCCACAATAATTTAATATGGGCCTGGAAACATCCTGAGCAACAATCCCAAACCAGCCAAATCTAGGAAACAAACAGCCATATTCAATTATATTTTGAATACATTTCCAAATTAAGAAAATCTGCTGATGACATGAGATGACATCTCCATTACAGGACTCAACAATTGGTTTCCCTTGCTTAAATACACCACAAAAAAAAAAAAAGGTTAGAGCAAACCTCATTTAGAAAACTTGCAGAACAGAAATTTGTTTTCGGTTCTGGCTGAAAGCACAAATATTCATCTAACTTACCTTGAACTGGCCCAGCCCATCAACAAACTTGAGGATCCCCAAATTAAAATCCCAAGAGCGAGGCCAATTGCTTTAACAATTGGAACAACTGCTATATTGCCTGCAGATGACATGAGAGAAAAAGTTAGCAACATGCACGCCTTAGAGTTAGTGTGAACCTCCCATATGTCGTTAACAGTAAAGCTGGTAAGAAATGGCTGTGTTCATTCTGTGTAAACAGTACATGGAAGTGGCAGTGACAAAGACTGTAGTCCATAACGTTTGGGCAAAAGTTAAATGATTTAACAGAAAACACAGATGACTAATAATATAATAATCAGCTTCATGTAAAATATGTTTCTACAGCAGGTTTTCTAAAGAGCCAGTGTGCTCAAAATGGCACCAGTATAGGGTCTAATATTGGAGCAATTTTTTTTGTTGTTGTTGTTTTTATGATGCCCCCCCAAAATGCATAAAACCATGTTATGGTGTACTAGGAGTGGTCATGGGCTTCTTGTCTGAATGACTTTCTTGCTGCACGGTTGGAAATCTTGCAAGGAGTTACTGTGCATGGTCAGGTGATGATGATGGAGTAAAATTCCTTCAACATGTGGATAATGGCACCAATGGGTGCTCATAGCGGCATTTAGGAGTCGAGAAAATCCATCTGTAACCAGTGACATTGCTGTGTAGCTCTACAGTGTTGTTTTCGAAGGTCTTGTGAAAGCTTATTGCCACTACCCATCATGAGAGGTTTCTTGCCTGACAGCTTGGGAACAAATGATTTGTTTACTTGCATTCAGAGCTGTATACTCTTTGTCAGAGTGAAAATACTAACTTACCAACATGCAGTAACCCACAGCACAGGTAGGAGAACTAATCACTATGGAAACCTGGTTTAGTGCTTTTTCTTACTGCATCCAGAAACTTTTGTCCTGTGTTGTTTGGCATAATATTTATGTGGATTGGCATGTTACAGTTTCTTTATTTGCATAGTTTAAAGTTAATGCTAATGTCTGGTCTAAATGTCATGTGAAAGGGTGCATTGTAAATGAAAAAGAAAGTGTTGAATACTTATTTCCCTCACTGTGTAAGTCTGTATGGTTGAACAGAAAGATTTATCAAAATATTGCTTCACTAACCTATTTCTTTTTACTTTGTATGCTGCTCTTTATCCTCAACCCAGCTGGGTTGGATGTGCACACTAACATCTGATAGATTTTGAAATATTCTTTAAATTTTAAATTGTCACTATAGAAGAATTCATTGGCACACTGCTTGTATCATTTCTGCAATGGCAAATATTAATTTTAGGCTAAAGTAGTGCACTGTCAACAGTACTAAACTTATGTGTACTTTATAGCATTAACATAAAGTATAAAATGGGACACAGTGTCCTCAAAGTTGGTCTCATCTCTCACAGGAAGCATACCGACATCATTTTAAGATGGACTGCAGCAGAACACCTCTTTATATTGGATGATTTAGGTCCATCTGCTGTGTCCCAACCCAGCTGGACACTTGAGGGAGACTTGATCCCGAGACCAAACTTGCACTCAGGTCACATGAAATGAACATGATTGATTTGAAGTTGAAGTTTTACTTTAATAAGGCAATACCTGTAGCCCAGATGACACCTCCAAGCATGGCAAAAGGGTAGAATTTGGGTGACTGAAGCATCAGGTCTCCGACCATAGATACAACCCATATTGCTGCACAGGATACCCACTGAAAAAACATGCCTGTGGACAGAACGCAGGCAAATTCTCATAGAAGCGTTTTAACTTAAGTATTAATATTATATTTCATAGCGTTAAATGTCAAGAAAAAAGTGCTGTATGCCTACCATCTCCCGTCTCTATTCTTTTGACAGGAACTATGTTGCTTCCATACAACAGCACAGCAACCAAATTTGCAGCAATTCCATAGGCGAAATGAGTCATATTGGTTGAGTTAAAGGTGAGCTCAAATGTTTCCAGTTTGCACGTTGCAGCATTTTCATCACATCTGGCACCTGGAAGCATGTAAAAACAAATCAAACGTCCAAGGTTATTGATTCCTGACAACAGCCTCAGGCTCCCTCACATTCATCATCACAGACAAATGAATGCTGTTTTCATACCTTGTTCAGCAGCATGTGCCCCATGACAGCTCACCGATAATGCAGTCACAAATAAAAGCAAATGTGGGTATTTTGCTTCGAGCATGTTAAAACTAAATGTTTGTTTTAATGTGGTATAGCCCGTCCACAGTGTTAAAAGGCCGCGTGTGACTGCAGTGGCGAGGTCTGACACTCAGCCAGGTGCTACCAATTATCTCATCACTCAGTCTGACGCATAGTGGCTGCAGTGGATTTATGACAACCGTGCCAATACTGTAGAACAGGCGTCAAAACCACTTCAATCATGTCTGAAATTAAATGGTCCATAAAAATAAATATGCTGAATTAATGCAAGGTTAAGACACAATACACGCAAATAAACAGATGATCTCAACATGGTTGCTTGCCTGGCGTGCTGAGGACAGCTTTTATCTGATCATCAGTCTTTACAGAGAGCACATTCTATATTTAAACCTGTTTTATTCAGATCAGGAAATCCTGCATTTGAGCTGCAGCGCCAAGGCTGAATTCCCCTACCTCAAGAGAAGCTATGTGTTTCCTGCTTTCATTCGTTTCTCCCCTTTGCACACTTATGTTCTATTATATTTTCCACGCTATATCCTGCATTGAAAACAATTAAGAATTAAGGAAATGGGCCAGCAGATGTCGCCTAAAACGCGCGGATGTGTAATGGATCAAATATTCTTTCAATTTAAAACATGTCGACTCCAACCCGTGTATTTAAATTTAATCAGACATCCACATGAGGTCCTCAGAGAGATGAATGTGAGTCAAGCAATATTTCTCATGACATTTCTGTTTGTTTACAGGCCTATATTAAACTTAAAGTTTCAAAAAAATCAAACAAGATAACTTTATATGCCACTTCTTTATAACTTGAGTGAACATGCAGAGCATTTGTAATGTCTGTAAACGGGAATCCAATGATTTGCCCCGAGGTGTGCAATGAATCACGGCAGAAAACGCTTGCTGCTGTGGATTAGGGAGTGAATTACAGCTGCAAGGTGTCCCTTCAGTATCTATTCCACTACACAGGATCGTATATCTGAATATCTGAAAGGAGAAGAAGAAGAAAAAAACTAAAAGATCAAGTCGCCTCATGTTGTGTTAGAGGGTGGTTTCCCAGACTGTCCATCCCCTTCGCAGTTGTCTGTATGTGGCCACAAATCCTCCCTTCCAGAATGAGTTTCGGAAGTTGAGCACTCCTCCTGGTTTGACTTGGGCGCAAAAAAAAAAGACATTCAACCATGATAATACCATAAGTTCTAATGGGGAAGTCTCGCTTTCACTGGCTGTGCTTCCCTTTTCTAAAACTCACCAGCAGCTTTCGGAGGTGCCCTCTTTCAAAAAGGAGTTTGATAATTGCGAGCGTGTGTGTTGTCTACTTGTTTTTTGTTGTTTCACAAGTTGGATACTCGCAGCAGCACCGGGACAGGAGGACTGATAAAGACAAGTACCGACACACCCGTGGATTGTATAATTTGGATGTTAATGATGCGCTGCCAGATTCCGTGGATTCGCAAACTGGTGCGAGCTTTGTTGTCCCGACACGGTCCAATGTGGTGTACATAACGTTAAAGTCAAAGCGCCTGAAACCAGCCAATATACGGGGCACAATCAGACCAAAACTGAGGAGAAAAGTAAGAAGGACTAAGTCGGCTAATTCAGCTTTTACGCAGGGCAAACTTAGCACTTTGGAGCAGGATGCGGGTCAAATCAAGCGCAACTTTACACGCAAGGCTTCCTGGGGAGAAACCAGGGATGTTGATTATAAAACATTGGATATAATCCATAAATCTCATATAGATGCACAAACAGACTCTGACGTTAGTTCTATCCGAATTTACAGCCAGAGGGCACCGCCATGGTTCAGCCCAGAGGACGTGAAAGCCATGCGTTTTCTTGCGGATGCCAAGGTTTTGCGCGTCAAAGAAGTTTCTCGTGGAGTCTCTTCATCACTTCTGATATTTGAGGGCAAGACAGTAGGTCCAGTGACCGACCACAAACACACAGAACTGAGCTATATATGTGGAGGACAGTGTGGAGTGATCAGCAGCCCCGTGGACACCACCGAAGTTTTCGCTTTTCATCTGGACAGGGTGCTGGGACTCAATAGGACATTACCAGCTGTAAGCAGAAAGTTCAGCTTTTTACACGGTATGTCAGGGCAAAGTTTCTTATTTTCTGACCGAAGCTGGATAAAACTCAGAAAATAAATAGCATTTTCTGACTTGATTGGCTGGTTTCCTCACTGAGTGCAGAGCTGCTTTCTATGTACTCAGAATACAAATTGCAAATTGTATCGCTGCATAATCAGTGTTACAGCACTGTAATCAGTTCTATAGAGACACACATAGAAATGATGAATATTACCCTGATGAAGTGGATCTGTGCAGATGTCACAGATTTAGGTGGTTTTGAAGTTAAAAGTATCCAACTACAATAAATGACTGTTCCCATGTTCCCATGGCAAACTACGACTGTAATAAAACGTAGTCAAAAGAGGCATGAGATTGAGGGAATAGCTGTGTCATGTTCAGCGTCATAAGGGGACAGGGCTCTCATACCCTTTCATTTTCAAATGTCAGTGGCCAGATTAATGTACAAACCGGTATGAATCACATGGAAGCTATTCACATTTAAAGGCATAAATTCAAACTTCTGCTTTGTCAGAACCCTGAGGAAATGTCAGTACACTCTGTGATGAGCTGGTCCCATGGGTGTAACTAACAATTAAGGGGCGAATACAAAGCAGCCACTCTTCACTGTCCTCTTCTCCACACGTTGTCATTATTTTATCTACTAATTACATCTGGAGGGGAAAAAAAAAACATCTCACATGCCACAACACTGTCTTTCTGAGAATGTGATTTGTTTGTGGTTTCATCATGCTGTGCAACATGAAAAATGACATCTGCCATGTACAACAGAAAATGTTAGTGTTGTTTGATAGATCACTTAAGTGGTCAATGTTCAATCACAAAAGTAGAGTGAATAAATGCCAGTGAGAGCACCTCTGATGAAGTATATGCATATGTGATTTTCCTGGATAAATATAGGTTAAAACTCACTGAGACTCAGCAGTTGTTGAAACTTGACCATATAATCCCTTTATCCTCACTCTTTAGATGGCCAGCCTTGTCCAGTGGTGTCATGGGATGCATCTCTCTACCCAGAAGGCCTTGCTGCAAGCTTGTCCACCGTGAAGTTAACATGGGGAAAATACCAGAGCTCCCTGAAACAGAGGTGTTGGCATAAAAACACCAGCCCAAAGCCTGACTCTGACTGCTCCACAGTTCATCACTATGAGTGGAGTAAACTAGCTCTGTTTGACTTCTTGTTACAGGTAATAAGGACAGTTTGAAAAATGAAAACTTTCTGTGATACTGGCAGAAAGATATATTAGTTCCACATTTTGTGAATGTGAGAAAACACGGCTGCAACTTTTCTGTGCTTCAGTAACCTTTTTTCCAGTTACAGCATCCCCAGGGTTTATTGAATTCCATAAATGCTTCATAAATGACCTTTGCAAACATCCCTTTTGTCTGTTCCAGCAGCTGTTATTGCTGAAAAAAATAGGTTAAATATCCTCAGAGGTATTGTCCTCTGGCTGAATAGAAGTCTTGTTTCCTGTGTGGGAAGCAGCTTGGATGTCTGATCATATTTTGGCATTGAGGACACATCTCTTGAGAGTTCCTTAATTCATCTCTTAATCATGAAGGAGCAGTGTAGAGTGAAATATTAGAAAGTACATTTCTAAACATGGTTGGGATACCTATCGGAAATACTAAATCAACCACTGAAAGTATAGTGCCACAGCTTTGATTATTCATGTTTTGTTAGTTCTTTATTTCATGGTTATGTCAGGAGAAATTCATATTGTGCAGCTAAGAGAGTCCACAGGGAATATCAAACATCTTATTGAATTCAACTGACACAGAAAAGTTATTGCACTAATTTGTTTGATTCTGAATAACAGACAAATCACATAGAGAAACTCATGTTTTTTTGTCCTGAACTGACCCGTGCAGGTTGACAAATGAGCCATGGCTAAATGCTGAAGCCAGGTCTTGGTTCTAGCCAGGTTCTCTTTTTTTGATGAAAAATATGTGTACTAAATACATTTTTCCTTTTGATTCTCATTTCCCAGGGCTCCCTTCATAAAAGTCCTTAATTCATGAGAAGCACAATAATCATGGATATATAATACAGTCAAGAGTTCAAATAAAAAATAAAGATCTGAATTCATTTGAAATTGTCATCTAAAATAAGAGTATGATTCATGATTAAAATTATAGTTTTATTATTTGAGACAAATAAATATTTGAAGCCTGGTACAGTGGAGTTTTGAGATGATAAAGGCTTTTGTTTGTGAAGGCAGGGCAAATTGAAGTGTTTTTTATAGATTATTATGAAATATTTTTACTGGTCTTGTGTATGTGAGATCAAATTGGGCTGTATGTGCTGCATGATCTAAAATGAGTTTGACAGTCCTGGCATAAGGGCTTACAGCCAGGTGTGTTTCGGGGCTTGTTGGTTTGATTGACAGGTATCCTATTTTCAGCTCATTACCCTTCATACCTTGGTAGATGATCATGGACCCAAGTAACACCAACCCACAGAAGGGGTGTATGTGAGTGGAACCTAATCATGGCTTGAAAAGTCCCATCTGAAACCTATTAGTGATATCTCAGATCTTACATCATTGGTTATTCTTACTGTTTGGTAGCACCATCTAAAACATCTGCCAATCCAAAGGTTTAGTGTAATGGAGTGAAGGATGCTTTGAAGCTGTAGTTAGGATTACAGGTTCCAGTCCTTGTGGAGGAAACAGGAGTGAAATGAGAGGAAGTGCTCCCTGATAGGCTTAAGAAATTCCCCCGTGCAGTCATGTCACTCAGCAGTCTGGTAATTGATGTCGATGTCTAATCAAATAAACAAGCAGTCCTGCCAAAGAGACACAGCAAAAGACCTGCTGGATGTGTATAGCCTTTTCTTTTTCTTTATTTTGTTTCTTTGCTAAACAATTTTAATTATTTCATCTTGTAATAAAGGTAGTATATAGGAGAGCCAGGCAATATTGAAAAATGAACTTTTTCAGAATACAAAAAAGTCCTGTACTTGCCAGGGTCATCAAATACTTCAAAATATTGATCTGAAAAAAATGCCAGTCACAGATGTTATTATATTCTCAATAGATCAAGTATAAACCTTCTTTGAAGAAATGTGAAATGCACTTTTTTTTTCAGATTCACAACCGTCTGGATCAGAGCTGTTGTGGATTCAGGCCCAGGCAGGAGGATGTGTGTGTGGAACTCGGCCACCATGCTGAATGTGGGGACCAGAACCAAATACATCTGACAAATATCATCCACAGAGGTCACGATCCTAGACACCTGGTCTTCACCAACAACAAGGGGTTCTTTGACCGCAACGAGGACAACCTGGACTTCAGGCTCCTGGAGGGAATCAAAGAGTAAGATTGTATCACAACATTGACACCAGAAAAAAATATTGTATGATGAAGGCAGATTATTATAACAATAATAATTGTGTTTTGATTTTATTTTCTCTTAAATTAATTTTGTTAATTTCCTTACGTTTGTGCTGGCAGATTTGATCTCGACATGGTAAAAACTGTCTGCCATGAAGAGTTGTATTTTGTTGGGGTACAAGTGATGGTGGACAGGCTTTCATGGGTTGTTTTCAAGAGCTGTTTTTCAGAGTTTCAGATTTCTCCCTCCTTAACAACATGTTTGAAAAAGTCCAGCAAATAAACTGTGGAGATAAATGCAGATTTCCACACAATAATCTGCAAACATAAATAAGCAGTCATCAAAAACAAGAAAATGATGTTTCTATCTCTTTAAAACTTGAAACACATCATTTTAGTAAATATTTAGATCTGGTTCAACAAAGTAAATGTCTGTTTTGGATATAAATCTGGGGGCGATGATAATGTGTTCTTTCTGTTTATCCCCCACCGATCTGTGTGATCTGTAATTCAAAACCACACTGCTGAGACATTGCTTTCATTTCATTTATCTTTTGATCAATAAATCAGTGAGTCATACCACTGAGGAGACAGAACAGAAACTGTGGTTTGGCAAAGATGCTCGTGGCTCCTTGTGATCATCATCAAAATTGTAGCTCCTTTTCTGGCATTCAAATATAAAGGCAATAAGTCTAAATTTAGAAGATATCAAATGACCTTAGATTGCTAGAATGCAATATGTCATTAATACCTGATATTTGTTTCATCTTTTTTGAACCCTCTGTAGATCTGATAGGGTTCTTTGACTTTCATGGAGGCTAAACAAACTGATGTTTGTCATCTTATTCCAGGCACATTCCAAACTAACACTTGCAACAAACAGTGTTGCAGTTTACTGGAAAAGCTGAAGCACTTGAAAACCTAAATGTAGGTTTTACCAGTCATCTTCAAAGTCCACATACTCATGCCCCACCTTACTCTCTTGTGGTCAGTCATTTTAGTTATACAAGAGGCAGAACTCCTCTGCAGGCAGTCCTAAAATCCACTCAAAATTCAGTGGGACGAGTCACGAAACAGTATCTTTTGAGTCAAGGGGCAATAACACCCTTAGTTTGGGAAATTTACAACTATCTACACTGTCTCATAGGCTTGTAGTTAGCTGTTAAAATGTCAAAAAAAAATTACAAGCTTTCAGCTCGTATTTGTGCTAGAAGTATGAGTAACATATCATGTCACTCCTAGCTGCCATGAAGAGTTGTATTTTGTCGGAGTACAAGTGATGGTAGACAGTCTTTCATGGCTTGTTTTCGACGGTTTTCTGAAGGTTTGGCTGCACAAGCATCCTCAGAGGCAACAACTGCAGCATAAAGTAGATAAATGTGTTTGTCTTCCTTTTCCCTTTGTAAATATGACTCATGAGCATCATGTTAGCTATTAGCAACACCTAACAACTCCATAGCAACTGCAGTTTATATAACTGACATGATATAGGCATTTCTAAATTAAAAACAAGCAACCTAGCTGTGTACAAACTAAATGAAGGTTTCCTGTTTGCAGTCAGTCAAGGATATGTGCCGCAGGCTAGTAGAAAATATGTTAATAAAGGAACTTACTGGAAACTTGATAAATCTGTATCCTCACAACTCAAAAACTTTTTTTTCGAGGCCTAGATACCTTAACATGACTCAGGAATTCCTTGAGTAATTTGATGCTAACAGACTACACAAAGTTAGTTCTTGCAGGTAGTGAGAAATAAACTGTGTCCTTAACCATCAACAGAGTTAAACAACCAGATGAAACAAAAGTTAAAAGTAGAGGTCAGTTTTAGCCTAAAAGAAAGTCTAGCATTGTTTCACAAAGTGAAGTTGTAACAGATGTTGTTGCAAGATACTGTCACTCATTTCTCCCATATTTTAAGGAAGCCTAATGTGAGTCATCAATCTAACGCTGAGATTGTTAGTTATCATCTGGCTTATTTCCTTTGTTTTCTTGTTCAGCTGTTGTGTTTGGTGCAGTTGCCTTCTTTCTTGCAAATGATATAGCATAAGGAAACAAACAAGATAAAATGGATCAAAGATACATTTGATTCAGGTTGTTTCTATTTTTGGCGAGTTTGACGTTGTTGTCTGTATACTATAAAAACAGGGTACTAGAGCTTTGCCCAACGAAACCAATCAAATTATTTCTGTTCTCCGGCAAGAGAAGCTCTGCCTGTGAGACATGCACGTGAAACTAAATCTCAGTTTGATTGTACCTTTTTCCCGCTTTACGTCTTTGCAGGCTTCCAGAGCATGCCGTGTCGGTCTTGAAGAGTAGGAGGCTGAGGGAGAAGCTCCTCCAGTCCCTGTTTCTGGATCAGATATACTGGGAGAGCCAGGGTGGCCGGCAGGGCATCGACAAGCTGATCGATGTAATTGAGAGGCGGGCCAAGGTCCTCTTGACTTACATCAACGCTCATGGGATCAAAGTCATCACAATGAATGTGTGACGAGAGTGATATCTGTCAAAAGGCCAAATTACTGAGACATAGATAAAGTAGATTAATGGCTTGATCCCTGTGACTTCACTGTGTCCTTTCAGAATGTCCTTAAACAAGACACTGGAGTTTTATCCACTTATGTTTTGGATAAGTTCTGAAATCGTTACACACATTTTAGTTTATGTCAATTTATTAATGCCAATTTATATCACAAGATTGTGAGAGCACATCCTGTCATGTAACACCAGCCCCAATTCTCAGGACCATGTCATTTTACAGTGAAAGAATGGAAAAATTAAGATTAATGAGAAATTATATATATTTTTTATGACTGCAAAAATAACTATTATCATATTGCTAATGAAGGACCTATTATAATTTATCTACTATACGTTTAAAACATTAAGTAGCAACAACATTGTGCAGAAATGCTTTTGCGATTTAGCACCCCCAGAGTGCAATATCACTGTTGTAAATATACACAGATGTACACATGCATTTGCTATGACTGTGTTACTTATGATCTAACAAGTCTAGCCAGTGTTACTTACTGCTGATGTTACTGTTACTTACTAGCCCGACAGCAAGAAGCCCAGCTCGGCGACTGTCTTTCGGCCTTTTATTTCACGAAGCTCTCCCCAATGACTAAAAGGTAGTCTCAGATATAATGCTATCCAGTTATCACACTCTCTTTTTCTCTCCTTAGCTTATGACGTCAACATCCCCTTCTGTCTTTTTTGCTTCTGCCATTATGTCCATAGAGGCTGCTGAGCCTGGTTACATTGCCTGTTTGCCCAGCTCCGGTTCTGGCATGACACTGTCTCCTCTCCCTGTCTGCATTCCAACATGCCTCAGGTCTGAAGACCTCCTTGTCCCTGTTATCCAAAATGCCTGTGGTCCAAGCACAGTCCAGGCAGTTAACAAACCGAGCTAGCCTTGGCTAACAGCAGCTTTAGCAACTGTCTGTCTATAGTTTGCAGCAGTTTACTTTACTGTCTATCAGAAAATCCTGTAAACCGAGAGTTGAGGCATTACTTACTTCTCAGAGGGTTGCATAGTGTAAGAAGTTGCCCATTTGCACAGGGTGGAAATGACAGACAGCATTCACCTGGTTACCATTCAGTGTATCAAAGTTATTTAAAATCTGTTATTTTATAGGAGAAAAGTTACACAGTGTTGCTTTAATATAACTAATTTTGACATTTAAAGTGAGCCTAACCTTAATTTAAAGTCACCAATTTTACTTCCTTTCAAATGTTCTGTCTTCCCCAGAGGCGAATCTTCATGTACAATAACTTGTAAAGATAACTTTTGCTCCTCCTGAGGCCTTTCAGGAAGTGTAATTTACATTAAGTATGAATGGAATGCACTAAAGATTTCCTTCTTTTCTCCTGAGGTGAGTGACAGGAATTAAGATGCTGATAAAGCCTCTTAGCGTAGCCACAACCCAAATCCGCTTGGCTTGATTAGGGTCACACATTACACACTGAAAAAGATTTCAATCTTAATGAGTTATTTAAACCTGTGTACAGTTCTTTTTTTAACAAATCTCCCAAGAATTCAAAGTGTTTAAACAATCATACGCTTAAGATCCAATACAACATTGCATATTATCGTGAACATTGTAAATTATGAAGCATGTCTGGACAGATCTTGTCATAGTGTCTGCATATTATAAACTTTAAGATGAGAAGTCAGAGGGAAGTATTCCCTTTTATGTGCACTCTTATTTTCAGCTATAAAAAACACCTTCACTTGTAACCATTTTCTCTGTATTTATTTATTTTTGTACTTTATTTTTTAATTGTTAAAGATGTTTCAGCATCTGAGTGGCAATAAAAACATTTAAATATGTGTCAAGTATGTGAGCTTTAATCAATAATCATTAAAAGCAATTCTTTAGCTTGTCATTTTTTCTTAATTATATTGGATTGTGGTGTGAAGCATGACAAGATTTAATTTCAGGTCATTTGTCAGTCACAGACAGGCCTGTAATTTAATTCACATTTACTGAAATTTCATAAAAAAGTTTGGCACTTATATTGTTTAAAACGACAAAACTGATATCAAACTATTAAAAGTACATAGAATCCATACAAATGCATTTTCTCATGTCCACAAAGTATCAGTCAAAGCATGGTCAGAAATAGCCTGAGGCTCTGAAATCTGATCCACAGCATGGTGTCTGCTTTTCATGCTGTCGTAAACAGTGTGCTTTGGGCTCCGAGAGTTGGAGTCGATGGGGCTTTGTAGGTTATTTTCTCGTGTCCATGCCCGGCATTCACTCGGCTGTTGTTTTAACCCCTTTGCACCCGCATTAGTGCGTCAGTGGGGTCCATGCTTCAGTGTGTTTGTGTTAGAAAGACCCCTCTAGTTCCCAGAGTGCTCTGCAACGGAACTTACTTTCTTTACACACGTGTGTGTATGCATATTTTCATACAATAACATACACACAGACAAAAGATGACCAATATATGTATGCAACAATATATGTAAAGACACACACAGACACATAGACAAGCAGCATGACCTTGACCTTTCCTGACAGTTTCCCAATGTGCCCACATTCAGTCCCTCTCAGTGAAATTAGACTACTGCAGAAACAGAGTGTAAAGTTCTGCAGATCAAGTGCTGCACTTCAAACTGACAAGCCTTTACAAGCATCTGCTTAGTCAGTCTACTCATACTCACTCGTCCAAGCCTTTCTATGAATGTAATGTATTTGTTCTAAATGTATAATTATGATCAAAAACTAGCGAGTGGACAACTTTGCTTACAGCCAAACATAATGCAAGTGCAACAACACAAGACATAGCAGCTAGCTAATATTACTGTCTAGTCCAACAGCAAGAAGCCCAGCTCAGCATCTGTCTTTCAGAAATGTATTTCATGAAGCTCTTTTCAATGTCTAAAAGTTAGTCCTAGTTTCAACTCTAATCTGGTGGCCTCTTGCTCTGTCACTCTCTTTGTTTCCCTTAGCTTCCTCTGTCAATGTCCTCTTCACCTCTGCCATCCAGTTCTAGCATAATAACATTTTCTATCACGGTCAGCATCCAACCATGTCCTGGGAAAACCTCCTCATTCCAGTGATCCATAAAGCCTGTGGTACAAACACTTAGACCAGTGCTGGTGCTCTGAGCTCACAGTCCAGGCAGCCCAGCTAATTAATTGACCTAGCAGTAGCTAACAACAGCTATAGTTTGCAGCAGTTTACTTTACTGTCCATCAGGAAACTGTAAATCAGAGAGAGTTGATGCTGAGCAGCCGGAGAACATTAGAGGGAAAACAAGAAAACACTTTCTCCATAAAATATGATCCAGTTTACCAAAGTTGGTGCTGTGTGACTTAGTACCATAAAGCATTACGTACTTGTCACAGGTGATTGTCCCTGGAGCACAAAGTTACATAGTACAGAAACAGACATACAAGGTGCAGCGCAGGAATGGCAGACACAAATGAACCTGACTGAAAATCTTAAGTTTATCTTATGGTAGAAAGGTTACAGAGTGGGGCTTTAAGGCAAAACACAGAGTCTGTATTTGATCCTGAACGAACTGATTAGTTAAATCAGTGAAAGTTAAATAACAGACAAATATGCAAACTGTATCTCCTCAGGCAAGCGTTTCAATTTTAAATACCTTAAAGAGGCAGCGTGCTCTGTACTTCAGTTTTCACATTTTATCAAGCATGTTTTGGCTTGAGCACTGTGAAAGTTTGTGCTTTTGATGAGCTGCTAAATTGGGTCATTTTTGCATCACTTTTCAAGAAACTAGACTCAGCTTCAGAAATGTTTCATGAAATGTATAAAATCACTCTGTATGAATGTTCCTCTTTTTCTATATGACAGGCCTGACATGTTCACTCCTGTTTACGCAGATAATGAGCCTTTTGCTCTATCAAACAGTGTTTGCTTTTCTTCTCTCTTCGTCTCTTCCTCTTACCCTAAATTCAGTTTGACATTTTTTGCCTCTCCTTGATTCCAAGAAAGTTCAGAAACTGAGGAGATTTTGTCTGTGAGGCAGTGCATGAGACAATTTGGGATGGTTCATCTCAGCTATGCCCAGCTGGTTGCCGCTTGGTCAGACTCCAAACAACATCCAAACAGAGGAGCTCTTTATTCTCATAACCTCAGCTCAGAGACGATAATCACTCTGGTTTACCATGATGTCACTTTTCCCATTCCCTACTCCCTACTGACCCTCAATGAACTCTGACAGCAGTCTAGCAGTAGTATTGGCCAGACTAACTGATTATGATTTGAATTCCCTCCCTCACTGTTCAATATTGTAACTGCACACACCTAGCACACATTAGCAGCATCTTGCAATTTCTTACAAATTAGATGATAGTATCCTGGTAACCAAATGTCAGTACAGACAATTCACAGTCCATGATTGTTACAGCTGTTTTAGACACTCATAGAAATAGCTTGACATTTTGAGATATACATTGTTCACAAAACGTTAGGGATATTCAACTTTTGGGTAAAATTTAGGGAACATGGACAAAAGTTCATGCTGCAGTGATATTATATCATGAAAGTAGGGCATTTAACTAGAAGCATCCAATGGTAATTTTATCATCTCAAACAATTTATTGAAACAAAAGCAATGGGTATACCACCGAAAGCCGGATATCCCTAACTTTTTGTGAATGGTGTACAATTATTGATTTTGTTGCCAAGAGTTAGACGAGATGATCAATACCTATTTCATATCTGTATGCTGAATTCTAAATGTGAATCTACAACCAGCAGCTGGTTAGTTTAGCATACCAAAAAGACTGGAAACAGGGTAACTAGCTTAGCTCTGTCAGTGGAGTACAAAATCCACCTATCAGCACAGATAAGCTAGGCTAACTGGCTCCAGATTCATAGTTTTTGGACAAATTTCACTCTTCTCTTTGCAAGAAACCAAATAACCATATATGATGAACTACTTCAGAATTTATCATCTCTTGGTGGAGAAATATCCACAGCTAACGTCAGACTTGTTTTTTTTTTTTTTTTAAATCTATGGATTACTAATTTTGATTAATCTGTTGCAGCCCTTATTTTTTTTTCAAGCCATGGCAGCTTTCATATTCCTTTGAAGGCAATGGGTCTTGCTGTTCTCTGGAAGAATTCTTAGACCATGTTGTTTTGAAGTTTTTGGAATCTTACACTGCATTTCACTTCCAAGAGCCTCTATGAGGGTTTGAACAATGCTGCACCTGGGTGGTCACCGTCAGAAAGCTCCGTAGATAACATGGGGAAATAACAAGAAAAAAACACCACCAGAATTATTCTCTTTTGTCTCTTTTACACAGCAACACAAAAACCACCAGACACAACAACAAAATGTCCTGCCATGTTCCCACCACTGTTGGGGAGTAAGTTCACTTTATGCTGATAAGGACTTTACAGGCGAAACTGAAAGAATGTCAACATGTGTCATGTCAAAACTTGCTCACTAAATAGCCAAGATTTGTGGAATCAGGGCACACAATGAAAAAAAAACTTTTTGATGACTTTAGCGACATGTAGAAACACTTTTTTTTTTTTTTTTTGCAGGCCTGGCACGCTGCCTGGATCTTTTAATCTCATCCCCTCTTTGTAAAAAAAAGAACAAGTCTGAGGGGATTTACCTCATGTGTCCTGACTGAAAATATCTAATACATATAATATATATATATATATATATATATATAATATCTAATACATCTCCTCTCATACATTGAGTGCTCAATATTCCATCACTTGTCAGTTAAAATGGCACCCATCCCCTTTCATAGTTTTCTCTATATTCTCCCAAAAATATGTATTTCTCATTCTCCTTTTTAAATACAACATAAGGGGAGAACGAAAACCTTTTTTTTTTTTTTTTTAATATAGCTTTGGCCTTTTCAGTATCTGCAGTTTTTTGTATAAACCTTGTTATGAAATTTTCTATCTTCTAGGATCTAGGTTACACAAGGTCACGTGTGGACCTTGAGGTCCTCAGCAGCAGTAGTTGTTTGGTTTTGCTTGAGAACAGCAGGTGCCAGTCTATCTCAACATTGTGGTAGCCAGGGTCGAAGAGACCTATTGCTGCCTTCTTAGACATTATAGAAGCTTGCCGTTGACCGTCCAATCTGCATAAACAGACATCTGTGTCTCCAGACTAGAATATGCTGACAATAACACCTGCATGGGTAAAAACATTCTCTTTGGCTAATTCTGGGCGTATAGCATTTGTGGTCTTGAGGTTTAAAGTCTATCCGCCAGCATGAGTTGGGCAGAATGTGAGACCGATTCAAGCACTTTTGATGTACTTTGAGAGTGTCTCTAATTCTTTGCCTTGGCAAAGAGTCAATAAATATTACAGCATAAGACATCAGAGGCTCCTGAACACTTCCTTTCTGACCTCACCCTTTACCATTGATTTCAGCAATTTCTCCACAACAATCCTGTTTCGGAAATTTAAGCACATCATTCTTGGAACGCTATTGAGTTTCTGATCATCTGAGTGAATAATCCCACTAAAGGTTCATTTAAAACTTTAGCCACAGCTGAAATTGATGCCTTTTCAATTACAAGACTCTCTGTCAGGTAAGAATGCAACCAAATGAGATAGCTTTGCCAGAGGTGTTGTACAGAAACTCCATATAAATATTTTCAAGGCGAAGTAATCAAAGCAATGGGTCAAGAATCAAGAGTCGAGTTTTAAACAGCTTGAAAATCCATATTTCAGGAAGAGGTGAAGGCGAATAGCTGCAGGCTCATCTGTGACAGAGCCAGGAAGAAGGCAAGTGAGCAACTACTTTTAGATCTTTGATCACATCCAGGATGATTATAGGAACATAGGCACAGCCAGCTGCATAAATCACTGTGGCATGTAACCAGATCTAAGATCTATGTTTCCTACTTACTTTTCATCTTTATGATTCTGGAGAAGCTCTGCGGGTCAGGACAGGGGTCAGTTGCAGAACATTTCCCCTGGAGCGTGTTCAAATTCAGTTGGTTGCTCAGGAGCATTTAACCGGCACATCTGAGGTCATAGAAGATCAGTCCAAGCGTCAGTTACAAGGCAGACTCTACAATCACAACCCTGCAACTTTGCAACTGCAAAAAAGAAAGTTTAGGGGACTGTTAAAAACAGCTGAACCTGTACCTGAACCAATACCTCATTGCTGTCATATTTACTTTACACAGTTATACAGGAAAAAAAAAAAAACCAAAAAAAAAAACATCTACATATACGCAAATGACAATCTACATACAGCACTAATTTGTTTGATTTCTTTAAATGCCTGGATAATGTTAGCTACAAGAACTCTGCAACAGTGCATTGGGTATGTATCATTTATTGGTTGATAATTAATTGGTGTTTTCATTTGATGTTCCTTTATAATGTGCTGTAGTCATTATTATTAGTATTAACAAACACAGTTAAATTAATGCAGTAATGCAAAACAGTGCGGCAAATCCCACTGTTCAGTGGAATGGTGTTTTAACCCCTGGCTCCTCCAGTCTGCATGTCAAGTATCCATGAGCAAAAAATTAAAGCCCAAATATTGCCATTGGTGTGCGAATATGTGTGAACAATTAGCTCCCTGCAGTAACAGCTGTCACCTAATGCGGCAGCCAGTGCCTCCAGTGTATGAATGTGTGTATGAATATGTATATAAATAGGTGAGTGCAATGTATTGGTTAAAATAGCCTTGAGAAGACTATTAAGGCCCAATGTAAGGACTGTCCATTTGCTATTTCTAAAGATATTATGAGAGATCCATTGGACACTAATGTTTGATTAAATACATTTTTAAAGGAACCATAAAACATAACAAGCTGATGAGATCAGTGTTTTAACCCATTAGTATCTCTAAATTTAACATTAATAATTACAAAATAGTGTTACAAAATTCTGTGTTGTCCCCAAATAATCCTCTTTGTATGGCACTAATGTAAACACTGGTGTTTTACAACTCTGGAAAGTAGAGCACTGAGAACAGAAAAATAAAACCTGAACATACAAGCTGACAATGAAAATAAAATATCACCACAGCTTTATGGCGAGAGATGAACCTGCATCATATCACTCAAGTTCTAAACTCGAGCAGAGACATCTAAAGCTCTGGAGCAAGGGATGAGTACATGCTAAAAACCAGGGTGAGGCATCTCCATGGACTGGCATCTCAAACATCTGCTCTCTGAGATATATGGGGCAATCAAACAGTTGTGGGCTGAATATGTCACATTCTATATTTAGAAATGTTGTGATGGGAGAAGTGTGGCATATGAAGCAGCATACCAAATTAGAGCTTTGAGGATGATCGCTTCTGTGATTGAATACTTTGACTGAAAGCTTTGCAGATGATAGTTGATCTTTTGATTGATGCCATTTTTTGAGGGTTGATTGAGAAGGAAACATAATGAGGCACAGCCTTTAAAAGACATATAATAGTCTGAAATCTCATACGGTGATATCTCTCATGAGTAAGTTCTTGATTATGACAAATAGATTTTCTGATGCTCAGTTAAAGTCGTTGAACGACTTTTACAGAAACGTGGTGATTATTACAGTCCTCATCCTTGCGTTTACGACCTCTGCTTTACTTGGCAGCATTTCATGAACATGTGATGTGTCCACTTTTCTAAAATATCTGCAGCTGGCAGACAAAGCCTTCATCACAAACCAAAATAACAGGTTGCAAGAGTCACTTTCTTAATGGTCTTCCTCTGAGTCAGAAACTTTTGGAGTTAAACATAGTGTAAATACAATAAAGTAGAATATAGGCTTAGCTTGGTTAAAGAATACAGCGGATGATTATATCGATTAGTTATTTCTCTTGAAATGACCTGCATACTATGATAGTAAATATCTTCACAGCAAACACTCATGTGCCATAGTGTGCCAACAGTCTGAGTCCTATTTTGGACTCTGGAGACTCAGCTGGCTCATTCACCAGTGACAAGCTGTGCATAGTGGAAAACATCCCTAACAAATGAGTACCCAGAGGGTATAAAAAAGCAACAACAACAACAACAAAAAACCTTACAGTGTAAACTGGGTTAACACAAGCCACTTTGTTAAAATGACAGTATACTACTCTATTAAACTGACTTAACCATGCTTGGTCACTGAATGAACTGCCTGAGGAGAGAGGCACCAAACATTCCTCACCTATTTCATTCCTGACTCTATCTGGGGTCAAAACTGTCTCAGCTTGACTACTCAAAGACTCTACTTTGAACTTGGCCGGGCCTCATTCATGAGCTATAGAAAGATCTTAAGTCATAGAAGAGGTATTTACTGTATATTCTATACCAGGGATGGGAAATCAAGGCATGCCTGGCAGGAGTCTATCTAGGTTTTCAGTCTGTCCAGAGAGCGCAGCAGGGAATGTTGAAGATTATTTTCTCCTCTTAAGCTGAAGGTTTTTGATTCTTCTAGAATAAAATCCTGCTGACCCTAGTCCACATGACTGCATTCTCAATCAGCAGCTTCCGACGAGTCATCCTATATGTTCTTCTACTTATGTCTTATTCTTGTGCAACGACATTAAAATTCTTGTGACATAAATATTCTTGTGCAATGACTCAAGAACTCTTTTGTCCCTCATGCCATCAGGCTCTACAACTCCTCACGTAGGGGGAGGAGGAAATAGAGTTAAGAGAACTCACTGTGCAATAATAATCTGGACATTCTTCTTCTTTCATTATTTGAATGAAACGATTGGTTCTTTGAATCAATCATTCGATTGATCAAACGATTGATTCTTTCTTTGAATCAATCGTTTAAGTGCAATATTTTAATTAACTGTTAATCTAAGTTCTCTACATTTATTTTATCTTGATCCTATTTTACTTGAAGTTTACTTTATGTATTTAGTTAGAGTTTTACTGTTAAGAGTTTATTGTCTACTGTTTACTGTCTACTTTCTATATTTATATTTAGATAAGAGTCTATTGTTTATCTTATATTGTATTCTTTTTCACTGTATGCTACTGGAAATTCAATTTCCCTGAGGGAGTCATCCCAGAGGAATCAATAAAGTGCAGTCTAACTCTAAGTTTAAGTCTAATGGTCGTTTGCTCAAAACACTTAAAATAACCACAAAGCAGTTATAGTTAAACAGTATCGTGTAAAAGGCCTCAAGGTGCAAATGTTACATGTGACACAAACACATAAATACTCAGTGACACAAACTGCAAAATTTGAACTGACACAAAGTTCAGAATGTGTCAATGCCAAATAATGGACATGGGACCTGCCAACTGTCAACCTTGTTGTTTCAACCGTAACCAAATCACAGGAGCACATTTTTTTACTTTACTTACTCATCCAATATTCAATACTGTCTGATTGAAAACAGACTTCTGCATCTCAGTTCTTCTAATTTATTAAATATAGATTTATTTAATAAACCTAATTATGTTGTTGCTTCTACAAACATAAGAATGCTTCACTTCATGTACAAACAACATTTTATTTTTGTCTGGAAAATGTGAACCCGTGTCAGGATAGCAAATGCTGCTTTTTACAAACCTGCTATATACATGTTTATGCATCAACATGTGACAAGTTGTTATTAAACAAAGAGTAAAAAACAAAACAAAAACATACATATATCTATTTGGAAATCTTTGCAGTATATTTCTTTAATGTAAAAAAAGTGCTGAGTGCTCTAACTGCTGTTATTTGTTAATTGTTTTCATATTACTCTCCAAGACAACAGCTACAGCAATAAAGTTTGTCCTGCCATGCTTGACTTTATGACAAAGATGCTATTCTTGCAAAGTGCTGCATAGGACGGAGGTCGAGTGCATAAACACGGAAACCTTGGCCTTGGCCAAAGCAGAGCTCTATTTAGAAGTAAAAAGGCCATAAATCAAAACATCGCAGACTTGGAAATTTCCCTGCGACAATGACTCAACTGTTTTCAAAGGAAATGTCACTGATCGAAAAATATGATGACTAAATAAAAGTACATGGGGGTATTGTGATACAAAGCAATTTCTTATAGAAGAAAGGGGACGGGGTTCAGATGTTTTCGCTTCACTCTTTGGGGTATTTTAAATAAAACATAAAAATAAAACATTATTACTTCTATCAGGTCACTGTGAGCCTTCCAACTTAAAGCTGTTGCTTTCCTGTATAACTCGTTGTTAGCTGTAACATAAATCCACAGCGAGGAACACTTTATTCTACAAGTGATGCAGTGGATTTTTTCCATGTCTGTGAAAATAACAACTGGATTAATAGTCAAACCACATAATTTTCATGTGATAAAATGATGCTCAAAATGAATATATAAGGCATGAAGGGCCATTATTGAACCTTTTTTTTCCCATTTAAGCTTCCAGCTGCATCTTGTGGCCTTCTTTTCAATCTTATTCCTACAGCACTCACAAAATAAAAGATGGCACTGAAAAGCATATTACATACATAAAATATAAACAAATGGTGAAGAATGATAAATTGGTTACACAAACTTGGTGCTGGAAACAGTTTGTTATACAACATTAATGAATCCTCTATATGATGTAGACTCCTTGAAAAGCAATTTCTAGTTTCTAGTCTACAAAGAGGCTGTATTCAGGCATAGCTTCACAGAGCGGAGTCATACTTTTGAAAATATGATGGCATAAATTTACACCATGCAGCATGTCTGGCTTCCTATCTAAAAGACCTTCCTCCACTTCATACAAGTCTTCAAATTGGTCTTCATCTGTTCAGCCTGTATGAAGACGGAAGAGGAAAGAATTTATCACCACTGTGGCTGAGGCAACACTCCAAACTAAATCTTCCATGGTGAATGTTACCCATTCCTGCAGGAATCCAAACAGGAACCGTCTGGCCCGGGCTGGGCAGGCACACAGAGCAGGCCAAAAAGGAAATAACTGAGACCAGCCTCGGGTGCGGCGGGTTCAGTCTCGTGGTCATGCCCAGTAGTCTCCGGCCTTACTGGCATCACAAGCCAAGAAAATGTTGGACAGGGATTCTTAGTTTATGCTTCAAAGGCTGTTGTGTTGACTCGCACACAGTGGCTCATTGTAAAGAGAAAATGCAACAACTGTAATTTTTGGTGATTTCTTGCATGAAGTTGGTTTACTTCAAGTTGCAGTTGTTGAGTCAGTTCTTTTCAGACACAGATATTTGGTGCTGCTTGTTCTGTCCATTTCACAGGTGTCTTTTTGAAGTAGTTTGGACATTTTTGTGCCTTTATGGCAAGAGAGATAACAAGAAACAAGGGAAAGATGCAGCAAATGTTCCCAGCCACAACCAGAGACATTTAATCCCTAAACTGCAGGGATGCTCTATTTTGTAAGGTTCAGATTTTATTAATATTTTCCTTGATTTTTGTTGTATTTGTGCCCATTTCTATGTTCTAAATTCATAATCTCTTATTGGCCTTTTTATTCTTAATTTGTAATAAGAGGTCTACTGTATCTACTACTGTTTGCACTGGTGCAAAATGGGAATTTAGTTGAAATAAATATGAAACTGTTGCCCATACAGTTGGAATAAAAATATTTTTACCTCTTCTCATGAAATTATTGTGACAATGTGATTTATCTTTGATAGATACAGTGTAGTATCGTGAACCATCTTAAATCTTAAACTACAATTCATCTGATGTGTAGGAATAGGAACAAAAAGAGGACAGCAGTGTATACATATTTAAGGATATGCAGCTGTAAACCTACTGTATGAATGTCAGATGTCAGCAAAATCAACAATACCAACATGGTTCAAAATATAAAGAGGTGGATGGGTCAGTGGAACTGACAGTCTGTCAGTTGAGTGGATAGCTGATCATTGCACAGCTAATGTTGAGTGGACCAGCAGACTTAATCAGACTGCTTGAACTAACACTGTGCATGAAAACTTTTAAGTGGGGCAGTCCAGGCATCTAGTACAGAGACGCCTGTGACTTAAAAAAAAAAAAGAAAAAAACTTTAAGCATCTGCAAGCCATTCTGTGTAAAGTTTGTGATTATCTTATTTAAGTGAGAGGAAAAGAAAATGACACTGGGGAACAGTTGTCTACAGTTCTGTCTTCTATTGAGCAATATCCTCTGTAAACGCAGGAAAACAGTGCCACCTAGGGAATTTCAAACAGAAAATCAAACTAAACAGACACCACTGTCTTCACAGTGGAGGTTTCAACTCTCAAACCAGTCAGTTCTGTTTTCTTTGCTTCTTATAAACTTATTTACAGCTGCCGGTGAAAGGAACCTCTTCAACACTGATGGTCTGATGGTGGGGCTTAAAATATCCTCCAGTCACATTAGATATATCAACACGTGCCTCTGATGTTGCTGCATGCCACAGACCGTTAGGCTCAGCTAAATGAGCTAGTCTTTGGTATGTGGTACAGTGAAGTGATCCTCTCCAGTCAGTCATTACAGGAGTGTCTCTGTGGAAGCTGGGCTGAAAACTCGCTGGAGCTGCTTCAGCAGCAGCGGATTTATTAATGAGGTTATTTTGGTGGCAGCACTGGAGGTCTGAGAGGGGCCGTTTTAAAAGAACTGCTCTGCTGCTCTCTAGTGGCTGAAATGATCTTCACAAAACGAGCAGACAGAATGAAGCACGTTAAACAGAGTTATTCCAGGTCTGAGTGGGAATACAATGAACAGTTGGCTTTTATAATTGTAGTTATACAGTGTGGTTATGAGTACAAGATATGTGATTGGTAGTCATTACATACAAAATAAACAGCAGGATATGGATACACCACAAGTTAGATAAGATGTGCAAATAATGAGCTTTTATTCATTTACACATTTTAGGGACCCATCAGAGTGTGTATTTTCAAGTGTGTTTTCAGGGCATATAGAGTTTTTATGATACCTTATCTCCCCACACCAGATAAACAGTGTCATCAGTCATTTGTTGCATTTGCAAACTTTCCCATCCTCTTGTGGCTGTGCAAATAATGACTGTAATCTCTCAAAAGCAAAGGTAGAAGCAGCTCTGCAAAAACTTTCTCAGCGTCGATGGCTGGGTGTACAAAGGAGACTGTGGTTTGGATTCTGCCCTAAAATAAACCTTTAGAAGTTTTTCATGGGTCATATAGGTTGTTTATGTATACATTCAAATCAGCATACATAACTTTGATTGTCTTTATGTTATTCTCATGCCAAAATGTCCAAGTATTTAAACCTTTCCATTTTATTTCAGCCCCTCCTGGAGCTGCCACCTTATCGTGGTGGAGGGGTTTGCGTGTTCCAATGATCCCAGGAGCTATGTTGTCGGGGGCTTCATGCTCCTGGTAGGGTCACCCATGGCAATCAGGTCCTAGGTGAGGGACCAGACAAAGCGCAGCTCAACCCCCCCTGATGAAGATGACCACAAATGGAGCCAGGTCTCCCTTGCCCGGACGTGGGTCACCGGGGCCCCACCCTGGAGCCAGGCCTGGGGGAGGGGCTCGTCGGCGAGCGCCTGGTGGCCGGGCCTGCACCCATGGGGCCCGGCCGGGCACAGCCCGAAAGGGTGACATGGGTCCCCCTTCTCATGGGCCCACCACCCGTGGGAGGGGCCACAGGGGGCGGGTGCTGAGAGAGTTGGGCGGCAGTCGGAGGCGGGGACCCTGGCGGTCCGACCCCCGGCTGCAGAAGCTGGCTCTGGGGACGTGGAACGTCACCTCTCTGGCGGGGAAGGAGCCTGAGCTGGTGCGCGAGGTCGAGAGGTACCGGCTAGATATAGTCGGGCTCGCCTCAACACACAGTGTAGGCTCTGGAACCAGTTTCCTCGAGAGGGGTTGGATGCTCTACCACTCTGGAGTTGCCCCCGGTGAGAGGCGCAGAGCAGGGGTGGGAATGCTTGTTTCCCCCCGGCTCGGTGCCTGTACATTGGGGTTTACCCCAGTGGACGAGAGGGTAGCTTCCCTTCGCCTTCGGGTGGGGGGACGGGTCCTGACTGTCGTCTGCGCCTACGCGCCGAACGGCAGCTCGGAGTACCCACCCTTTTTGGAGTCCTTGGAGGGGGTGCTGGAGGGTGCTCCACCTGGGGATTCCCTCGTCCTCCTGGGGGACTTCAATGCTCATGTGGGCAGTGACAGTGAGACCTGGAGGGGCGTGATTGGGAGGAATGGCCCCCCCGATCTGAACCCGAGTGGTGTTTTGTTATTGGACTTCTGTGCTCGTCATGGATTGTCCATAACGAACACCATGTTCAAACATAAGGGTGTCCATATGTGCACTTGGCACCAGGACACCCTTGGCCGCAGTTCGATGATCGACTTTGTGGTCGTGTCGTCGGACTTGCGGCCACATGTTTTGGACACTCGGGTGAAGAGAGGGGCGGAGCTGTCAACTGATCACCACCTGGTGGTGAGTTGCCTCCGATGGTGGGGGAGGATGGCGGTCAGACCTGGCAGGCCCAAACGTTCTGTGCGGGTTTGCTGGGAACGTCTGGCTGAATCTCCTGTCAGAAAGAGTTTCAACTCGCACCTCCGGGAGAGCTTCACTCACGTCCCGGGGGAGGCGGGGGACATTGAGTCCGAGTGGACCTTGTTCCGTACCTCCATTGTCGAGGCAGCTGACCGGAGCTGTGGCCGCAAGGTAGTCGGTGCCTGTCGTGGCGGTAACCCCCGAACCCGTTGGTGGACACCGGCGGTAAGGGATGCCGTCAAGCTGAAGAAGGAGGCCTACAGGACCTTTTTGGCCTGTGGGACTCCTGAAGCAGCTGACGGGTACCGACGTGCCAAGCGGAACGCGGCTTCTGCAGTTGCGGAGGCAAAAACTCGGGCATGGGAGGAGTTTGGTGAGGCCATGGAGAAGGACTTTCGAACGGCTTCGAGGAAGTTCTGGACCACCATCCGGCGGCTCAGGCGGGGGAAGCAGTGCACTGTCAACACTGTGCTCAGTGGGGATGGGGTGCTGCTGACCTCGACTGGGGACGTCCTGGGTCGGTGGAAGGAATACTTCGAAGACCTCCTCAATCCCACCAGCACGTCTTCCAGTGAGGAGGCAGAGTCTGGGGACCCCGTGGTGGGCTCGCCTATCTCGGGGGCTGAGATCGCCGAGGTAGTCAAAAAGCTCCTCGGTGGCAAGGCCCCGGGGGTGGATGAGGTCCGTCCGGAGTTCCTAAAGGCTCTGGATGTTGTGGGACTGTCTTGGTTGACACGTCTCTGCAACATCGCGTGGACATCGGGGGCAGTGCCTCTGGACTGGCAGACCGGGGTGGTGGTTCCCCTCTTCAAAAAGGGGGACCGGAGGGTGTGCTCCAACTACAGGGGGATCACACTCCTCAGCCTCCCTGGGAAGGTCTTTGCGGGGGTCCTGGAGAGGAGGGTCCGCAAGATTGTCGAACCTCGGATCCAGGAGGAGCAGTGTGGTTTTCGTCCTGGTCGTGGAACTGTGGACCAGCTCTATACCCTCAGCACGGTCCTGGAGGGTGCATGGGAGTTCGCCCAACCAGTCTACATGTGCTTTGTGGACCTGGAGAAGGCGTTCGACCGTGTCCCTCGGGGAGCCCTGTGGGGGGTGCTCCGGGAGTATGGGGTTCCGGACCCACTGATACGGGCCGTCCGGTCCCTGTACTCCCGGTGCCAGAGCTTGGTCCGCATTGCCGGCAGTAAGTCGGACCTGTTTCCAGTGAGAGTTGGACTCCGCCAGGGCTGCCCTTTGTCACCGATTCTGTTCATAACTTTTATGGACAGAATTTCTAGGCGCAGTCAGGGCGTTGAGGGGCTGCGGTTCGGTGGCCTCAGGATTGGGTCACTGCTTTTTGCGGATGATCTGGTCCTGTTGGCTTCATCGGAGCGCGACCTTCAGCTCTCTCTGGAGCGGTTCGCAGCCGAGTGTGAAGCGGCTGGGATGAGAATCAGCACCTCCAAATCTGAGGCCATGGTTCTCAGCCGGAAAAGGGTGGAGTGCAGCCTCCGGGTCGGGGACGAGATCCTGCCTCAAGTGGAGGAGTTCAAGTATCTCGGGGTCTTGTTCACGAGTGAGGGAAGGATGGAGCGGGAGATTGACCGGCGGATCGGTGCGGCTTCTGCAGTGATGCGGACTCTGCGCCGGTCCGTCGTGGTGAAGAGAGAGCTGAGCCGAAAGGCGAAGCTCTCGATTTACCAGTCAATCTACGTTCCTACCCTCACCTATGGTCACGAGCTTTGGGTAGTGACCGAAAGAACGAGATCGCGAATACAAGCAGCCGAAATGAGCTTCCTTCGCGGCATGGCTGGGCTCTCCCTTAAAGATAGGGTGAGAAGCTCGGCCATCCGCGGGGAGCTCGGAGTAGAACCGCTGCTCCTCCGCATCGAGAGGAGCCAGTTGAGGTGGCTCGGGCATCTAGTGAGGATGCCTCCTGGACGCCTCCCTGGTGAGGTGTTCCGGGCACGTCCCTCCGGGAGGAGGCCCCAAGGAAGACCCAGAACACGCTGGAGGGACTATGTCTCTCGGCTGGCCTGGGAACGCCTTGGGGTTCCCCCGGAAGAGCTGGACGAAGTAGCTGGGGGGAGGGAAGTCTGGGCCTCCCTGCTGAGGCTGCTGCCCCCGCGACCCGCCCTCGGTTGAAGCGGAAGAAGATGGATGGATGGATGGATGGATTTTATTTCAGACAAGATGGAAATCTTTGGCGTATTATGTCATTTTGCAGCTCTTTACTGTCAAATGAAACTTGAACCTTTATCTAAAGAATTCATTCACAAAACAAGCATAAATAGTAAATAACTGATTAGAGTGAACAAGTGTAATGAAACATGCAGTCATATGGATCTACAGCACTACTGATTTTTTGTTCCTTTACAGGAACAGTACTCCTCATATTAACAGTCCTCATATATTGTGTATTCTTCTTTGAGCAGATGAATTATTCAATCATCCTGCTCCTTCCCCCAGCTCAGCTCACTCCCAACGTATTCGTACTGTACCCTGAATATTGTATCAAATATGGAGCATGAGGTCTGGCACATCTTCAAGGAGAGAAACTTGTATTCTTAGACTGTATACAGATTCTTTTGTCTGTCTCAGATTAAGTGACAGTCCTATGTGCTGTATTAGCCTTACTGCATTTCCCTTTGGCTCTTAATCGAACCTCCTCTTCCATGTTGGCTCAGTTTGACCTGATGAGCTGTTGCTTCCTGAGTGTCTAATAAAATAGAAATCCGGAGAAATTACTGGCATGCGTTGTTCAGTAGCCCTCTCTATCTGCACCAAATCACTTTGTGGTTTCCATTTAGTGATGGAGTGTTTCTTGTGCTTTTTGGATAGTTTCCATACCAACTACCTAGATGTGGGAAGTCATGTCTCACACATGTGAGTAGACGCATGTATCCCTGCACACATATGCACACTCACACCACACACAACTCATACAATATGTGAATAAATGATTGTATTAATGCAGAAAATCTTAAGAGAAAACAGAAAGAGAGCCATTTTTAGTTTCTTCTCCTCTGTATGAAGAGTATCCTTGAGTTCTGCCTCATGTGTCCATGTGTACTCTATCCTCTTTAGAGGTCTCTGTTTTGTGGTTGACACCCTACAGGCTCCTGGCAGCACCTGGAAGTTGCTCAGTGTGTTTTCTGATTGACAGTCTTGAAAAACCATTTTAAAGAAAAGAGTATTTACTTGCACTGCTGCTTCACAGTAAGTTCATAGTTTGAACCCTCCAGCAGGCTGAGGCCTTTCTGTGTGGAGTTTGTATCTTCTCCCCATGTTCGTGTGGATTATTTCCAGGTACTCCAGCTTCCTCCCACAGTCCAAAGACAGGTAGATTAATCGGTGACTCAATCAATCAATCAATCAAGTTTATTTATATAGCCCTTTACAATAGCCGAAACGGTACACAAAGTGCTTTACAACAAGGTCATAAAACAATACAAACAGATACATAGATAATCTGTACATAGATTACATAACAAACCAATACGATTAAAAGTGCAGTAAAAAAAAAAACTTAAGGAAATAGAGAGAGTCCACCTAAGAAACAAAACAGTACAGGCCTAATCAGAGCTGAACGCCATTCTAAAAAAGTGGGTCTTAAACTTAGACTTAAAAAAGCTGAGATCAGTAGTGGCATGACTGTCGGGGGGCAGTTTGTTCCACAGTCTAGGAGCAGCGACGGCAAAAGAACGATTGCCCCACTGTTTAAATCTTGACATAGGGACCTCTAACAGAACCTGACCCGAGGAGCGCAGGGCTCTGCCACAATTACGAAAAGTTAAAATCTCTGATAGGTAAGAGGGGGCTGAGCCATTAATGGTGTTAAAAACAAACAACAGAAGTTTAAAATCAATTCTAAAACAGACTGGAAGCCAGTAGAGTGACGACAGCACAGGGGTAATGTGTTCGCGTCTGCACGTGCTTGTTAAAAATCGGGCAGCAGCGTTCTGGACAAGTTGAAGATGGGAAATTGAGGACTGACTGAGGCCAACGTAGAGGGCATTACAGTAGTCCAGTCTGGAACTGATGAACGCGTGGATAGTTCTTTCGAGGTCTAAATTGCCTACAGATGGGAATGTGAACATGAATGGTTGTTTGATTCTATGTGTCAGTCACACATAGAGTCAGATGAACTGGTGACATCTCCCACCTCTCACACAATGGCAGCTGGGATTGGCTCCAGCTCCCCATGACCCTGATCAAGATAAGTGGTTGTGGAAAATGGGTGAAAGGAAAAATATTTATTTATTATATGTTTTATTATTCACCGACATATTGTTACAATTCAACATTAACATGCTGGTGGAAAATGTCCTCATGATTTCAAGTCATTGTAGCACAACTGGAGGTAGGGAGCAAAGACAGTCTCAAATTCTTGCAGTGCCAGTGTTCTGCCTACACAGCTAAACAAGGCCACCATGAACACCGTCTGATGAAAAATGCATCATTTACACCCACAGAGTGTCTTCTCTCTTGTCTCTCTGTTCATGCCGTTTTTTGACATGATGCCTTCTCCTTCGGGAGCTGAGAAACTAGAAATACCTCGACCTCCTTGTGTCAAATCCCTCCTGCCTCACAGGGCAAAGCTCTCTGGTGGCCCAGCTGACAGTGACAAACTGACAATGGCTGAATGCGCCACTTCACATTTATAACCTTTTTCTCAAAATGCATGTTTTTTTTTTTTTTTTCTTCTGCAATTGTCTATTGAGCTGGAAAGAGAGAGGACAAAGGTTGACTGAGAAAAATAACTGTTAGCCCTCCAAGGACTTTTTTATATGAAGACACATGGGTTAATACGAGGGACATGTAATACAATGTTAGCTGAAGGACAGACAGTTGAACACCTGGATACTGCAGGCTTCACTAGGCTCCTCACCAAAAAAAAAAAAAAACATTGAAACAAAAACTTTAACTTAAACTCAAGATTTGTATTAACGTTTTAGTGATTTGTTTTTTGCTTGGACGTCATGCAATGCATTTTTCTAGCTCTGAAAGTGGTTATTCCATTACTTTGGTGCAGACTGAAGTATCTTTATACTTGAACCTTTCCTTTAGTGCCGATTTCAGATCGAAACAACCATTTTTCCAACAATTCGGTTTATGTTTTGTTTTTTGTTTTTTTTTAGGTGAGGTTTATTTAGAACGAGTGATGTCACCTACATGTTTCCGAAGTTCCAGCCATGTTGGCTGTACAGCCTACCAGCTAATCTAAAAATCGGCAAAGATGCCATCTGTAACCTGTCAGTCAAAGCAGCCATGCTGTTTTGAAGCTGTTTAAGCCTTAATATAATTTGAACGGGTGAGTTCAAAAAAAAAAAAAAAAGAGAGACCAAAACTATTTTGGCTGTAAACATGTTTACTTCTCCAGCAAAGTTGGACATTTTAATACAAGTGCTTATGGAAGTTGAAAAAGTCAGCCTCAAGTGGCCGCTCGAGGATTTACTTTTTTTTGGCACTTCCACACTGGCTTCATTTCCCAGTCATGGAGGTTGATGCTTGGAATATTCATACAGGTACACTTACTGTGCCATTGTGTGCTAACATTAGCATTTACCATCAAAGCAGCAAAGTGCAGCCTGACAGAGCTGCTAGCACGGCTGTGAACTCCTTTTGTTGGTCAGTTATCCATTATGGTCAACAGTATCATTTAAATTAAGTTTTCCATTTTGTGAAAATCTCTCAGCCCTGCCATGAGCTGGCGACTTGTCCAGGGTGTATCCCACCTCATGCCCTATAGTCAGCTGGGATAAGCTCCAGCCCCACCGTGATGACGAGGATAAGCAGTTACAGATGATGGATGGAAAGTCTCACAGCAACAATGGTTATTAAAGTTGTACTTAATCCTATCCTTATATTTTGCAAATCTATTGTTCTGGACATTTGAAAGTATATCGACATGTGTGTGTGTGCATTAATGTTTGGGATGTGCATGCATGTGAATTTTCCAAAATGAATTTGACACATAAGGTGTCTTCCCCCTTGCAGTTGTTTGTGGACTGGAAACCTTATACATTTTTTGCAAGTTGACTATATGTGACAGGAAAGTCCCTTCATCTGACTTTGGGTGTCAGGTACCTTTCCTTAACAGCATGAGTTCAACATAGGTTTGAGATAATGAGACAGGACACCAGTTGTCAGGCTGCTGTCACTACTTTACGCAGACGGCTTGACACAAATGCCTCATTCCAGGAACTGCTGGAAAATGCTAAATATGCACCCATGAATAACAGTTTTGATCTCATGAAATTAATTGCTGTGTATGGGGCTTGAGATGTGTCAAAATGACCCACTTGCTGATTCAGGCTGCACACATGCATGTATATGTCTGTGGCCCAAAGGAGAATTTGAAATTTTCGTCAGAGACACTGGAGCACAGGATGATGAATAATGAAGTACATTTACTTCCAGACCACAGCGAAAATGTCTGATGTTTCCTGATATATTTCAAGCAAAAAGCTGCAGCTCAAATGAAACTTCTGAAAGGAAATGAAAAGGAAATTTCTGAATCATGTTTAATTATGTACCATGATGGTATATACTTTAAAAGTAAGTATACTAAGTTTGAGAAAAACTTTGTAAACACAGATTTGTCACACCTGAGCCATTAACAAGTGACTGTGTATAGGTTAGAAGCACAGCAAATGGGCTAAACCATTAACCAAAACAAAAAGATACAGCAATGATTGGTGTGTGAGATCCCTTCAAGGCACATTGCATGTGTTTTTGACATCACTGGTAATTCATAATGCATGTGGGTTTCATCCAGCGGACATGAGAAATCACTCAAAAATCTGATTTTAGTAGAAATTTGGACTTGCGCAGGACAGCTTCCAGGCAGCCTCTCTCTAAAAGTAAAACCCTACTTCACTTACAGCATGGTTAACTCTGTTTAATATATTAATACCTTTCTTGTTTTAAAATGTGAGTTCTTTTGACCTTTTGAGTGCTACTATATTTCAAGTGACATCTCAAGGACTTCATTAATGTTGGAATTATGACACTACCGATTTCATGGTATCCAGAAGAAAAAAGGTCCCGGGGGAACTGGGGATTGCCAGTAATTTAGCTTGTCTATCAAAGCACTTTCATCACCTCCCCTCTCACCAGCATCCTGCCTCTCCGCTGAGGGTAGAAGCTGGCACTGATGAATGAGATGAAATAACATTTGGACAGTACAAAGTCGGCAGCGGGGCCTCTCCTCTCCTCTCTCTCCTCCTCTGGGGACTGAGAAGAATAATAACAGAACTGGAGATAGTGAGAAAGAGGGAGAAAGCGAGAGAGAAAGGGGGGAAAAAACTGCAAAACTATGTAAATCTTTCAAAGAGGACAAAGAAAACAGAAAGTGAGCTGACCACGGGACAGAGAGAATGAACAACGGAAATATAAAGAGAGAGAGAATGAAGCAAAAGACACACTTCTTTTAGTCATTGCCTCTTTAAAATCTTTTAATGCATTGAAGGAATAATGTAGAAAAACATTTTGGGAAATATTCATTTGATTTTTTGCCAAAAGTCGTATTAGAGTATTGATACGACTTCCAATAATTGTCTGGTTAGCTTATCTCAGCATGAAAACCACATGATTAAAAAGTTGTAGTTTTACACATGGGAGTATTTCTTGGTCAGGCAGTTTAACATTTTTTATATGGATAAAAAGAGAGAGAGATAGCATATTAATCTGTGAGCTTTGGAGCTACGAGACAGTTTCCTGTTTCCAGTTATAATAACTGGCTACTAGCCGCAGCTAACAGTCAGATATGAAAGCGGTATTGATCTTCTAACTCGCAAGAAAGTGTCAGTCTGTGCAAACTCTTGCTGTGCAACAAAATGTTTATTTGTAAACTTTCAAAGATCCCCAACATGTCAGGATGGATTTTAAAATGGAAACCGATGGAATGGTGCAGCTATTAAACACATGCAGTGTTTGAATATTTCAGTCAGTGTAAACAGCAGACGGCTTTAATAAAGAACTTTGACAAGCTTATAGCAATATGATAGACTGTCAACTGTCACTTAAAGCTATTTACATAAAAGAGGAAAAATGGGTGTAAGGGGTTAAAACTGCACGAGCTCTTCAACCCCCGACACACGCAGACACACATTCCAGCCATACACACTCACAAAGATACAGAGTAGAGAAAGGTATATCTACAGTAAAGTCGACAAGGAACACAGACAAAGTCAGAAGAAAAGAACATGGACAAGAAAGGCAGATAAAAGCATATGAAGACACAAATACAGGGAAAAAAAGGAGGGAAGAGAGCAGAGAGAAAGAAAGAAAGATATTATAGCTGTGGGGACTGAGCATGACAGGGCAGGGCTGAATCCTTGGATTTGTACAGGCAACATCCATCATGTACCAGTCAGAATTAGATTGCTTCCTCCCACCTGCAGCACAGCAAAACATGATATCATGTTTCATACATGTCCTCTGCCATTCAGTGCACCCAGGAAATCCATGCACAGGTAAGATAGGTGTCGTGTTTTCATTTTCTCATCATCTTATGTCACTTTACATGAAAGTTGTGTAAGACTGCACCTAAATAATCTACCCTTACCTTATATTATTTCCTTTAGTACCATGGGCAAGCAACAACTAGGAGGACAAAAAGAAACACATAGCATGGAAATTCTATATTTTGGTTGTCATGAAGAAATTGCATGGAAAAACCAAGTATTGCCTGTGTAGTCAGAGCCTGTTACGGGGAGAATGCAACACGTGAACACTACATGTTGTGATTGAGAATGCAGGAAAATTAGCATGCAATGTTAGCTTAAAAGCATGGATAAATAGGTGAAATAGCTAAGGATAATGATTACATGACTGAAAAAAAAGATATAAATAATTACAGAATGTCACATTTGTGAGCTTCAGATGTGACGTGTTTCCCCCTCTGTCCTAAAATAACTTTGCCTCATAGACAGATTGGTCAGTGATATTCCTCTACAGTAGCTGTCAGCAAGAAAGAAACAAAAAAAATGTATAGAGTTTTGCACTATTCCATTAAAATGGTGATTTAATGGGGCATAATTAGTTCTGCCTGCACATTGTTGGTCATTGTTTAATTCTCTTTTTGGCAGTTATTCACTGACTTATGGCTGATTTTTAACTTAAAGGTTCAATGGTTCAGTTATCTAGGGGGATGTATTTACTAAATATATTCACCGGAAAATAAGACTTGTAATGTTTTTTTTTTTTTTTTTTATCTTAGTGAAAGAGGACCTGTGGCACCTGTAGATATATGGCCCATGAGTCTGCCATGTTGAACCACCAAGTTTCTACAGAATGAACAAACTAAAAAAACATGTATACATGGCCACCATGTATCCATCACATGAAAAAGGAGAGGGTGGGGCGAGGTAGTGGCAATCAGAAACTACACTGTTCGATGTAACTTCATCCTTGTTCTTTAAAGACCAAAATAAAGTCAAATCAAAAGTAGACATCTAAATTTAGGTTGAACTAATACCGTATAATAAATAAATACATTTGACAAATACAGTATTAGATTACTTTGAATAAATTCTTCAGTTTCATCTACAAATCACAAATGACAGACTGCACCAGTGTCATCATATAAATGCCTTGCCTACCTTTGGATAACAGGCAGTGCTTTACAGCTCAAACAAATGGATTAAATCTGGATTTAGTTTGCTCCTGTGATCAAATGAAAAACATTTAAGTGTAACCCCCTAACACTTAATTATTCCTCCAGCTGCAATTTTATTGACACTCCATTACAGCAGACACCACATCATCAGTTAGGTGTTGGCGGAAAAAAAGGGATTCAGATATAATGAGTCATCTGCCAAATATGTGCTGCTGAGGAACAGTTTGTGCTGCATGAAGCACACCGTCAACCACCAGCTGCTAATGCATTAAATATCACCCACTGAAAGAGCTTATGAAGGAGCTGGAGAGAATAGAAGGGGAGGTGGACAGACAGATCTGTGGTAAAACTTAAAATGTGTTTGATATGGACAGAGACAAACAGAGGAAAAAGAACACCATACTGGAGGGTGAGCAGAACAAGGAAGAGGGGAGACAGGCAGAAGAGGAATACAAAGAGACATCTCAAAGATAAAACAAGCAAGACATTTAAAGATGTATTCAAAAACTGATGCCACAGACATAAATAAGCAGGAAGACGTGCCAGAACGATTCACTCTTGCCTCTGTAATTGATAAACTTCGATCCACCAGGTTGTGCTGTTGCACTTCAGTCCCAGTCAGTGAAGAAACCGCCTTGACCTTCTGTGAGGAGGAGGAGGAGGTGGTGGAAGAGGAGGAGGAAGGAGGAGGAGGAAGCAGGAGAACGGGTAGTTCACACAGCAGTTTCCACAAGATTTACTTAGACAGTGAATCTGAAAAATACATGTTAGAGGGGAGGTTACAGGACACGGCTGCAATTAAATCCAGACAGCACCCAGTGGAAGGCAGCAGTAGATCCAGATCAACAGGTCACAAAGGCAATAGGTTAGTATGGGCAAATGCTGACAAAGCAGTGAATGCATGAACATAGAGTGTTTGCATTTCCTGTATTTAGGGTGGAACTGTAATAAAGTGCAGGAAGACTACATTTGATGACGCTAAACCTGCACTGTTTAATAAACTGAAAACATTATGCCCTCAGAGGGATGATTCAACTGCGTGTCTCATTATAACGCACTGCCAAAAAACGGTGAATTTCATCAAAGTTTAATTTGTCTAACAGAAAAACAAGCATGATTTGACGAGCTTCGCACAATTGCTAATTTATTACACAGCAGAAAAAGAGCTCCCACTCTCAAAACAGATTTTTTTTTTCTCGATGAAACCTAAAAATCGATTTGTCCAGTATAATGCTATATATTTATTATCAGCTGATTAAAGGACCAAAAAAAAGAAAATGACGGTGAAAGAGGAGACGTGTGGAAAAGCCCAGAACAAACCCAGGCTTGTTAATTACATCTTGTGATGTCGTCTCTGTCTCCTTTTCTGTCTGCTCTCACAGACACCTTGCATATATTTGTGAACATAATGTGCTTGCCATAAATAGTGCATCCTGCTGTATTTCATTTTTACAGAATGCTAATGGAATAATATAGGCCTCAAAATGCAATACGTAGGTCTGATTGTAATGTAAACTTTGATGCTTTAATAAAACAACCTTTTGTGATCCAGTTGTGTGTTTACTTTGATATTTAGTGCCATATATTTCTTATTTTTTCTGGCCAAGTACATATGACACAATACACAAGACACTCTTAATGCTACAGTTACAATAAATGCGAGTTGTTTTGGTGTCTATCCCTGAGTTTCTGATTCAATCATTTTCAGATGAATCATGTGCACTAACAGTCATACAGGAAATAAGCAGAGAACAATATTTCTCCACCATCAGTCGCACCACCTTCCTCTCAGACTGCAGCTCTTATTCCTGTTCTCTCCGCCTACACATGAATTCTACAGCAGCTGAATACAAGCCTGGTATGTTCTCTGGGGGTGGTTGAAGAGCATTGTGGGAGATGTAGGAAACCAGTAGATGAGACAGGTTGATGCATACAGGGTTTGTTTGTGTCTGGGGCCTTTCTGTGTGGAGTTTGCATGTTTGCCCCGGTGTCTGCGTGAGCTCTCTCCAGGTGCTCTGGTTTTTCTCCGACAGTCCAAAGGTTGAGACATGCAGGTTAATTGGTGACACTAAATTGCCCGTAGGTGTGAATGTGAGCGCGAATACTTGTTTGTCTCTATGTGTCAGCCATGTGATGATGTCCATCACGCAATGTCAGTGATCTGCTCCAGCACCCCTGCATCCAAGGATAGGCCATTAGAGATGATGGATGGACTTCAACACACTGATAACGCCGGGGTGGAGAATTGAGTTGAGTTGATGCAGTTGTTGCACTATTGCAGTGCTGCAGCAATAGGCTATATTTGTTTTTGTTTAAAGCAATAGTTTGATGATTTCACTTATTTGCTTTATTGCCAGAGAAGATCAAAATTATGTTATATGCTGATTATGCAGCTATAGTAAACTTAGCCTAAGCCCAGGAAACCCCTGTTTCCAGCCTTAATTCTATAGGTTTTCAAAAACAAGGGACCTTAGTTATGTAATGTGGCCTGCCAATTCAGCCAGTTTATCAACATGGTCAACGCTTGCAGCAGCAGCAGCAGTGGCTCTTCAAAAGCCTTAGTGCCTGCTGCAGTTTGTGTCACAAATTATACTCCTTGTGTGGGTTACAACTCAAATCTAACCATGATACATCTGACTTTTCAAAGACATCGTTATCACCAATGTTCTTTGTAAATTAAACTATAAATCGACCTTATAGACCTTATAACAGAAGAAACTCTGATTATGTTTTCTTCAGTATCAAAGTAATCCAGTGATTGTTGTATGTTCATCAAACAGGAAACATTGATAGCTAATGACCCAATTTTGATGACCTATTTGCAAAAGTGTAAACAACTATAAGCTAAAAAAAGAAAAGAAAAAATGCATTTCATGTTGTAGTCCACAGTACTAAATCCATGGCAACATTATACATTATATAGTGTATGCACAAATAATGTTTATTTTGTTATAACTTTTTTCTTTCATTTAATTAGTAAAAAGAAAAAAAAAACATGTCTTAGATCTACAGTGGCAACTGTGTGGAAACCAGAAAAAAAAAAAAAGCATAGTGATTTCAGTTATTGATGAGAGCTTTAAGCTCAGGACTTCATGTTTTTTTCATGTTTTGATACACTGAGAATGATTTTAAAATGACGGGCACCACAGAGTCTAAAGGGTTAACTGTCTTTGTTTGTAGACGCACAATCACAACATACAAGTTTCTATAATATTTTTAAGGTTATTGTGTTTATCCTTACATGATTGCATACATTTTGACATCATGTTAAGCCACGGCGATTTCTTGTGTTTTTCTGGATGACTGTGTGACCTCTGCTGGTGGCAAATAAACAAACTGTGTTATTGCATGAAATGAATTAATTTAACAGGGATGTCTGCTGAAATGACAAGATAAATTATTGGCTATTGGCAAACATTTTAATACTGTGCATGCCTAATTTATACTATTTCATGCTGTGCTACCACTTAATGCTTCATGCTGAGCAAACTACTTAATTCAGCCCATCCCAAAGCCAATACCCAATTTAAGGGTAAGACAAAACTCGTCTGTGCTGTACGTCACAGATGAACCTGGATACTGATCGGCTGGCTACCTGCAGGCTCACACAGAGAGGCTGAGAGGCTGCTACACACAACACAGCAACCATGCTGGGCTGACACCCTCTAATGCATAGACACACAAGGAAATGCCTAGATACACATAGACAAGACAGAGCACAAACTTTCCTTGCTGTTTTCCTATAATATTTCCCCTGCTGGGTACACTGAGACTCTCAACCACCCACATTCAACAGTGCAGGGCTGAAGACACAGGGAGGTGAAACAAGGTGTAGAGAGTATAGAGCTGTGGTCTCCAGGGGGAGTGAGCTGATACAATCAACTCCTCCTGTCAATCTCCTGCCTCCACACACAGAGACACACACATATACACAGAGCAACACACACACACGTACACACACACACTACCTGGAGGTCAGTGAGTGGACTAGCTGAGAAACGGTTGCCTTACCCAACCATGATGCTGATTAAATTAACTCCCACTGTTATACATTCCCTCCCACAAGACATGTCATTCCCGCTGGAGAGGGAATTAGACCACAGAGAGAGAGAGAGAGAGAGAGAGAGAGAGAGAGAGAGAGAGAGAGAGAGGATAAGCAGAAATGTGGAACTGAAAGTGACATGAGAGACAGAGATGGAGACAGAGAGAAGCTTAATCATTTTAAGGATAAAATGTTTCAGCTTCTTGGGCACATCTCCGCTGCCGAAGCTCCATCACACATCCGGCCAATCAGTGCAGGTTAATTTGATATTTCTGAAGGAGGTCTCACTAAATAAGTTGCTAAGGATGCTTTGGAAGCTGGCAGCTCTAGAGGTGTAAAAAAAAAAAAAAAAAAAGTCAGTACTGAAAAACACTGACACATCAGTCACGTGTACGTCGTCTGTGATGTTTTACACCAAGGGATGAAAGAGGAAGATCTATCAAGGTTCAGTTGAGAGCTCCCCACATGGAACGTTGCTGTCTGGAAGACAGATTCTTTGGTTTTAATTTGTCCTTCATCGTTGTGAAATCAGAGTCTGTGACTGATGAATTGAAGTTTTAATTAGAAGGGATGAAGCGCAGTTTTCCAGGATGGTTATGTTTTCTCAAAAAAAAACAAAAAAAAAACTTTTGTTCCCAATAAATTTTACTTAAACAAAACTCTGCCTGGCTCGTATTAATATCACATATGTGACAAAAGCTGAACATTAAGCCTTATGCAGCAATTCTCTATTTTTATTATATTTTTCATATTATATGATTGTAACTACTATTTTATCTTTCAGTCAAGAGAAAAAAAAGTAAGAGGTCAACTCTAGGTGCACCTAGAATGTATATGCTCTTAAATAAAATAAAATAAAATAAAATACCTACTATATAAGATGGCTGGACAAATGTGTGGATGGCTGGATAGACAGAAATATACAGTAGATGGGTAGATATATAGATAGCTAGGTAGATGGATGTACTGTCAAGTTTTCTCATGGCATCATATGTGTGATGCTGTAAATGTGATGTCAGCAGAGGGAAACACAGTGACTGCAGTATTTGCAGGTGTGGAGGATTTGAGCAGTATGCGTTTGAGGCTCCAGAGTATTGAACATATTTCAAAGCAGTGCTCTTCTCAATCTGAAACGGCTCAGCAGCGATTCATCCATCTCATCTGAAAGCCGTTTCAGCGCGTATCAGGCTTGGATGGCCAAAGCATAAGAGCAGTGTGTAAGGCATTCAGATACATAATGCATGATCATCATCATCGTCATCATGATCCACAGCCTTTTGTAGCCTAATGTTAATGGACTGATCAAACTTCTTCAGCCCACGAATTTACTCCAATACATAACAATCTAAATTTGATTATATAATATTCAAATTTAAGTTACCATGCAATTTTTGGAAATGCAATGTTTCTATCTTATTTTGATAAAAGTGCCTTTGATGACTTTTCTCTTACCTGAGAGCAAATACTAGACATTGTTGGTGAATCCCAGAAATCGATGGGTACTGAACATCATGGATATAATTAAGCAAAAAAAAAAAAAACAACTCTTTTCCGTATTACTTCATGCATGAGGCCCAGTATCACACAGCTATTGGAAAATTCATTATCTCAATCAATTAAATCCCGACTGTATGGCCATTCAAGGAACTGCAGTTTCTGGCACTTCTAACTTTAACTCATAGCCATAGAGGTTGCCACTGTCATCTGCATTATTTTTGGTTGCTGTTTTGAGTGAGTACCTCTACTCTATGGACCTTATTTCTATGATCATGATGGTTATCCTGTAAATTCACTGACATAAAACACTGGTAACGTACATTATATAAGTCAGTGGCATAGAGTTTTTCTGAAGCACTGATCTAAAGAATTTTAAAACCAGAGAATTTAAAGCAAAGTTTTCATCACAGGCATAAAAGTGCAGCTTTCCCCTCCTTCAAAAGATCATAACACAGACAAGTTCTTTCTCGGGTGGCATTTCACTTTAAGAAAGCTATATACATGATTTATTTTCTACTGAGAGCATTATTCAAATGTTCTATGGAGTGGGTGCCAGCTAAATCAGTTAAAGTCCTAATTATATGCTGGGATTTCTGTCTCTCAGCCCACTCTGTTTTTACAGCAGCAGCAATGAGAGATTCTGCTGCAGCTGGGAAATGAGAGAAAATGGTGTGCAACAGTATCTTTAAAAAGCAAATTTATCTTCTATTCTTCATCTATTTTATAGAAATGTATTTTCATGGTACAGAGTGATCAATCATGTTCTATCTATCTATCTATCTATCTATCTATCTATCTATCTATCTATCTATCTATCTATCTATCTATCTATCTATCTATCTATCTATCTGTGGCATTGTGTCCTCCTCTTTTTTCCTCCTTTGCACTGTACAAGTCCAGTCATTAGCATCTTTACTTTGAACTATCCTTTGAAGAATTATATATATATAAAAAAGAATGTATTTTCCACTTTGACAAACAAAAGAGAGTCTAAACAAGTCAACAACAAAAGATTCCAATGGTGGCTTTTGCTGAGATCCTTCTCTTATCTCTGTGGTAGTTCTGCTAGGCCTGTGCCAAGTCTTTCTGAGTGAATCCGCTGTAATTAAAAGTGAGGCAGTTCATTTAACAAGTCCCTTTTTACAGGAGGTCTTTAATGCAATGCCATTAGGCTCCACCACCCACTCTGCTCATGGTAAATACTGAATGCCCTTGCTCGCTTCTGTTGAGAACTATCATCCTTTAAAACGTGTCCTCTCTCTTCCCTCCTACAACAAAAGCCATCTTCAGCCTTATGACCCACATGGATGTCCTTGAACCTTCTGGACCCTTGAAGGCACATTCCTCTCTTTGATTTTGTATTTTATTTCAAATATAGAGAGAGCTTCTGTTCTTAATTGATTCTTTTACACCTGTTTATGGAAGGCTCTTGACACAAGACAATATTATCTGTGTATATTCTCGATGCCCACGCCTCACTTTATTTTACTTTCAACTTTCTGTTGTTCTTCAGGAAGTTGAGATCACTGAACAGAACAAATATCTTATATAGATATAGTAAAAATATTAGCGTAATCATTGCGGCAGACTAAGTTTTAGAAAAAACTCCAAGCAAACATATTAAAGTCCCAGTGCTAACTTTATGACAGCTGGTGTACCAGCAGTTCGATTGCATCCCACGTGCCATGGAGTGACGCCAAGTCAAAGATCAGATTTCCACTGTGCCCCTGTGCTGAATGAGATTCAATTAAAGCTTAGTATCGTCCCTCTGAGGAACTCCAAGCAGGTGTACACAGCAGATGAGTGCTTGAGCCAGTTAATGTCACGTGTCACACCCAAACACACACAGACGGGTCCTCCTCTGAGTAACAGCTGAAATTAAAAGTCAAAATCAAAGTCTGTCTGAGCAAAGAAAACATCCTCTGAAATAAGTGAGTTAAAGAAAATAAATTCAGAGGCTGAGAAAAAATCAAATCAGTATTTGCTACGACATTGTCATCCCTCTTCGGTTAGCACTTAAACCAAAGACAGTCGCAGACAAAGTTCACTGACAGTTAAGTGTGTTTCAAGGAGTTGTTGAGCTTCTCAAAGGGCTTCTTCTCTATTTTTTTTTTTTTTTATGCAAGAAAAGAAGACAGTGACAGATTATGAATGAACGCATGGCTGCATATTCTGCCTGGATGGAACAACTTTAAATGTCAGTTTGGATCAGCACCTTTATGCCCATTTTATTGAATGGCACCCACACACGCTATGGGGCAACGTGTTATATAAAAAAATACGTATGTTATATTTATATGTCCTGACCAAGGTTTAACAGATAAATGTGCATATCTTTCTCATCAAACACAATGATAAACTGCATCACATGTTTTTTTTTTGTTTTTTTTTTTAATGGTAGTACAAGCAGCATGAGAATCGGCCACCTCCATAGTGAACTGAACTTTAATAGAATGTTTTTTTTTACTGCAAAACAGTTTAACTGATTACCCAATCAGTCACCACTTAGCAGACCTAATGATGCACACCTGTTTTCACTCACTGATTGCCACAAGCAGAACAACAACAAAAACATCATACATCTATGACAGTGAGGATAAACCCTTTAAACAAATAAGACATACTTAAAATAAGCTTGTGTTCTATTGTTTGTATAACCCAATAAGATTTGGCAAGATTCTGGCAAAAGATTTACTGGAACCATCACCATTACAAAAATTACTCAAATGAGTTACATAAGATAAAATAGTCGGTTAAGGTTGGATAAAGATTGCAGACATGATTGTGCTCAACAACGTTCACTGGTCTGGTGACTAATGTGGATGCAAAACAGCAATAAAAGTCACAAATCAATAGCTGTAGGTAATGCTAATACCTTAATACTTGGGTGAAATAGAATGACACTGCGTCTCAATTTGCATACTTCATACTTACATTACACTGCATCTTGTTCAGTGTGAACCCACTCGTACTCAAAATAGTGAGTTTGAGTCCCTGGGTGATGCAGGTGGAGAGTGGAAAGCCCTCCGTGGTTAACAATCTGGTTACATAGGTGGAAGGGGAAGGACCATCCCGCTGACCAACGCAAATCTCGCGGGAACGGGCGGTTTGAGCGAAGCTATGGGCGGGAGCGGGCAGCGGAAATACAACACAGAGGGGTTGTGCGGGATCGAAATGCAGGCTAGCCTAGCTATTAAACAAAGTTATATTTTAATGCGTGTTGCGTTGTCATGTTCTCATTAAAATGATAGTTTAGCAGGTCATTCAAGCAGCCCTGTTGCTAGCTTTAACTACATTGGAGAAGAATAGAATATAAAGCTGCCATTATTTCATTTAAAAAAAATGAATGAAAACGAAAAAGAAGCGCTATTCCCATGCGTCAAAAGACGTGTATGCGGGGTGGTATGGTGACAGACGAAACAAACAACCCGATGAATCTCTTTATTAATATAATAAATGGCATGTTTCTCTTGTGGGATGGGAGAAGACACAACATCACTGTATCTCTATTACGGTGCGGGCATAAAGTTTCAGAGTTTCGCGGGTTGCGGGCAGGAGTGGACACACATTGCGGAATTGGGCGGACACGTTGCGCACACGTTGCGGGGGGCGGGCGGTAATGGTCAGAAACTCAGTGAGAGCGAGCAGGATGAGAAAAGCAGTCCCGCGCAGTTCTCTACTTTGCATCCTGAAGAAATGAGGGAAGAGAGAAACCAACTACTACTGGAATTTAGCAGCATTGACAGAGGGCCCCATTTGACCAGTACCAGTTGACATTTTTTGTATATATTGAAGTCTATTATTGGGCTATTCGGAGAAATCAACATGTAAATTGGCGACCATAGCTCTTGTGATTTTGTGCTTGATTATTATTTGGCATACAGGGAATGAAAACAACAAATTGCCAAGACCAAGTTTAAATGATTCACAGTGCTTCAAGACTAAAACATTTCAGAAATTTCGATTGACCACCATATTCATATCAGCATAGGAGAAGACAGAGCTCAGTGACAGAGGCTGTGGCTATTTGTGCTTTAGCCCTGTGCAGATTCTCTGCTCATGAGACATGATTGCTCTGGGCATCCAAGGCTGACCTTCCTATTAGGCTGTGTACAAATTCTACCCACTTGGATTGACAAACTATAACCTCAACTGTAGCATTAACCTTAACCTGAACTATCAATAACTATAAAGTATTTGATTGGTAGAGGTCAGTGGCAAACACAGCCTTGGAGAAAGTGCTGGAAAGCTCAGTTCAGGGGAAAAGCAACAGCATAAAATGTTGCTGCTATGGTAAGTGTAAGAAAAGAAAGACACGTAACATTTTTCCAACCTAATGTAAGGCTGACTGACATGATGCAGGAATGTTGATGTCGTCTATTCCAAATAGAAAGCACATTTTGGTAAAGTAACACATGAATTGAATTATTAATTTCTTCGATAGTTGGTGTCACTTTAATCACATATCATTTTGGCTGTTTTAGAGGGTGGAAAAGACACTAACATGGTGAAATGACAATGATTTTTTCTCTCCTCTCTCTTTTCTCTTCTGTAACACAAAACAATCTGGCCAGTCATTGTTACCAGAAATACCTATATTTTTTTGCACGTGCTAGGCTGGAAAAATCCTCTCAAATCTCATCTCTTTTCATTGCTTCCAACTGTGGGCACACAATGAACCTGGGCTGATTCTGCTTATGTACTGGACTACTCCATTAACCATAATCCCTTTGGTGAGCTGGAGGTGAATCTAACACACTGTTGCTATTGAGGAGGAATTAGGCTTCACATCGAGGGTTTACAGCCTGATGTCATGATGGGACAGGAAGTTGTTACCACATTTTGAAGGAGGTGGAGAGGAATGTTGGCAGAAGTGAAATGATTGATGAATGAAAATCGTGACTTAGGACCTCCATGAAATGAAAACTTTACAAGACGCCCAAATACTGAACTTATTCATCCGTATACATTTAGGCACAGTCATTCAGATGCTTGAGGAATTTAAAACGAACATGGAAAATTATGCATGAAAACATAATGTCAGATTAATATTCTAAAAGGTGCTTTGAAAAAAATATCTGAAGATGTCAGGGAACATTGAAAACCATTAAAAGGAAAATGAACAGCTATTTTCTGCTCACATATGAGAGATGTCATCCCTCAAAATGTAAATCTGCACTCAAGCCAAACATATTTTTTTGAGTAAACCTATCATCATCTTGCTAACATGAAATTAAGCTCATTTTCTCATGCCATTTGTCTGAGCTTCTTCATAAAAATATCAAGATATCATAAAGAGATGTATGATTTATCTTGTTTTGCACCACAGGTTGCAGTTCAGTGTTGCGGTTGAGCTTGAAGCAGGCATCTGTTTCTCAGTCTAACTGTGCCGATAGCAAAATGACAATTCATCTGGGGGTGATTCATCAATATGTTTCCATAACAACCACAGTATTTATGTAATGCTGTAATTGTCAAATTTTCAATATAACAGCCTTTTATTATTTGGTGTTGATGCCTGAGCATATTTCTCAGTAACTGGGACATCTTGTCTATATTTAACTTATTTTTTTCTACAAATGGTTTCATCTGCTGAATCCTTGCCAGACGGTCTCTTTACAAAAGGATCACAGTCTGCCTACTCCAAAAATCAAAACATATGGGTCTGATGATGTGAGAGTTGTTATACTCTAGCAATATATATTACATTATTATATTAAAGCAGACAATTAGTTGTAAAATGTTGCTCCATTGTATATTAAAGCAGTATTCATTTATTTTTGATACAGTATCACTAGTATACTGCAGTTACCATGCCAAACATGTGTTAATCTTAGACAATAAGAACCATAACCCTCGCGACCTTGGCAAGCTGGAGTTGGAGCTGGAGCTGAGGTGTGCTGAATGACGCCTGGGTCAAACAAGCCATCTGTAATGGCACCCATCTGTCTATCAAAGTGCCCATGATGGTAATTACCCTAAACGTGCATTGAACAGGTGAGTTAAAAATAAAAATTCAGATTCAGTACAGTTGTCATGAACAGGGACGGCTACAACATTTCTTTGTACCAGGCTGTAAACATATTTATCACTGCTGTGAAGGTGGACATGGATTTTTGAGATTGACTTATTCTGTAGCCAGCCTCATACAGCTGTTCAAGGAAGTGCAGTTTTAGCTTGGTGTTAACAGTTGCCTGCTTAGACATCCAGCAGACCTACCACAGCATTAGCGGTTGTGTTTTGGTCACCAAAACAATATAAATCCATTAATAATTCTACTTTCACTTCAGCGTATATGTATAGTTGAGTTTCAGTAAATAATATTACAAAACAGTATAGTCTAGAGTAGAGTAGAGTCTAGAGAAAGTAATATTTTAGAATGTGATTTTTGTTTTAACCTCTTCATTTCCTCATCTGGCCTCATTCCTTGCATCTGTTCACTTCCTTCATTTTCCCAGGACTCATTTGTTTGACCCCCAGGGAGATTGTTTTATTTTGTGTCAGCTTTAGGTTTTACAAGGAGGGATACTATTAACAATATCAAGAGTGGAGTGAGAGGTTTTCTTTTGGAGACATTATGGCTGCATTGTGTGTTGCTATAGTGAGGCTACTGTCAGTTGGGAAATTGATATCTCCGCCTCTTCATGATGGATTTCTCACTGTATTGTTGTTGAATGCTGCAACAAAGTGCATGGACTAGAATAAGCTCGTCTTTGTCTTTAAGAAAGCGACATCTGCTATAGATGATCTCAAAATGAGTGATGAGTCTTTTCATTATTTTCTTTTTTCATCAAAAACCTTTAAACTTCTCATTGGATTATGGTAATAAATACATCAATCTCCATGTCAAAAATACTGTTATTATTACACTTTGACCGAAGCATATCAGTATATCAGTCAGCATACAGAGTACAAAATAAGTGCAAAGAGACTCCAATTGTGTAGTTGCTGACAAAGCTCCACAATGAGTTAGATGAGGGGAAATCCACCGCTGCTTGATAGCATCGGCCGACAGAAAAGCCTCATTGTCGGCTCCAACAGAAAGGCCGCATTGATTTGTGGTAGCAACCACACACAGCTCAGCCCGATTGTCCGACAAACGACTTTATCTCTTGGTGAGTGCAAAAGCTGATTAAACATTTTCACCAGCGGCTCAGCCCTCTTCCCCTCAAAAAAAGAAAAGTCTCATCTCAGCAGACAGGAGGGTAATTGAAGTTTTCCCCTATAGTTTATTCCACAGTGGAGCTCCACAGAATAATATAGTGGAGATAGAAGTTCACTGGTGCCTTACCTTTCCACTTTTTTTAGACTGGCTTGTGATGATCTTCTGATGAAAAAAAATCTGATATAATGAAGATGATGATGATGATGATGATGATGATGATGATGATGATGTGTTGCTTGGTTTGACTCCTCAGAGGGGACACCTTGTCAAAAGCGTGAAAGCTTTTTCTTCAGAGGAGACAAGCGGGCCATTCACACAGTCTAACAGGGAAAATACTTGCTAAAATAGGGACTTAACATTTGAACCTGGGTCCTTCCTGCTAAAGAACCATCTCCTCACTGTACACCACTGCTTCCTAACAAAATATACCAATACTCTGTGAGCCAAAGAGGTTTTAAAAGCTGTCAGTAAATTTGACTCCAGGGGATCAGCTTTACAAATCCATAACATGGACATCATATCGACAATCCAATCTATCGCGTTACACTAACTCTGCACGACTCACATGATCTCTCTTTCTTAGTATTCTATGAAAAAGGTTTGAAAAAGAAGCCTTTCCTCGTGATGCCACAATGGTGTGGCAAATCTTTAACTTTGCAATTCAAAGTGTAAATGGAATTCATATTTTTACAAAGAAAGCAATAATGAACTTGTCAAATAGTCCATGCAGGATAGTTTCCTCTGATCTTTGCCTGCCAAATATGATTAAAATGTATTCTGTATATATGTTCCACACTCTGAAGCAGGAGATGGTGGTCATGCTCCCATAACTCTTGTTAAATGTGTTGTGAATGCTGATTGTACTGGAAATGTTACTGCCGGTCTGTATGTTGATGCACATAGTGGCACAGAAAATGTCCACAGAAGGGCTGAACTAACCCTAAGTCTCTTCATTTAACCGCCAGGAATGGCCCAAATCTATCTACTGTATCTAAAGGCACTGAATATATATATATATATATATATATATATATATATATATATATATATATATATATTCTGAAGTTATGAAGTTTTGAAAGGTTTATGTATTTGTGCATTTGTGCATCACAAAGCAAAGTTAAGAACTTTTACATTCAAAATATGATGATTGTTTTGGGTTTGTTTAGTCATGTATCCAGCGCCACTATCAAACCAATAACCCACACGGTCCTTGATCACATTTCTTTTTTTTCTTTTTTTTTTAAGTTATAGTCCTCAAGTTTTTCACAACATAATAAAAACGTAACAAACAAAAAAAAAAACATGTGCATTTACATTCTGTCATTACCTATCTTCAGTGCATCAGTGGTCAGTGCTGAGTCATTTGGTTCAATGCGCACAAGGGATTCACATGACATGATGATTCTGATTTCATCCAATTGATGTCAGCCTAACTTTTTGCTGTTCAGCCTCAGCTGTTACTGCTAATTCTAATAGAAAATTCTGCCGTTTCCATCAAAAGCTTTTATTTGGATGTTGTGGTCATCAGAAAAGCATCTGCAAACAAGACATTGGTATATTTTTGTCATTTTCGTCATTGCAGTGTTAGTGTGTTAAATGTTGTAGGATTTAGAGAGACAGAGGAGCTGCTGAATGGAGAGCTGCAGGCTATGAACTCCTTTCTCATTGTACTCTGCTTTGTGGAAAACTTTTGTTTGCTGCATAGTAAAACAGATAATAACCCAGTTGCCCCTCTGTTGTATTTTCTGACAAAGAACCTGCTCAACCAGTGTGTACCATTAAACACACATCCACCTACTCAATTTATTGATCTGGTTAAAGTCCCGCTTGTAGTTCCTAACAATCCGGAAATAATGTTACTGCTCCAGCATAAAAACTCATTCTGAAATGTGGAAACACTAGTTTTACAAACACCACAGTCCATAAAATTAACCTTAACTCAGGTTCCACTAATTAGCTTTTTCTGTTCCTGTGAGGGAATTTTCTTTAGCATGCCCCATATGGCGTTTACATAAGGTCAAACATATGTGTTGAGGTCACTGTAGGGACAGTATTAAATCTGAGAGGCCTCTTCTCTTTGAGATACAGACAGCTGCATGTTTGTGTTTAGAAAGGCAGGTGTCATTCTGATCATTACTATAGTAACTACAATTACATTACATTTACATTTAGTCATTTAGCTGGCGCTTTTATCCAAAGCAACTTACAGGGGAAACAATCAAGGTACAGTGACTAGGACATATTAGTGCAGCAATAAGTACTGTGACAGTTCTAGAGGGGTGTAGATTATCATCTCCAGTTGTTGGTAGATAGAGAAGAGGTACTGCTGGGACTTCAGGAGTTTAAATGAAGTCAGAAGATAGAGCTGTCTCACTATAAGACAACATATTGGTACACAATGAAGCCTCCGCTGAGTCAGACAACAATGTTGACCACTATGAATGAACGTATTTTCTTGTTTGTAGATGAACCAATTGACAATATTTTATACTGTAGGCATTGAGTGTGGAATCATTTATGGACAACGATAGTTGTGGCACTGACTTGAGCCAGAGAGGACAGCTCTTCAGAATTGAGGTGGCATCATGTCATGACAAGTGTATTGATAAATCCTCCATTCTCCTTGGCCAAGCTTCAATAAACCTTTCAGCACAAGGCATCTGGACTCCTGTGCACTTTCTCTCCAGCTGACTGAACTGATCATTGATGGACTCCTCATAGTTTACACTATATCAGTTAATGCTATTCTAGACCAAGGGGGTCAAAGCATCATATTTTTAAGATAAGAAAATCTAATTAAAAAATAAATAAATAAATAAAAATAATATATATGTATATATATATATATATATATTATATATATATATATATATATATATATATATATATATACTTGAATGACTTCAGTGACATACTCATAAACTCCTCCAGCCATCTCACCTCTGTTCCCATTTCAGTCAATGTCATCCCCCTCCTCCAACATCTGCTCCAGCACCTCTCATCTCACCCTGTAATATCTACTGCTGATGTGCACGGCTAGAGCAGATGGCATCCATATACTCGCAAACACACACACACACACACACACACACACACACATAGACACGGATGACCACACACCTGATACACACAGGCCCTTGTTTGTTTTCTCTTTTAGAGGGGTGGAAGTCAGCTTAGATGGAGCTGGAGGATGGTGAACTGGACAAATAATGTTGCAAGGTGAGATTAATCAGTACACAGTGTTGGGCTGCAGATTACACAGGGGGATGAGGCCATTTTGAATGCCTGATTAGGTTTGATATGTGAAGTGATGGCTCTGCTTGGTCATGTTGTTCCATTAGAAGTAAGGCTTACAAGGCACCAACAACAGTTCAAGGACAATGGTAACATGCTTGCAATATGGGAAATTGGGGAGTTGGAATTGATGTAATTGTCTGTGTGGGTTTTGCAGTGGGTGATGACCAAGCAAAGGTGCCACACAGAGTCTTATCTGCCTGCATACAGTTCCTGTTGCTGGATGTTTGCTGCCAGCTTAGTTCATGCATTATAGTCAGACTCTGTTGCACAGATGTAATTAAAAACATCCCACAGAGAGGGGCAGGCTGGGAAGATAATTCAGGCTGGGAATCTAACATCAGTCCAGACCAATCTTCATAGTCACTCTCTTCACAGCAGACCATGCATACTTTTGTTGAAATATCCGTTTACGGTTCATTCCAGTAGTTTAAGCATTCCAAAATAGTTATGTTCCTTTAGTTGGTCAATGGCACTTCCAGACTTAGCAACAGGAAATATACAAATATTCATTTTGGCCACTTTATTTTTTTGTTTTCCACCATGTCCTCTGACTGAACGTAACTGGGGATACTTTCATCTGACAGAAGAAAGTATAAGTTCTGTATGTTCTAGATCATTCCAATGCATCTCCTGCTTTCCTGCAGAGCATCATTACGTTTTTTTTTTTTAAAGATGGAAACAACTCAGTAAAAGTAGCTGTTATACAAAGTGCTGAGAGCAGCTCTGCAAACTTTTTTCTTTTTTAAACACCAACCACGTCCCTCGCTCTTGAAGATATCTGTAATTTTACAGCATTTAGCACTTCACTCCTGGGCTTTTGTCCTTTTAATGTGCTCCCTCTCAGCTCTATCTTTTCTCTCTTTCTCTTGTGCTGTCCTTTTTTTTTTTTTTTTGCTCGACCATGTGCACTCCATGCACTGACTGAATGATGTGTTGATGCTTATAATGTGAGTGTGATCAAGTGTGTGCCATGACAGACAGAGATGAGACCATTGGGTAAAATCAGGCTGATCAGCCTGCCTATTCACCAGGTTTTATCTCGCTGCCCCAGTGGCCAGTCCGGGTCTGTCCATAGATGGTACATGTAATATATAATGAAGAATTAATCAGCGAAAAAAAAAAAAAGAATGGTGGAATGACCACACTCTATTTGATTATCTTCATTACTCAAGACCAAGTGAAATAAGAGCTGTAGTCAAATAAGTGAATTGTCTATGGCCTAATGGTGGTGCTACAGGTTTAATGGGAAATATGTGAATACTTGTTCACTTGAACAATTTTGAACAGCTAGCTGAAATCATTTTTTTTGATCAAAACGAGGCAAGGTTATTGTTCAAGTTCAAGAACTTCCTGTTGAATAGTTGTAATACAGACAGATTTTTGGATGTGAAGACTGAATAAGCTTTTTAGAGGTCAAAGCAGATAATGTTTGCAACCAGACTCAAAATGGGAATCAGAGGCCTGAGGAACCCGACTTCCCGTGATCAATGGAACTCATAGAAATGTTACTCTTAAACATCATCATCACATGTGAATTCATAAGGAACACTGAGTACCAAGGATCACACCATCAAGGTATATGTAATGTTGTATTAACAAAATGAAAAGATTGTGAGTGAAGCTTGAACTGTTGTACTTCTTCGGTCTGTCACTGCGTTGTGGGGAAGCTTCAGTAGGGAATCCACAGTAGCACTGACTCCTTTAGGACCCTATAAAAAGTAAAAAAAAAAATAATAATAATAATAATAACATAAGGAGAGTAAAAAAAAGGAGAAGAGATTGGATGAAGAAATAGGATAAAAAACGAGGCTGGACACGAGGGATGTAGAATATGAGAGCAAAAGAGGAGGAAAGGGTTAGGATGGTATTAATAGGAACAACAAAAAAACAAAAGAGACACATACTGCACACACTTGTTTAACATTTCACAAGTGTCTCCATCGACACTTGTCATGTCGACACTTCAAGCCAAAACGCATGTAATGCAATGAAGCTCCTTCATGGCCAAAGCGGTAAGTGACTGAATGAGGGCTGCTGGAGGTGGTGCATGCAGATGGAGAGTGGGTGGAGAGTGATTTATTGTCAAGCGACAGAGTGGGTAGGAAGGTGAGGAGGGGGCTGTCGCAGAAAGCGCAGACGTACAACTTTGCTGTTACAGGAGCAGGTGTGCAGCTTTACTAAAGCAACGCATTAATGTTGAATGGAGAAACAGATGATGAAATATGCATTGCAGCGTGATTGCTTTCCATTCAGTGTGTATGTGTGTGGGTGTGGGTTTCATGTTCATTTCATATACCTGTTTATCATGTAGACTTTGGTTTATTCCATAAATTGCACCAGAAATACATGTAAGTGTCTATACTATACATAAATACAGGTATTTCTATACATCTTCTATACATCAAACTATTCTGCTTCGCAGAAGCAGCTTTGATTTAACAAAGCTGTGAGTGTTCACATGCTGTTGGAGACAATTTGTATTCAGTGTCCTGTTATTTATTCCATGGAGGCAAGATAGCTACTCACAACTAGGATTTGGTTTTGTGTGTAATATTTAGTGGGTTCTGTTTAGAGAATGTCAGGAATTGAATAAAATACAGTATGCATAACCATGTTTTAAATAGTGCATAATCATTTGGAAAATAAGAATTGTTATGATTTTGTTACCTTAGAATGAGCTTTTTATCTACAGACTTTATGGTTTAGTTGCAGAAGTGAACCCAAGTGCAGATGGGTAAAAAAAAAAAAATGTAACTTTAATAACTTACTGAACAGGCTAGTAAACACAAGATAACAAAAGGGGCCTGAGGAATACAAGCTACTCCAACAACCCAAGAAAAGTCCAATCATCAGTAGTCCAACAAAGGAAGACCAGAACTGAGATTTGGGGACACAGGGAGCAGCACTAACAAAAAAACAAAGCAAGACTGGGGAACAGACCACTTCCACACAGTCCTTCATGTTGAATCCAGTCCAGACTGGATAAACTAAACATTGTCTCTAGATAGAGCCTTTTTGCTGCCACAATAATTTCTCCTTCATAATAGGAAGGAAACACTGAGGCGATGATGCTGAAATCAGCTAGATACCACAAAATCCCACACAATGGTCCTTAAAATTATAGATGCAATTCCCAATGATATCGAGCATCTGAATTTGGGCAGTTTGAACATAATCTTTTTTTGTTCTTCAGAGGCATTAGTTAGTAATTTACACACATTTAAATTTATTAAAAAATAAATATAATGTTTGAAATACAATTTTAAGATATCAAATAAAATACTGAGTCCAAAAAAGTCTGTATTCAATAGTTCTGTCACAAGAACTCTAACAGTAATAGTAATAATAATAAACTAATTCCACTAAATTCCTTTGCCCATAAATGCTACCTTAAGGTCATATAACATATATGCTCAAAGAACACAAGGTAAGGGAATCCAAATTACCAGACTATTTCAAGATTTTTTTTTCAAATTAGAAACTTTATGAGAATAGACAGTGCCTAGCTGGCCCACACAATGTGCTGTGGCTCACAATGCAACTGGCACACTCCTGTCCAATTAGCGTAGTAACTTTATGCTCCATGACATGCACAGAGTACAGTAGGCGAAAGAATCCCAGACAGCTGGAATTATTTCTGAACATATTTTCATGTTCTGAAGCAAATCTGAGCTAACAGCACTCGAACAGCTAACAGCAGAGATATCTGGCTTCATCTCGCTCTCTGTTGCTTTCTTTGTTTCTCTCTTTGTGTTCATCTGCATCTCCATCACCTTGCAACTCACTCATTAATGATCAATATACAAGTGCATTTTGCCTCAAAATGTAGAGAACACATGGAGAAAAAACTACACTTCTGCACCTCTCTCCACCCTTTTATTTGTACATTTTGTGTGTGACTTGAAGATAACCTTGCCTCCTAAACAGCAGCAGGTAAGTACTTCACCTGGATTTCACTATAAATGCCTCAAACCATTCACCATATTCATGTTGACCAGTTGACAAGGAGATTGCATTAATGTCCAAGCAGCACCTTGCTGATGCAATGCATGACCTCTGGGTAATAAAGTCCTCAAAGTCTCGTGCCACCCTCTCTTTTGCCTCCTTGTTCTCTTTTTCTTTTATCACCTCATTTCTCTCTTCTTTTTAATGTTTTTTTATCCCTTTTTCCCCAGCCCCTCCTCCTTATTTTATTTATTTATTTATTTATTTATTTTTATGGACGCCTGGATGAACCCAAAACCCCAGGCAGGCAAAACAGCTCGACCGTGGAACTACTCAGTGGAGGAAGGAAACTGCAAAGCTGCACTAATAACGTCCCCCTGAATATTTTAGACACAATTTATTTTTAATCCGCCGGCTGGAAATCAGAGTGATTCAGTTCCATATTGTGGCCCCTGTGGGTGTTTCGTTGCTCATACTTTTTTAATGACCACACTTCTGTCCATCCAGAGGGAGGGAAGGAGCTGGGACTGGCCTATAACTCTGAAGGTAAAGGACATGAAAACTCAGCTGGGAGTTTGATTTCAAGATTAGATTTGTAATTAAAAAAAAAAAAGAGAGAGAGAGAGACATCTATACTTAAAAATGAATGATAGCCTGTAATTGTACAAACTGCAATTGAAATAAAGGACATGTTTATAATAATAGCACCATAGGTAACATATAACACTTTGACAAATGAATAACCCTGAATATAATTAGATAACTATGTATATAATTAGAATATTATTTATGTGAATACAATCAGACATATTTAATGTGTAATAAAATGCGACAGTTTGTGGCAAGCGCACATATTGTATTTCATGGTTGAGGCTCCACATATGCTGCAAAGACTTGTGCAGATTACTTCAAATTACATCAGAAACACAGTTCAGGAGTATCTCAGTGGCCTTGAGGTCTTAAGATGGATGACATGTAATGACATAAGCCTGGGTTTCTTAGTCCAGCAAGGGACATGTCGTCTCTTCTCTTCTCTCATATTAAAGGCAAGAGGCAAATAAGGGCTTCCACGAGGGAGAAAAAAACACAGAGAAGAAATGTCCATATACATGTGTGTCGTTGTGCTGAGAGAGCAGGTTGCTGTTCGCTCTGGCTTTCAGTGCATCATTCACTGTTGAGCTTCACAAAGCACTCTCATTGTATGCGTTAAAATTTAATTGAGTCAACACAAGTGCTTTTCCACATCTATGCATGGTTGTTTTTGGCATCATACGTGACTCATGCCTCATTTAAGGCTCATTTCGATTGGCACCAGGAATTACAGTTCCCTAACACATTTTATTATATTTCCTCTTAAGGACCAAGCTAAGTGTTTCATAAGGGCCATTATCAAAGATTGTATTACTAAATTAGGGCCGTCAGGACTTGCTTCCCCCACCAAAGCAGCTCTGATGCTTTCCTAGGGGAAATGAAGAAATAGGCAATAGACAGATTGACAAAAGGAGACCACTGAAGCACGGCTTGGGGATGGAATTCAATATTCTGCTCTGCCACTGAGATCATCTTAATATTATTCACATTATTATTGCGATGTGCATACGGGAGCTTACAGTATGTACTGCACACACAATGACACTTAGAGATATCTACAGTTTGTATTATAGTATTCTATATGTAGACACTGTACAAACTGTACAGTTGCTGATCATGGCTGGAGTCAGCAGGGTCACTAATGATATAAATTTTCTTCTTGCAGCCAAAATTGTGACATAAGTCAAGAGGCATTCCTTTGAGAGTGCATGAATGGACATATCAAGGATGGCTGGGTGGTTGCCCCCCAGGAATAACGTGTCACATGATGCACTTTGATTCTCACTGACCCAGCACAGAGAGGTTACTCCTTACATCAGTGTTATGCATTAACATTGATGTTAATGTTATACATTAACATTGATGTCAGAGTGAGTACAATTAAACAAATTGGTATAAAAAATGTAGAAGAAAATATGTAGTCTTCTTGTGGACATGTTAATGTTCAAGGATTGCGTCTCTAAGGTGTCCTTTATTCCCAAAACCAGGTCAGGTACAACATAATGGTACAGTCAAGAAGAAATAGCCTTCTCATGTTATTATTGTAATTTTCCATAAAGGTCTGCTGTTAAATCTTTAAATCTCAAAACTACCTCATGTACATGATCCAGTTACTACCTAACCCTGGACATCCCCTGTGTTGGCAGAATTAGTTTTAGGCAGCATGCCTCGTTTAAATGAAATGAACTGCAAACTGCCCTCAAACTTGAGTCTTGTGTTCTCCTTGGAGGCTTCAAAGTTTTATTATCTGATGCTGTGATTCTTCTAACTCTTTTTATTAATTCATCGTTTCTTGTGTAGTTGCATTGCTTCTGTTTGCTGCGAATATTTCTTGTTCTCAAAGCTCTCGTGAAAAAGAGATCTTATAAGTGAGACTGTGTGAATAAATAAAGATTGAATAGAGTTAGAAATAAACCAGGTCCTCATAGTGTAAACCTTAAAATGTTAGTTTTAAGACTTGATTTTTGATTAAGGTTAATGTTGGTTCATGGTTAGAAGTCTACAGGGTATTAACATTACTCTGGTCAATTCAATACCCCTTCAAATTTTTTAAAAAAAGGGTCACAAATAGTATATTTTATCCTCAGTGTAACTCCATGATACAAAATGATCAAAGTAACTGTAAGTATGATGTGATCAGGATCTGTGGATCTCATCTCCAATAGCCCTGGGGCTGTAGGCAGTGTTCAAAGACCATCCCCCTTCAGTGGAACAGTAGTTATCTTTTATCCAGGCCATATTCTGAACGTACACTGCAAGCTTTCCATTCAGAACTGGGATATTTTGCTTCTGGAAAGATCTACTTGTGTACACTATAATCGCCCTGAGAGCAGCTGTTTGAAGAAAATTATTCAGATGGGCACTCTTATCCAGAATAACCCACCTCAGGAGCACCAAGGCATTTCATATTTCTCAAATATTACAAGCAATCACAAGGCAAGGATGAGAACCAAAAACTTTTCACAGTATATATGAAAAATGGGCCTTCATAATTGGTGTTTGATGGAGATACAAGGATGCAAGACAAGACTGTGTTTTCATAGACTAATAGAAGTTGATTCTTGTTTCAGTGTGAAGTTTGTATGTCAGCGCTTGTTTGTTTGTCAAATGGCACTGGAGAGGCAAATTATTGTTGATTGAAATCCTTTTACATTTGTTTGTTTTTCTTATATCTTCTTCCATATAACCTAGATCATGTTTTTTTCTAGTTAGGGCCATAATTTCCAACATTCATATATTTCTCATTCAGTTAGTAGTTCCATTATACAGGAGTTCCAATAATGAAAGTGAGAGTTGCAATATTCTGGCAATATTCCAGAGGTCCAGAGAGGCCAAATGTAATACTCATACATGCATTTAGAAGTTACTGTCAAAGATCACTGCTAATACTGAAATGAATCCATTCATCCTTTGATATTGGGAAATAAGAATGTATATTTAATTAGCCAGCAGTATTCATATTTCTGTTTAAAGGAACTTGAAGACAGAGGTCCATTTATTGGGTTGTGGTCAATAGAAGCCCTTTATTTGAAATCAGAAGGCTCATAGCTTATTCCTGAAAGCAAGATAAAATATTAACGAACAATAACCCTGATACATTTAATCTGACAGGTTTTGAGTCCTAAAGAATATTTTAACCAGTCCTTGGTTTAAATGGCCACACATGTACTTTAACCTGGTGTTCAGAAGCCTCAAGCCAGCCAACAATCGTTTGAATCAGGTCTGTGTTATAAAATAAAGGTAAAGTTCATGCACACCTGAGTCAGCACTCAAATAATTTCAAATAATAAAGTTCTCAACATATTTTTTTTTCACTCCACAGTGTTTTGTTGGACAAATATCTTACTCTCTTATTATTTTATCAATGATGTGTCTTATTGAGTTCAGATGTTCTATAAATGAATGCAATGAAATGCAACTTTTATGGATTAATCTTAAAATGTGTTTGGCTCTCTTTTATCCAGAATTAGGGTACCAGTAATCTTAAAGTTACTTTTGATTTTGCCAGTACTTTGCATTTCAGTAACTTTACATTTATTATCTGTTTTGGCATGCACCACTCAACAAAGACAGTTTGAGCTCTTCTTCTTCTGAGCGTTTTTGTTTTTGACTTGGGAGTTCACTACATCTCACTGTCTCACTAACTGATCTGTACAAACATACTAAGAGGTGACACACATAACTACCTGACATAAACCATAATGACATTAACTATTGGTATGCCCTTGGTAAGGCATTGTTTTCTAAAACATACATATGTTGATGGATTGTTGTGTGACTTTTTCATATTTGTTTGACAAGACAGAGCCTTTTTCAACCTATAATCCAATAAATTATGCATAAGCAAATAGTAAAAATAAATTTACAAATAATAATTAATGTAAAGACGTGCAATTCATGAATGAGATTTAATTCATTTTTTTCCCTTCGTGATGAGACACTAAACATCCACAGGAATTTTGTAGAGACGGTGGAGTAGAGAGTGACCCATACTGTATGCTAATCAGCACTAACCGTGCTGATGAATGCTGGTCAAACATATTGCAAACATGCAAAAAACAAAAACAGAACATTCTATACCATATGCCATTATCAAGTCAGCATTTTTGAAGCACCTTAGTGTGCAGATTTCAAGGGACCTTAATGGTAACACTGTGGAAAGCATATTTTCAGTGGGAGAATGAGCCTGTTCTCTTGGGCTGAATTATTAACACACAACTACAATGGGTATTTTTAGTTTGTACCACAGTTTACAATATTAATACTATTAACCATACCTGCCCGTCACATCTACTCAACTAACTGGATACATGGACATTGCAGCATTAAGCAAACATTTGACTTCCACTGTGCAATGGGGTTAACAAAGGCAGCTAAAAGTTTCCATCTTTAATGGCATGTTTATGCATGAATGGAGCAACCACAGGAAACTACAGAAAGTGTTATAAGAGGGCAGTCTTTTTTTTCTTTTAATATTGTCACATTAACAGTGTTTTAAAATTGTCCCATTATTCCAGAAATATTGTAATGTTTAAATGATTTCATCAATCAATGAATTTGTAATGAAATATTAATATAATTAAAAAAAAAAAAAAAAAACTATAACAGCATAATACATGTGTATTCTATTCAATTCTTCTGAGGCATTATTCATTTCCTCATTAATTTACTGATTGGTGAAACACACTTAAAAACTCAAATAAATGAGGGAAATTCCCACATACAGTTTAGTTCATCCCTGACAGCTACTCACCCAAAATAAGTACTTACCCACTTTTTTTCAATTTCAATTATTAAATAATGTAGGAGAGTGATTCCCATCTGAAATTTTAGGAAGGCACTCACAGTCTCTCTCTCTGTCTGAACCACACTGAGGTTTTGATGAGGGCCTCTTTTTCCAAAATGCTGTGGGCAATCTTCAGTTCATTCAACCACATAATAACAGAAGTGATTGCAAAGACTACCAGGGGTTTATGGCAGATGGAAAAAAAAAACAAAAAATCAACGATGCAAAAGATGGTAGTGTCTTACCTTACCTTCAACAGAGTTGTGGATGATGAGAGAGATACTCATTAGATGTGAAGTTTCCACAGTTGATGCCTGATAGCTGGTCTGAGGTGGCAAATCAGTTTCTGAGAACTCATTCATTGTTCATTGTTAGATGTCAAGGTTAGGTGCAAGACACTCATTAAATATTTTGGTGGGATTCACTCACGTGTTAGTTGTAGGTTAATACATGTGGGACCCCACCAATAACTAATGTCGGTTGTTGCAAGCAGCTGGCAGTTGGCTATCATGGATACATATTATTCATTCAAGAGTAATATTATTATTTTCAAGAGCAAAAGAAGAATGCTGTCACGAGGCCAGCATCGTGACAGTTTTGGTGTTGTGTTTGTCTGTGCTGTTTGTTTCTGTTCTGTCTCTACCTGTTTGTATGTCTGTTACCTTCTTCTCCCCCTTGCACTCTGTCACCTCTGCATTTAGTCCTTGTCCCTACTTTCAATCTCTGCCGGATTGTCACTCAGTACACACGGTTTCTCTGAAGAGGACTTCTAGCCAAGCTCAGCATTTTGAACCAGTACTCTGTTATCTTAAACCTGTTATCTTTTTGTTAGGTTCCTGTCCTGCCAGCCCGCCTGCCAGCCCCGCCATCACCTCAAGCCCTCGTGCCGCTATTTCCACCTGGACCCACTCTCAGCCCATCACCCCCTTGGACCAGCACCCCTCCTTCCCCACACCACCCTCATCACAAATAAACTTTTCTTTTGACAGTTGGTGTCTCATTTGGGTTCCTTGCTAAGTTGTGACAAGTGCTTTTTTATGTTGCAGTACTATAGTTGGCCACTGGGCACGCAGCAAGGCTGACTTGTCGTACTGTTTACAGCTCTTTGCACACATCCATTATAGCTATGCCATAGACTATGCCGAAGCCAACATGCCCTTTTCTAAAACTCTAACTATGAGACACAAGGAGCAACTGTCATCTTGGGTCGTTAACATTGTAGCTCTTTATTTGCATGGATGAACATGAAGAACATAAATTAAATACTTTATGCGGTCAAGCACCAGTGTTGTGGGTAAAGTAGACTACTCATTACTTTTTCCGTGTAACATGTAACGTAACGTGTTAGTTTCATGCGTTAAGCAACCAGTAACTTCATTATTTTTTTTAAAAGTAATCCATTGCTTTAAGAATTTCTCCGGATAACTAAAGAAAAATTCCGACTGCAGCCTGCTTTTTGTCAGACAGTACTGTGCCACCTGCGGATGTGTCAGCGGAGGCGCAGCGCTGTGATGATGCCTCTGTGCCCTGAGAGTCTTGTTCTTACTCCTAAGAGAAATTGACTGTCGGACAGACGTTTTGAAAATCTTCTGCTACCTTTTAATCACTACTTTGAAGAGTAAATGTGAGTGGATGACGGTAAAGTGAATTTAGGCCTGTGACACTTGAGTAGTATTTTCATAGTTCGGCTTTGAGGCTATTTGTCATTTGCCTGCGTGCCAGTGAGCGATTTTATTGTTTGTGTTATTCGGCCTGTTATCATTTTTGTTTGACGTAGAGGCAGCTGTTAAAAATTCTGTTAGATCATTGACTGTTTGTTAATTTCTAAATGGATCTGAATCTGCTACCTGTTTACCTCAGATTGTGTTTACTAAAGCACACTTAAATGCACTTTCATAACTGCAAAGAAAGGAGTTACCTAATCTTGTTTGGTGCTCATATATAGGCTATCTGGGCTGGGTAGGGATATATGAGTACCAAACAAGATTAGGAAACTCCTGAATTTTGATCATATGTTCTGACTGATCAAAAATAAATAAATAAAATGAAATAAACTTAAAATAATAATAATAAAATAATAAAACGCTACATGGCATATTGCTGACTTTCCAAAGTAACTATACCCAACACTGCCCAGCACCACTTTTAGGTGGTGAGACATGGCATCATGTTGTTGCTCTGTATCACAAAGGGAATGAAAGAATACAGCTCTATTGGACTCTATAATTTAGTACAACACGGCCTGATAATGTTTAGGTCTGCAGTGGTGCTATTAACTTTAATAACATCCTAAGGTTAGTGGCATCTAAGGTCAGATCACCAAACACCATGGTGTATAAATAACAATCCAGCTTTTGTATATGCATATTTACTGTTGCATATGGGTTATCTTTTGAGTGCAGGTTAATGTTGGTGGGTCAGTTATTTGTTATCGTGTTTGAATGCTGATATGTTGGCAGTGAATTGTTTATTGCTGATGCATTAGTTTGTCCAAAACTGAGGAAATCTCATGTTCATGTCTGCAGGCTGGTTGTTAGTTTGATGTTGTGGTTGGTGGCAGAGTATGGTGAGAATGTACAGAGTCTGAGAGGAGAGAGTAGTCTAATGCTGAAATGAATACAAGTGCTGGGTTAGCACAGGAATAAAGCAGTGGGTGGAGGTTGGCGTGGGTTTCCATTTAGAAACAGAAAACTGCTGAGGAGCACCTGTCGTCACAATCTGTCCACCTCCACAGTGTAGCTCTGTAAGTCTGCACAGACAGCGGCTGCTTCAAATCTGCGGCTGTGGTATTCAGTTGAAATGTTTGATGCAGATCTGTACCTCTGTTTCTCTGTACCACAACTGCATTCTGCTCTGACACACACACAAAAAAAACATTTCATTCTGTCTTTCTTTTGAAGAATCTATAGCTGTGCTGTTGTGTTGTGTTACTGTATGTGTATGTGTTTGTGTATGTTTTACAATAATCAATGGGATGACACTGCGACAAGGGACAACTACTCTTATACCAGTTTCAAGGACAGGATTGGACACAATGTACTATATCATTCATTTTCTGTATGTCTATTCTCCTGTGCAGACCATGTATGTGTGTTGTCAAAACTGCCTTTGACAAAGGTAGATGGATGAAGTTTATCTGGAGCAATGATTGTAAACATAATATTGATGGGACTGACCCCTGGGTCTCCTGGTTAATAGGTCCTGACACCTTGGCATGGGCTTGATAGATCAAGGGCCAAATAGACGAAGGCCGCAGGCATGGAAAGCCTTATTATGGTCTGACAGGAGTGTAGCGGCCGAGATCCATCACCCTCTGGGGAACTGTGTGCATGTGTGTTTGTAGATTTAGAAAGGGTGGTGTGTGAGGGGGACGTCTCTGGCAAATGGAAATCTACTGAGTGCCAGGTTTCACACAAGGTGGGGCTGTTTTGCCTTCTGGAGTACCTTGAATATGCAGTGTGGGTGTTTGTATGTCTGTCACCAGGATGTTTCAACACTGAACCCTTAGGGAACACAACTAGGTAGTTCACTGTTATCTGTATGGACTGGGGATGGATCTGGGTAGGTATTAAAAACTCAATTTCGATCAGGCCAAAGTGACATGCAATCCGATTATACTTTTCTTAATAATAGGGACTTAATATTCCACTAAAATTAGTAAACGATGAAGAATTCATACTGTCACTTTTACACATGTAGTTTGATTCATTTGCCCCAACTACCCAGAAATGTATAAAATAAAATACATATATGGATTCCTTTCTGGTCTGGTTCTTGTTCACATTGACTAATCACAAACAAACCAAGAGGTGTCAGCTTGAAGTTATATGGACTGATGGGTAAATCATTGATTGGATAGCTTCAGCATTATCTCTCATCATGAGCACTAAATGGTCCTATGCAGAGAATTAAAATTCTGGTGACTACAAATCTGTGCTGTTTTCATTCATTTATTTTCCTTCACTTGTGGTGACAAAGAGCTCAAGGACTCAAACTTAAGAAATTATAAACATTAACTGAGATGGCATCAGGACATCATATGTAAATAACGACAGAAACAGATTAAAAAGGTGTTTGCAAAGAACTGGTAACAGGCAAAGTACACAAAGTAGGACAGATGCACGACACTTTTGTTTGAATCCCTTTTTTACTGTCTGATGTAATCAAATCATTGCACTTACTTGCTGATGAGCATATGTGTTGCCATGGTTACCAAGTGAGAGGTTGCTTCAGATAAGCAGATGAATTTAAATGTGGTTTAGATTTAGATTTGATACTTAAAAAGACACGTCTACCTATTTAAAATCGTCCTGCTTATCAGCTTTGTACACCAGAAATGAAACCACCCTTGCCTGGTACCGGTGGACTAGGACACACCACGGCCACAGTGCAGTTGTTTGGTCAGCACCAGGGTTCACCTCACAGATCATTTGAATGAATATAGATTTTTTCAGACCAAAACGAATCATTTGAAGGCCACTGCCTAAAAGTCTTTTGAAAAGAAAATGCATGCTGAAAACTCATTTGTGCATGCTCTCACCACATACATCCAAACTGTTTCCTGTGCTTATAAAGTGAAATAATCAAAAGTAAAATACGTCCTATGGAGGAAACTTTCTCTTGCTTCCCGGTACTAACATTGTAAGCATGCTTGCACAAGAAGCTGTGATCAACACCATGCCTTCCACATGCACAATGAGAATGCCCCTATCAATAAATAAAGCTTTGCTTAGCACACAGTGTAATGGGAAATAGCTGGGACTGGAAAGTGGAAATCTGTCAACACAGAGTATTCTTAGGACACAAATGGAGGTTGTGTTGGGTAACAGGCGGCTGAGGTTACATGATTAGTCTCTGCAATAACCAATTTTTGGTAATGCATCAGTGACTTTTAGCCATGGAGCTAACCTCACTGGTAACTGAGAGTGCCATTGCCTGCTAAGCTGTGATGTATTGCACGCCATTTCCTCAAAATGAAAGAGATTCTCAATGTGCACCTCTATTACAGGGCCTGTCTTTAAAAAGGGCACAGCAATGCTTATATGTGCATCACAGTCAACAAAATTATGTAATCTGACCACACACTGATCATGGCCTGTCCCAAGATCCCTGATCCCTGTCCCTGGATATAAATAATACACTGATCATGCTGAACAGGATCACAGATCAGCCTTTAACAATGTGTTCAGCCTCACCTCACCTCACCACATCTTGCCACCCTGTGCCAGAATTCTGCTGGATTCACAGCTACCTACACTTGAGTTTGTGCTTGCACCTGCTCCCTGCAGACAAAAACGAGGAAACAATATAATACCATAGCAGGATATTCCCCCCGGCTTCCCAATCAGTGATGGTGCCAAGAACAGACACCACCAGACAGACCCCCCTAGCACCCTCAGCTGTTAAGTTGCACTTTGTCCAATTCATGAGCAGAAAAATAACTTTTCCAAGACTACTGCCACAATCATAGGAAATGCCACACCCTTTTAAACAAAGCTGGTTGGTTGGGAAAAACCTACAGCATCTAATGCTGCTATCTCTGGTGTCTGTTGTCATATTGGTACTGAAAAGACGGTTCAATCTTTGGCTACTGTTAATAAGCAAGAATGGGTCAATCCTTGGCTCTGGCAGTAACTGCTCATGGCCAACCAAACTGGGAAATGTGTGAATACAGCCCCAGCCAAGAAACATGGTGCTGTGCTTTGTCCCTAACTGATGGAAATCATCGTGTCCTCATCCATCCCCACCCATGGGTATTTTCCACCAACCAACAAAGCATGTCCTTCTCACTTCTCATGGTGTTGGGGGGTATGTAGCATGAGTGTCCACCTGCATTACTCCCCACTCACAAAAGCCCATACTGACAGGTGAGAAGTAGTGGTTCCCCGGGCCAGCAATTGGATTTGGCAATGACAATCATGATGATACATTTTAACTGTCTTTCACTAAACATGCTAAATAAATAAGCTTTGTACAGTCTGCCAGGCCAACTTGTTTTCTGCCTTAAATGTAAATCTACATACAGTATGTTGGTATATTGGTAAGCCATATCGGTGCTCAAAGCAGACGTAACATCAGAGCAGATATTGGACAACAGAGCAGAGACTCTTCCAAAAGATGTTAATTTCATATATTTTTCAGCTGTTTTAGGCGTTTTGGTTACATTAAACATCAACTTACAGCATGCATTTTTTAACAATGGTTTTTCAGTCTTGTTATTAATGTTTAACATAGCCAACCAAACATTTTCACACATCTTTTGAAGGTGCTATGACCCAGCCCAGAGAAAATCTGGCACAACATGAAAAATGAGACTCTTCTCTTCCCACTTCCCAAGAACCACCAGCAACAAAGAATTTGCAGCCCCACTAAAAGGTTTATTTAAATCATTTAGCTTCAGGGGGGAACAAGAGCACAAACAAACAAAAAGGAGACAAAGTTGAACAACCTAGATTTACCTACCCCAAAAAAGAAACAATAAGACAAGTCACTAAAGGTAAGAGGTACAAAGAACACATAAATGCTACCTATCCAACCAAACATGGGTTGTTATAGTTAGCAGTTCTATATTTCGCTTGCTGGCCTTTTAAACTACAAGAACCAATCAGCTTCTTGGAACAACATACACACTCACAAATTCAATCAGCCAAACTCAACTGCAGCCCATCAAGCACAGGCCCCGAAGAAAATTTACAAGCAGTCCAACACACACAGGCCCTGCAGCAAACTCAACTGGAGCCCACCACACACAGCTCCCACAGCAGAAAGAGAAAGATCCACATTCACAGAGGAGATTAAAGCACATACACTACTATAGATTCATAATGCACAAACAACCTTAAGGTACCAACAAAGCATCCTTGTAGATATCCAAAAGACATTTTCTTCTGATTCTGACTAAATGTTTGGAAACGGGTCATGATCAAACAATGATGAACCCATATATCACGCCCCACAAATATCTTGGAGTCCTAGCTAGGTCCCATAGAGTCTGGGCTATTGGACACAATACAGCATGATCTCTCTGACATCGCAGGATTGATGGATACATTTATGCAAGGAATACAATGCAATTTTTCTACATGGTAAGAATATGAAGAAGACTTATTCAGCCACTTTTTCCATTTTATTTCATATTAGTATCTCATTATGGCCACAATGTGCCCAGTACTGAAAGGTACCATGTTACACAGATGTCCTGCTGAGTGCCACTGGGTACAGTAGAAACCGTTAATTCAATTGGGAAACTCCAGCTGTTAGTACCAGTGCCTTGCTGGAAGGGCTGTCCCAGAGGGGCAGTTTTTCATCCTATGACAAGCAATTTATGAGTTTTTAGTTTACGGGGCTTTGAGTAGTCATCCCCAGTCGCTTAATTTATGTTGTGTGTCCTGTATCCTTTCTTCGTATGCCCAGCTGCGTCTTTAGGGGTGGACAGTGTGGGGTGGATCAGTGATTTAATCGGTGAATCTCTGCCCAACTACCTACATTTTTCTCCCTTTTTTCCCTGTCATGTTGACAGTGATTTACCACCACTTGTAGGTTTGCGACTTATCTCTACCACCTTGTTTGTCTTATCTTTGCTGTGCCGGATGGCATAATTAAAGATGTGAAATAATATAGTAATAATAATGTAGTGCTTAATACAGATACAAATACATGCAGCAGTTTTTGAGTCCCTGAGCAAATTTGTGATCGGGGTAAATGAAAACTCAACTACTTCCTGCATTGCTTAAGAGATCCTAAGGACATTACTTATGTAATATTTCTATAATTATTGCGCATTACTGATCCCACATCAAATATTCCCAGTCAGAACTTCTGTTTGAAATACATCCTCAACAATCCAGTTCCCCTGCAAATTTGTTACACCGAATAAGCATCTCAGGCTGGCTCTCTCTAAATTACTATAATGATGTTTCATAATGATGCAGTGATTACAAGAATTCTTCATAATTATTACACCTACCAAAAGTCAGTACTTGGGTTATAAGACTATTGAATACAGACTGGTTCAGTAGTATTTTTCACATGTTTGCAAAAGTCTACTAATATTTGAAAATCACTTCAACAAGCCATCAGGATTTTCATCTTGAATATTTGACTAATTTAGCCTGGCGATTGTTAGAAGTATGTATTGAACACAACATTTGTTAATACAAGAAAGTTAGACCACTTCATCAGTGCATTCAACTGGTGCTATGTTGTCTGAAAATACTTCCCGGTTGCATGTAGGTTTCCACCCTGAATGAATTAGATTCTCCTGAAAGAAAATCAATGGGCCTCCCACTGAGTAGGTGTTTATTAGGGTGAAAACAGAGATGGAATCCCAGTGAGCAGACTGTATAAGCGGCCGTCCATGGAAACAGTGTCAATCCACGCTTGCCTCTCCTGCCAAGTGCCGGCCTTCTGTTCTACCTTGGCTCATACAGCTGAACCAGCCCATATGTCAGCTCTCCTGGGAATATCATATACTAAATTCCACCTGGGTTTAGGAAAATATAAAAAAAGAAAGGCAATAAAAAAAAGAGCATAGTGTTTAACAGAGAAGATGAAATTTATATGTAGTACTGGACCTCAGAAGAAAACCAAAAAATAAAAACAAAACAAAACTGGTGATATACGCTAAGCAACTGTAATTTACACAATGCATTCATTAGATAAATTGATTCATTAAACAGCAAGATTTTGTGGTAAATTGGTGAACTTTGACACATGAATTGCTTGCTATTGATCAATATCAAGGCGCCTCTGCAATGTTGACCTTTGGAGAAACAAAGAGTGTTAAAAATGTAGGAAGCTATTGAAGTGGATTAGCTGTATAGTATCAGGTACTTTATAGCATTTCAAGAGGCATGGTTTGCAGACATTATAAGACTGGAGTTGATAGTATAAATAATAAACTCTTTTAATATTGTATAGAGAATATAGATAGCGCTAGCAGCCAGTGGTTAGCTGCCAACTAGCCCTGTGTGTAGTCACACAAATCTTCTACCTACACATGTTGCTAGGATGCAGTGATACATTTTTCTGTCATGTGACTGAATTATGATTGTAATGCCAGCCACCAAGTCGTTTTATCTTAAACCTAATCTGAACCTTAATATGTAACCTTAACCCTAAAACTAACCAGAAAGGCCCCCTTGAAGCATGAGTAATGTCCATCTGTGCCAAAGTGCCTTTGCCTTCTTAGAACATCATTATTCTTCAGGTCTTAAACTCAAAATGGTCCTCACAAAGATAAAAAATACTACAGCAAACACACACATAAACATGCACCCAATCCCTCAGCCCTTTTTTCACACATGCACACACACACTCAGCTGCCCATCAGCAGCAGTATAGCAGAGTCTTTGCTCATGCATAACTGAAAGGCAGTTGGCCCATGTGAATAGCACTGCAATCTACATAGGCTGCACAAATCAGGGCAAGCCAGCGCGATCAAAGATTTAATCTTGGTGGTCTTCAGTGGACATGGAAGATCCATCTTCCCAGATGAGAGGTCCATTTCCCCTGGCACCACTGACAATGCCAGTTCCATCGGCAACCAAGACATTCAGAGGCAGATGGCGTCTGTCTGAGAGTGGATTCTTCCTTTGGAAACCAAATGAGACCCATTTCTAAAAGCTAATGCATCACATCTCTGGCTTCCATTTCATTTATTTCTAAATTGACATTAAGATTTCCTCTGAGGAGGAACTCATGAAACCAGCATCAGTGACAGACATAAATATTCCAGTTAAAGATTGCACAACAATTTAAAGATAAAAGAATTATAATTTCAGGTTGTTATCAGTAGATATGAATCTTTGTGAATAAAGGTGGAGTGGAAATCTGGAAAAAGCAGGGGACTGAGTTCTACAGCTCAAGACTTTTTTGCACAGATGGCAACTCGCTGTGACACTCCACAACAGCTGCTGCATAATTTGTCCTTCATCAGATGAGCTGCAGTGTTGTTTACTGATTTCCTATCACAGTCATCATTATTTTGAAGTTTCTTTCATATATCATTTATCGTGCATCAACTCATGGTGGCATTTTCCTGAATTAGGGGTCTGTTTTTACTAGTGAAGTATTTGATGTTTTTTTGTGTGTGTCTGTTTTAAAATGATTAGAAAGGGCAACCTCAGTTACTTACAAATATACGAGAAATACGCTAAAATGTATTTTCATGCACCCTTGTATTAAATAACAGAGAGATGTAAAAAATGTTTTAAACAAATTGGTTTATATGGATTTAGGGCATTGTGTAAGCTCATGCTGGCTGGTCATAGTTATTGCAGTAATAAAATCAATTGATTAATTTATTGATTCATACAATGTTGTCCCTTGGGTTATGTAAAAACCTCCAGAGTACATATCCATACAGTACATTTCTCAAAGCTGAAATGTATCTCTTGGTGTGATCCAATCTATTTTCTTGAGAGCTCACATTCCCATCTGACTTGGGTCTCCCTCTGTACATCGTCATATATCTCACAATGTTAGGAGACAGACCATTAGTTTATTGTTCAGCCAGCATTGGCAAGCAAGTGAGCGTGAACAATGCAAAACATTGAATGGGAGTGGGAAACATTCTTCACAGATAAATTGAGAGAAAAGATAGAATTGTCTATTTCTGACTGCTGTTTTTGTTTTGTTTGTGTTGCTGGCTTGAACCTTGCCCAATCAGTCTCATTCGAGGTAAATGTAAATGAAGATGGATCTTTGGATACACACACACAGACATCTGATTGATTGCAGCACATACTTAACCTGTCACACCACAGAGAAAACCCATAAATTAAAGAAATGTGAGCAAAGTGCAAATCTTCAGTTTGCCTTATTTCGAATGTCAGTACTATTAAACGCAGCTGCTGCATCTGCAAGTTGCAACTGTGACATTTGAAAAAGAAATGCCACCTCGAAGCCGCTCGCACACCTTCGACATGCTCGAAGCAATGGAAAACAACAGGACAACCGCTTTCACAAACGTTTCCAGGAACATGTATTCAACCTAATTCAAGAGAGAGAAGCTCTCGGTTCAAGCACCTCTCACCGTCACTCCGTCCCGAATCAAACATTATTATATCCTCACTCCACAGAGGGAAACACAACAGCTGTTTGTTTTATTCTCATGGGTGACTTAAAATGGTGGTATGCATGGAAAAGCAGCCCCTCCCCCCTCGTGCACTCCAACGTGCAGCTACAGGGATGACACGCTGTACTGGAACATGAGAAACCCAGCTAACACTGTTGCCATGACAACCCAGCCAGAGGATAACTGTTTTACAGCATATAACACCACCCACCACCTTGGCTGCCTCAGAAATATGTTGCTCTTCTTTGCTCTCGCAGTGGTGAGATGTTTTGGTAGACGCTCTGGGTTTCTAATCACTCTCTGTGGTAATGTAAGAGAGTGCCTTTTCCCCCCACTAGAGCTGGAGACAAATGAAAGCACGCTAATGAACCAGCCTATTGTTGGCTGTACATAATGCAAGCAAAAATTAATTGAAAATGTCACATCTGCATTGAAAATGTCATTGGTTTTAAGAGGTGAAAGGGGGAGAAATAAATAAAAAAAAACATGGTTACAGCTTATTATGTCAATATTCTATCAGGGACATTGGCATCTCATTTCTGATATTAACCACTAAAATGCTCATTATTTCCTTATATCAAGTGTGGAAGATGCAACATAGCAGTAAACTTTGTTCCAGATACTATTAATTTGTTATTATAATCTTCACCCAATCATCACATTAATTAAAAAAAAAAAAAAAAAAAAAAAAAACTGCAGTAAGTCAAAATGGCCACTTGAGGCTAGTACTAGAGATGAGTCTCCATAGACCTCCATATTAAAGTGTCCAGCATCACAGCATAATTTCCCCACTCATGATAACTGGATGAGGTTTATATAAAACCTGTTTGAATGATATTAGTGTTTAAAGTTATGCATAAATAAGAATGACAGATGGGTTACAGGCTCATTACAGCCACCAGGTTTCATTCAACCTGTGTCAGCTCCACCTACACTCACATCTTGACACATTTTTGAATTAACCACGAGTCAGGACTGCCAAGATGGTGACAGCATGACCCACCATACTTCAGAAACCTTTGGGTGGTGTACTTTTTTTTTTTTTTAATACAGTCTATGAACGTAAGTAGTTTTTACCGCATTTCTAATGAGATTGGATTTTTTATTTATTTATTTTTGATTTATAATTTCATATCATTATTTGTACATATTTGTACATTTTCTGTTCATTCTTATTATTTTTGTTATTTTGCTGTTACTATCATTAATGTTAGTATTGGTATTATTATATTATAATAAGCCATGATAGTATTAATATTATATGTAATTATAGATTCAGTATATGGTTTTGGTGTCATCCTTTTTCTTGACACAACACTAACTGGTGAGCATATTCTTTTCTAAGATAATTGATTGGCTAGCAGAAGACGACATTTTAGGTTAATTAACTCCAAAGGGCCAATCGATTATCATCTATCTTATCCAGTGTTGGTAATCGTTGCAAATGTGCTGCATCTAACATCATAATTGTGATCTGTCTTTGAGGCAGACCAATACAAATTTTTGAAAATCGATAATCCATCAGTACAGTGCACCAGCAAAACAACTGCTACTTCCAAAACTACAGGTCATGTGATGAATGAAAGTAATCATCTAAATTTGACAAGATCTTAACATCTTAATTAGACACATTTTCACATCTCTATGCTTCTTCCTGTGAGATAAAAGTTGTCATATTGATCCCTAAGATGAACCCAGGTTGCTATTAATTTTGTTACACAAGTATGTGTGAGCTAATTAGCAAATAAATGAATTAAATTAAATAGTCCACCAAAAGGAGCCTCAAACATTGGCCATTTTCTCATCTTGTTCTATTTCTGTAAACATTACTTGGGGTTGGTGTCGTGAGACGCAGACAGTTTCCTGACAGTTTCCAGCTGTCTCTGGCCATCTGAGTCATTGTGATGTAAATGAACTTGATCCTGAATTAACATTGCTGTCTTACCAGCTCAGGTGCTAGTCGTGCAGAAGAGCTGGAGCCTGCCTCTGCCTTTCATACACTACGACAGTAAACCTGAACTGCTGTAGGTGGCAGTTATTGTTGTCATATCAGCTGCAGACATTTTGAAAATGAATTATTTTTTGAGATCTGTCATATTCAGAATATATTCCATGTTTCACTGGCTTCTTAAATGAGTAAACCAGCCTATATTAATTTGACATAAATCATCTCCTTGATTGCATTTTGACATTTGACATTTAGGTGAGGTGTCACCGTCTCACTGCGAAGCTGAGACACGCAGCATAAATATTACTGAAGATCTAGCTGGATAAAAGTACAGATAGGATCAAAAACAGAATAAATGACACCAATCTATTGCTAAGAACTGAACTTTAAACTAAGAAGAACTTTAAATTATGAAAGGTTTCCACCTAAGAAAGGTTAACATATAAGATTGTAGTGGCCTAACCCTCTGGGGCTGATGATCACACCGGCGTGATCAGATCACGTTGCATCTTTAAGCACAAAAAAAAACTCTGTCACGTGGAGCACTGCTGGCAACTTTACTTGAAAGTGCGGATTGGAAACTCTCTCCCAGTTTTTATTTGGCGCCGATAGACCACGGAAAACCGGAGATATGATTGTTTTAATTTGATAGTAGAAAATATGTTTATCCGAGCATAAATGTGTACTTATACTTGTGGGATGGGACGGCAGGCATTGCATTTCTGTCCATATATAAGATACCAAGCATTGGCATGTTAAACTTTTTTTTTTTATGTGGTATATAGAGACAAAATCAAAAGTATTAAAACACGGTCAAAACAGGCTCAGGACTTAAAGGGTTAATGAGTTAATAAATTTATAACCACTTCTGGTTACAAAATGAACTTCAGTGGTAAATCTGCACCATCACTGCTGTGTGAGCATTTCTGTGCCATTGCTGCATTTTAATGAGGCCGAGGCAGCCAGTCAGGCCTTAGTTAATAAACCTGAAGATGAAACATTGCCCCGGCTGTGCTATTGACGTCTCCTATATAAGGTGGCAGATTCAGGCCATTCCCTGTGTACCTTCTGTCATCATTAGCTTCAGCCTAGAGAGGATCCTATTTGAACATTGAAAACCAATGTGAGATGCTGGGGGGAGAGAAAGAGGGCAGAGCTGACGTCTCTCAGGATGATTGTTCACATGGGTGAAGATTCATTTCGGTTAACTATCTCTCCATGTTGTGATTGGCTGAACTAATGGCCCATAAGCACGCTTGATTACACAAAGGTGGTGAGACTGATTGGTGGAATGATACCATCGCTCCTGGGGAATGTAACTCCAGTAAGTTATTTCCACATTTAAGAAAACAAACTACTATCAAAGGTTCTTTTACTTTTAGGTCAGATATCAGCAACAACATAAATATTCATAATATTTGAAGAACTAGTTACATCAGTACTGATAATATTACTTCCACATATAAAACTTTAAAAGCAATAAATGGCAAGAACCCTCAGGCTGCAGCTACTCATAAAGGAGCAAAATGTTTGCAGTTTAGCCATGGGACAGTCCTAACCTTTACGAATTCATTGGTATTAAAGTATAGGATGAAAATTCAAAAAGGTGGGCTCCAGGGAAAACTGGTTTATGCAAATTTCTTTATTTTGGTTGAAAGTAAAGCACCAATGCGATATAGTGCTGAAATAATAAAGGAACTTGAAACTTATTTGGTGAATATTAGGGGAGGTATGTAAAACTGAAATAATAAAATGTATTTAGATTTGTATTCACTGCAGAGTGATTTAGTAGAATTTATTTATTTATTGGATCAGTCTTTAGTGGATATCTAATTTCTTGACTAAATCCTTCTATTGTTAAAGGACAAGAACACCCAATTACAAAGTCCTGCTACGATGGCTTTGTTCCTTTTACACCATTTTTAATTGAACAGGGGCTCACTGTTATTGTTCTTTTATGATCATTATATTGTGACAAATCATAAATTGAATTGAATTGGGTGAGGATCAAGTAGAAGAGGAAGGCTTAATTCTTCAGCACCTTTAAGCTGTAGACTGACAGTCATTCTTACATACATCTATCTTCTAAACTCCAAGAGTTCGCCTACCCTTTTATTAGTCAAGCTAATCATTTTCTACGTTTTTGGAAATAACTACCAAGGTTATTTTGGTATATTGTACTATAGATTGTACTATTTATGGGTCCATAGACTACCCATAAATCATATAATGTATCTGCAAGATTTCCCCCAAATCACCTAAACAAAAAAGTCCTTTTTGGTATCTTGTTCTTTGTCCTTCCTGCCCAAAACTGATATCTTCTCCTTGCCACAAGTCTTTCATGCGAAACGAGGTAGACAGGAAACAGGTGTTATCTCAAATATATGCCAGAACACAAAAAGACTGTTGGAAGTGAGACCTGAATTCATTAGAAAAAGTCATCCATTAGGCAAAATCCTAAATTACAGTATTTTTTGGCTGACCAGATGTACCCACTAGCCATGAGCCATATGGTCCAATCCAGTACCAGATGGTGAGCAACTCCTCTTCTCTACCCTAACGTTTAGGTCAGGATATGTGAGAGAAGTGCAGGTAGAGTACAAGGGGAGCAGTTTGGAGCAAGAAGCAGCTTTTTAGAAAGTGTTTGTGTTCTCTTTTCTCGTAAAGACATCATCCTCCATCTCAGCACATCACATGTGCACAGTCTACAGAGTAATGTATGTGAGCAAAAACATCAGCATTTAAAAATGTGGGATGGGATGGAAGTCACTTTGGAATCATAGGCCTACATGCACATGGCTTCCATCATATTTGAATGAACAGACATGGAACAGGTTTCCAAATGCATTTAGGTATTGTACGCCACATTCACACACAATAAAGTTGTTGATACCGTGTACTTTCCTAATCCTAATGTTTACCTGCACAGCTCCCGAGCACCTTGCAGTCTCTGTTAGCAAAGCTACCCTTTTTTGGGGAATCAAGGGTTTCAAAGGGTTAAATCTGGTTTCACTTATTACGAGGAGTGAGTGTGACCAAACATGAATTTAATATAATGTGATTAACTTCAAGGTGTGATGGAATATGAATACAGGGAACTGGAGAGGAACATATGGGCTAATTTGGAGAAAAGAGGGATTATCTTTATGGAGCAGACGGAAGTCAGCCATCTTCATGGAGGCGTGTGACCTTCATTACCACTCGAGCAGAAGGAGGGTGGGCTTATACCTCATCACTCAACTTCTTTAAACTCATGTGTTAGCAAGCTCAATAGCTTGGAGAGCTTTATTTTCCATATTCATAACTTATGATTGGACGAACTGGTGAACGAAATTCTACAGGTAAGTAGACAGAACAGTAGAGAGAAGCTGCAGGTGCTACTGTGATTGACTAGCACTTACCAGGCCAAAAAGGCTCAGTTTAACTTTAAACTTTAAATTATTATAAACTATACAGCCAGTTGACACCATATTTTTTGTCTTCAAATAATAACCATCAAATGGGTGGCATTCCACTGAAAAATAATTATCCTTTACTTACTTACTGTTAGATGGAACAGATAGGCACAGATTCATTATATCAAATCATCTTATGGCATTGGATTCTGGCCCTCGTTGCTCCTGATTCTCAAACTCAACCAGAAGTCAGTTCTGTCTGCCTGTCTGAGTAAACTTATCATGTTTCATCTGATGAAACCCTCTCTGTCAATTAAAGTTCTTAAATTGCCAGGGTTAAAATATTACATTACCTGTTCTGTGCTTCTTTACTCTGGATTAACTCCTGCCAAATAAATGACACACACTGAGCGATAACAAGAGATCAGCCACTTTTATTTAGAAAGAGTCCCAAAAAATAAACAAGTTAGCACACATTCCATATACAAAATGTCAGTGAGAATAGCCTGAATATGCAATGAAATTGATAAGCAACTACGGTATATGTTTCTGTCATTGATTACAAAAACAACAGTAATAATAATAGTACACTTTACCTCCATTTGTGTTGCAGAGGACTCTTCATAGGTCAATTTCAGAAAACTAAAACAAAATGTGTCTCATAATTAGAAGTGCTCGTCTGTGTAAATTTGTGTAAGTAATTCATAGTAAGACTGTGTAACTGAAAAAGAAGAAGAAACATACTGAGCAGGTAACCAAATTTATTATTTAATGGAAGCTTAGTTGCTTTGTGGCACTATAATGAAAAGGGGCTATAATTTTTCATATTTAAACTTTTTATACAAAATATATGTATATATGTATATATGTCTAACATTGTATTTCCAATTTCAAACAGTTAACCTCACAACTTCAACATTAAAATGAAAACGCATGTCTGGCAGTAATGAAATAAACGTATGTAGTATTTGCGGCAACAACATGCAACTGGTGCTACTTCATTGTCAGATCAATGCAAAATACATGAAGACTGGAAAACAAAGCGAAAAGGCTATTGTATTAGCACTGTCATTGCCACCAACTGTACATCTAGTTACAAAAGTTACAGAATGTATCATTTACATTCACTGAGATGACAGTGACTGATTATATTAAGACTATATTCATATCTACTGGCACTAGAATTTGGCACTCGTACTTATTTGGCATTTTAAGCCACCACGTAAACCATGTGGATGTTGATGCCTGTTTTTGATGTCACTTTAAAATGTGATGCGATAATACCATACCGTACGATTTTTTGTTTTTTTGTTTTGCATTCATGGCGTGTAAACAGATTAATCTCCTCGTGAAAGTAAGAACAACCCTGGTCCTTGTCAGAAAAGAATACAAACAACAAAAGCACTGAAGCAAACAAAGAGACAAAAGTTTAAAGCAAAGAATTTGCTGCACCAACTTGAACAAGAAAAACATAGAAGGATTGATTCCAAATGTCAAGCATTGACATATATTTCATATCAACACCAAATGTTAAAGAATAAAATATACAGGAAAGTTTAGAATAGGAATTAATTACATGATTTCAACATCTCGCCTCCATATGTATTTGGCTTTAAAAATATGGAACTAGAAGCTGTTTAGTATTTTTTCTGTCTTTATCACACATTAAGATGTTTATATTCAACCAGTATGTAAGCAAGTTTATTTAAAAGCTATTTTGTGAAAATACATAAAAATATTTTTTTTTTCAATAAACTTTTTTTGTAGATTTTCTTAGAAAAAAAAGGACAATTTCACATCTTAATGCAGATGATATCAAGTGTGCTTGAAAATCCTGTTTGGCGATGGTGGCTACAGAAACAGTGTGTTTTTTGACAACATCTTCCCCTGACGCACACACCCTCACACGCACGCGCACACACACAGTTAAACACAGTTAAAAATGACTGAAACTCTGACTTCCAGAAGCAGCCGTTGCCGTCAATCAAGCCCTCGTTTCCGTCTCAGTCCAGTCCAGACAGATAGATAGGAAAGCATGGTGTCATCAGTTTAGAAAAAAAAGAGCCTCCCTTTTATATTCCGAGATGTAATTCCACCCAGAGAGGGAGGCGATTTATACGGTGAGAAACAGAGACAGAGAGCAACAATACAAGTCTTTGTGAGAGACAAAATGAAGCCCCCATCTCACACGTTTCCCTTTTCACCAGACAGAGACAGAAAAAGCGCTGGAACAGGAGGAGGGAGGGAAGGACAAAAAACAAGAAAAAAAAATCGCTCTATTGAAACCATTGTAAGGCACTCAGAAGTTTCTCATTGATCAGGACAGATCTGTCAGGCTGACGTTTAGTCCCATGTCAGGTCTCACGTAAGGGACAGCGTGGACAGCTTTAGGAAACTCTGGAGTCATCACCCGACCATTCTCCCCAGTACTCCCAGTGACGGAAAGTCTTGCTTTATTCCTCATGGCGTCCCCAAAGGTCATCTAAACAAACAAAGTCACATGTGCACACAGGCGCAAGCAAACGCAAACATTAACACATTCGCACACACACATGGATCCATACACAAAGAAGGAGGCAACATGTTAGGTAAGAGCATCTCCACGTCTGTAAGCTTAAAAGATTATAAATGTTAAAAAACATGAGAATGTCGATGAGAACTTAATATGATGACCATGGACAACAATGCAAGATTCAAATGATCATGTAGAGGCTTATGCATGGTCATTGCAAGCATTATTGTTGAAATGTGTTACTAGGACAGAGGTATAAACAAGCATGGCCATCAACAGTCATACATGAAAATGGTTTCAAATAGCAAGGAAACTTAAATGGACAAACACAGTTTTAAGCTTTAAAAACAGGGGGATATCTCTCTCTCTCTCATTAAATCATAAATCACCAGTACATACGATCCTTTGGCCAACCTCTTCATTCACTAACACTGAAGGATGGAACGGATGGAGCCAAAAAGCGTGCATTTGGGGGGAATTTATGAAAACCTCGTTCCCTACCCCCTAAATTTTTACACTTTCGATCCCATATACGTTGTAACCTTCCTTATAAGTTGCAAAATTCTGTGAATTCTGCGAGGAAGTTGGGTTAATATTCTGTGCATTCTTTGCCACCTTCATTCGTT